>CM056378.1:19053289-19420639 GCA_029718625.1 Synaphobranchus kaupii
GACAATTGAAAGTATTCTTCACTCATCCACTACAGTGGTCTTCCAAGCTCTACCAGGTTGTTTGCTTTTGCTGAGCTCACCAGTGCACTACTGCTTCTTGACAATGTACCGAACAGCTGATTTTGACACACCCAATGTTTCTGAGTGATTTATTCAGCTTTTTCTACATTAAGATGGCCTGCTTTACTGGAATTGACACTTCTTTGGTCCTCAAGTTGAGAGACGACAGCAACAGACTCCAAATGCAAATTCCACACGAGACCGTTTGTTAGCATTCTTGTGCATGAACTAATGATGCAACAACACACAGCTGGCCAAGAAACAGCTGAGCAGTCAATTGTCCAATTACTTTTTTTGGGGGGGGGGGGCAGTGTATAAAAATAGCTGCAATTCCACCCGCTATGGATAAATACTGATATACATCGTTTCATTTCAAATCCAATGTGCTGGAGTACAGAGTCAAAACAACAAAAAATTGTGTCAAATACTGGTGGACTGCACTATATATATATTATATATATATATTATATATATATATATATATATATATATATGGATCTCTATGGGAATTGGGGGGTGGGACTATATATATATATATATATATATATAGTGTCCCACCCCCCAATTCCCATAGAGATCCATTCAAATGCAGAGATGTTATAGTATGGCTTGTAAGAGTACCAGAAAATAAGATATCAAGAGTCTTTTGATGTTGTTGGGTCACAGACATCAGGAAGTCATGGCATGCAAAAGATATGCGACCAAATATTAAAAATGATTACTTTATTCTATATATAAAAGCAGGGGTGCCAATAATTGTGGTACACGTGGTTTTGTTAAAAATAATATTTTTTTGATGAGGGATTTTTTTTCCCATAATACATTCACTTCAATTAAAGGCTGGATTTTTTTTCATTTCTTCAGAGTGAGATTAAGCTAATTCACCAAACGGTGAATTTTTTATAACCCTTTTAACTCATCTTTACCAGGGGTGCCAATAATAGTGGAGGGCACTGTATATATATATTTTTTTATTTTATTTTTATTATGCTAGGGGAATTATGCTACATAGAACAAATAATCTTAATGTCCTGCTTTCACTTCACTTAATACATTTTTACTTGTTTCCCTGTTGAAACATACTACTGTACGCTACACATGCATACTTGCCCACACAAATACATTTTCCCCTTTAGACAAGTGAGACATCAAACAGGATAGACAAATATTTCTGGCCAAATTAGATGATTTTCATTCAGTAGATGCATTCTAATCCCAAAGAAAGGGTGGTCAAACACTGGTTTATAAGAAAAGCTGACAGGTAAACTGCTGAGCTGGACAAGTTGCAATTTGGCTAGCATTCTACTCACGCCAAATTGCTTTTCACTGCATGACTTCATCCAATATGAAATTGAATTTTTAAGACACTTCAATGCTGGGTTTCTGAAGTTGACTAATTATACACATTACCCAGGAAGACTGCGTAAAAGTAAATACAAACTACAAAGTCCCATTTTTAATATGTTATAGTTTGTCAAACAATATTGACATTCGTTAGCATGCAGCATTTTGATCAGCAATAATATCACGTACAAAGATATCCTCATGTTCAGTTAAAAAAAATAAGCTGAAGTGATTGTATTAATGAAAGTGGCAAATCATGTGTTCAAATCACAGTGTATTAAGCCATTCCGATTAATGGCTGTGTACAATGTCTGTTTAGGTTACATCATGGCACCAAAGCACAAACTGCACACATCCTCTTGGACATTTCCTGGCCCTTGGACAGGCCCAGAGTCCCGCCAGCTTAAAGCACTGAGACAGCTTTGTGAAATGAGAGAGAGAGAGACACCAGGCAATGATTGCTGTCACAATGTTGTGCAAATGGACGTCATGCTGTCAACTGTATCACGAGCAAACCTGCAATTTATCAAATTATTGCTATTACCTTGAGTGCCATATAAATAACCCATGCATTACCAGAACATCCGGCAATTCCCCCTCTCAGCCATAGTTTAAAAACAGACAGTTGGCTTCAGTAGATGTTAGTAATAAGCTACAGTGTATTTCGCCTCTTCTCCAAACAAACAAGCAAACAAACACACAAATAAATAAACGTCTGTGGCAAATCCTCATTTGAATACAAAGGAACATATGCAATTATATTAATAATTAATGCCCTCTAAAGTGTAATTAACAACAAACACTGTATTTGCACTGCTCATAGTACACTGTGCCAGTGTGGTGTTAACACATGAACTTGCAGAATTCTTTGGAGGATAGGTTTTCCTGCTGTCTGTGAGAGGCCTACTGAAATCTGAAAACCACCGACTTTGCAACAGAAATCAGAAATTAAACATTTAGATATGAGGGAGGAGTTGGAGGAAGATCTTTCATATGCAGCTTTTGCATGCAGTCTATGGGCACGTGATCGACCAGAGGAGGTCGCTAGATAGCGATGAACGTGGTGGATCCCTAACTGACTGAATCCTCCTATACTCGACGCAATCGCCAATTCTGCTTCACCCTATGGAGCTACTGGCCACATTCGGCACTGGCACGGTCCGGATGAACCCCAACCAAATAGTACCTGACATGTTGAAGAAAGTATTAAGATAAGATAAGACATACTTTATTGACCCCGTGGGGTAATTTGTCCTCTGCATTTGACCCATCCTAGCTACTTATGAGCAGTGGGCAGCCACAGTGCAGTGCCCGGGGACCAACTCCAGTCCTGAGGCTAGTGCCTTGGTCAAGGACAATGGCAGGAGTATACCTAACCTGACACACATATCTTTGATGTGGGGAGGAAACCGGAGTACCCGGAGGAAACCCACGCAGACACGGGGAGAAAATAAAAACTCCACGCAGAGGACCCGGATAGGTTGTGCAATGTGGTAGTAGAGGTAGTAGTATGCTGTTCCTGATAATGCTCTCATAGCCTCACTGAATCTCAATGATAATCACATCAAACAAAAAAACTGCCTGAAAGAGATAAATTAGCATTAGTATAATAAACAGCAAGAACTTGCAGCACTCCATAAGGTGCAGTGAGAATAAAAAAAATATTGGGTGGATTTGTTATATATTTGTAATTTACACAGATTACAATATTAACTAACAGGTACGACACAATATTAGCCATCCAGATAACTTAAAGATCAGTGAGTTGTCCCAGCGTAATTTCCAGGATGATAAATGCACAAGGAGGACATGATTCAATTAGAAAACAGTGATTGTGGCCAAAATATAGCAAATATAACAAATGCAAGGTAAAGCAAGGAAGTGCCCCTGTGCTTTTTTTTAAAGTGTAGGATTTAGAAATTTCTCACATAATCTGTGTGAAGGGACAACCTTCCCATACTAGTTTCTCTATATCCTTTGCAGTAGACCAGATTCCAAGTGCAAGAGTAGTCAGAAGTTATTGGCAGGTATGCCATCCGCCAAGTTACGGCATGCCCCATACCTACACAGCACTGAGAGTTTGGCACTTTTCAGGGTTTCCTACAGAAGTAACCACAATGACAACAGACTCTCAGCCCTTAAAAACATTCACTTCTGTACGTTCTGACCATTAGAACCACACAGCATCTAAATACAACTTCGCAGATCCACACAATGAAGCCCCAAACTCGGTTATTTTGCCGGTTTTCTCTTTCCTCTTCTTCTTCTACCGAAACTTCAGCGCTGGCCTCGGCCAAGATTTCTTTATTATGTCTTTATTCCTTTCTTCACTTCAGCTCTCTTCAGTTTATCCTTTTCACACATAACACAATGGGCCCTATTTTACACCCGGTGCTAAGCGGCGCTAACCCAAACGCAAGTGTCTTACACCCGGCGCAGGGTTCATTATAGCCCCTAGCGCTCACGTCGGTTAAATACCAAGTGATGGTGCACCCATAGCAAGTGAACTGGGCGTGTTGGTCTTAAGATGAGGTGTGGCCAGGATTATTTTTGGCGCATTGCTATCTTGAGCCAGCAGAAAGCGCCTGCGCTAAAACCACCAAAAACCTGGTCTAAAGTCATGTCGCAGTTGTTTACATGTTATTTTAACAGCGCATATAAGTGTGTCTACATATGTGTGCACAACGCGCATACACCCTCCTGTCTGTTACACACAGGGGGCGCGCACAAGCATGACTAAAAATATCAAGATTACAATGTGAAATATTGTGTAGGCTATATCACTTCATATATCATCCATCCATCCATTATCTAACCCGCATTTTCCTGGTCAGGGTCGCGGGGGGTGCTGGAGCCTATCCCAGCATGCATTGGGCGAGAGGCAGGAATACACCACCGCCAATCCATCGCAGGGCACACACACCATTCACTCACACACTCATACCTATCGGCAATTTAGAGTCTCCAATTAGGCTAACCTGCATGTCTTTGGACTGTGGGAGGAAACCGGAGTACCCGGAGGAAACCCACGCAGACACGGGGGAGAACATGCAAACTCCACACAGAAAGGTCCTCGGCCGGGATTCGAACTCGGTACCTTCTTGCTGTGAGGCGACAGTGCTAACCACTGCACCACAGTGCCGCCCTAGGCTCTATCAAAAAAATGCATAATAATAAAAGGGTCCATAGGTCAAAGACCACATACCTGTCCCTCAGGGGAATGGCACATTAAATTGCTTTCAGCCCACTCCATCAACATCCAGGCGATGTGCAATGGTACATGTAAGGTTACATGTATAGATTATTCACAATTGTCCTGGATCAAGCTATGACTTAGCCTATATTTGCCAGTAGTTCCTGTAATCTTCTGGGGGCACAATCTTCTGTTACGGGACAATGGCGATCCATTAAAAAGTTTGCTGAGAACACCTATATCAAGCCTAATGCACAAATTGTCATTTACACCTAATGCGTGAATTGTCATTCAATCGAAAACTATAGACGGCACTCCAATAGACTGAAAATGTGCTTCAGATGTCATTACAATACTGCTCTCTGGCCTACAGCCTGTAAATAGAATGGTTTTGACTGAAAAAAGTTCAAAACCTTGTCCAGGGAATATTGCATTTATTGTTTTTCAAGTAGCCTAGGCTACAGCGGATTCACTGGGCATAAGGTTTTTTCAATAGCCTATGGTTAAAAAACTGAGATAAATGTCACGTTAACTGAATTTTAACCTTATTATTCGTCCTTCATATTTTTTTAGATTACAGTGACAAGGTTTCCATACTCTCAGCTTATTAAAACCCACTGATTTCACCTGTTATTCCATAACTGAACAAAACGATTTTGAAGAGAACTAAGCATCTAATTAGAAACAAAAACAAATTTACAGTACACAATTAATTCACAATTCATTTCAATGCCATTCTCTGCATGTGCGCTTTAACTTCATGCAGGAGCAGGTCTGTTTCCCCTGCTGTAAATCACTCTTTTCACGGTCTTCCTGGGAAAGTGGATTGTTTTAAAGCATTAATTTACGCTACAGGTAAAACATAAGCAGGACACGGGAAAATATGCGTGAACCTATGGGTTGCCAACCTGACAGCTTTATTGTATTTAGTGTCATCATTAAGGCAAAATAACGGTATTTATGTTATTAATCAATATTAGAAATGAAGCTTGAGCTTTGACAACTCCATGAGAACATCCTCATGGAATTGATGCTTGACAATGTTTCATTGCATAATCAAACAAAATTCGTTAAACAAGCAGGCTAGTTTGGTGTTTTCTAAGGCGAGATGGAAGCCATTGGTAGCTTATTCTCAGCTGTTGCAGGTGCTTTTAATGAAATTTAACCGCATATATTTTGTAAAATAACAGCACTGTTGGGAATTACCTGGTTTATTGCATGTCACGCCCAAGACACACCTATAATTAATGAAGAGACTAGGTTCAGCTCATTTGCATGTAGTGCCGTGCTTAGCGCTAAAAAAAGGCTGTCAAACTAGCAAAAGTGGACTTGGACAAGGCCTAAATGCACTTTACGCCATGCGTATTATAATAATAATATAGCATGATTATCTGGGGTAGGCTAGCTTACTTGACAGTAGTATTGTCTTCTTTTCTCATGCAAATATCTCTGGGAAATAGCTTTGCCAGAGAAATTTGAACGCCAGTCAGCTGGTCAGGAAAACTAACCTACTACTACCAAAAACTGTAAAGTGTAAAGTCAAAATGCCTTATTATATATCCATTGCAGTACAGAAAACTACACTGAAACTGTGCTGGACATAGGCAGGACAGTGCCGAAAAAACATGTAGCCTATGTACAGCTACGTTATGGCCTTTTGTTTACTGTGCCTGGCTTTGATACAGGAGTTCCCTGGTTACAGTCAATAAAAATGTATTTATTTATTTTTCTTCACATTACTTTTACTAGGCTATTGCAGCTATGCAAAACCAATTATTTTGTTAGCTAAACAACAAACAACCCTTTAAAATAGGCTTTGTACCATCATGCAGTTAAAATTACTGCAAAAACTTTAATTTAGTTGTAGTTCATGGTAGGCTAAAGCACAGAATTGACACCCATGTCTTTCTTTGAGCTACAATGCATGAGCGTGTCTGCATGTATTCTGTATGCATGTCTCTATTGATGTCATTATCTTCATGCATTATCATCATTAGTTAGCTACCAAACACATTACTACAAGTTGCATTAAATAATTTAGCAAAGTTTGGATAGCACTGCTTTGGAATAGAGCTAGTTTATTTAGTGCAAGCTACGATAGGTAATATTGTTAGTTGTAACTTGGCCACATTTTGATATCAATACTTTTAAAGGCAGGCCTAGTTTTTGCAAGTTGGAATTAAGGACTTACAGACAGTGCTTTGTAGGCTATGCGTGAGTCACTTGCCTTTTTTTTTTTTTTTACGTTGAAAACATATTTTTTGGTGAGATAATATTTTGACTGTCAAACAGAAGAAAGCCAAGCTCAGCCCCTGTGATGAGAACTAATGCTAAGTAAACTTTGGTCCATTGGGCTAATGGGATTAATTTCTGCATCAAAGCAGATTTTCTTTAGAAGACCTTCCGTTTTAACTTTTAAACAGTTAAAGAGACTGTTAAGTGAAATGTTAATAGTTACCCCCAAGGCAGTGAGGCGACAGATCAGAATGAGACTTATTTTCCAGCTGAACCCTGAATGACGAAAAACTCCAAGTAAGACGAAGCACACTCGTGTGTCCAAAAGCGGGAGTGGGAAATCAAAATTACCAGGAATTTAAACCAGGATTCCATAAACATTTGTCCTTGACTTACAAGTCTTTTTATTTTTTATTTAACTCTAATAAACCAGGGTTTAGGACAAATGATGATTCAATCCTGGTCTGACATCCAACTCACTTATCTTAATACTTGATCTTAAAGTAATTGTGTGCTGTCAGATTTTTGATGATATAAATCACCGCAGATGCATGATACTGTAAGTACAGATTGCTCTTCAAGCCGCATGTGAGTTTATGTGTTAGATAATTACTGTCCCTTAATAGAAAGAAAAAAATAGTGTTCTCAACCGAACAGATTACACACCAATCCAAAATCAATGTTGATTTAGTGTTGCTGCCAAGCAAATAAGATATTGAAAGACACATTAAACAAATCTATGTAGCTCCAATGTTGTGCTTTCAACCACATGTAATGATGACACAAGCCAAATCAATGGCAATCCAATGGTGTGTTTTCAACCACATGCAACACTGGCCAACCAAACAAAATATCAATGTTGATCCAATGTTATCTTTTGAACCATAAATTTCACTGACAATCCTATCCTGAAATTAATGTTGCATTTCAACCACACTCAATGCTGACAAATCAAGTCAAAATTCAAACATCACTGTCGGCTGATGCCCAATACAGTCTGGTGTTGGACAAAGGATCCTTATTACATTACTTTCATATAGCAGATGCTCATATCCATAGATTATTGCGCAAACTTAGAAATATAACATAAATTATAATAAACCATTTTCATTGTTCTGCATTGGTCCTACCTTGATGGTCATCCTGAGATAGACTACTCATCTTAGTCCAACCAAGTCTTAGACACCCAAAGCTAGACTCCCTTGTCTTAATCTGAGTATTAGGCTGTGTCCAAATCAGCACCCTTCCATACTGTTAGGTGGCTTTTTCAGTAGACAGGATGAGAAAGTTGTTAAGTAGGCAACATTTTCTATACATATAGTATACTTAAAACCCCAGTATGATGCACTTACTTCTGGGGGTTCGCTGAGTATATTCGGGAGCACACTTTTCAAGAGGTGCATGAATATTTCGGTCGCATAAATATGACGTGCAGCTTCGCTTTAAAAAATGAGGTGCAGCATCGATAACGCTTTCCTTCAATAACAACAATAACAGCATGTGACATGGCCGCGCAAGGCTAGGGACGTCTTACACTTTCACAGTACGGTTGGGAAATAGTATGGAGGAAATGTATGTGGCTGCCCACTGCTCCTTTTGGCAAAAACAGTGCACATTGAACAGCACACTGTACATGGGAGACAGGATGCAGTAGATAGGGCTCTGATTCGGACACAGCCTTAGACTCCCTGATATAGACATCTCTGTCTTAGTCTGACCAATTCTTCATCCAGACTTGGTCAAACTAAGACAATGCACATGCACACGCACCATCCTTGTGATCACTACAATCTAATAAACACTAAGTGGACATCAAGGCTCAATGTGACTCATCGCAATAATTAATTGTGACGCCACTGAAAAGATTCAGAAGATAATCAACCGTTTCAAGCTTCTTACAGCATGCACTGTTAAAAATGATTTGTTTACTCAACTTGACTAAGTCAAGTCATCTTGTTGCTTTGACTGAGTTAAGTTGAGTCAAGTTGTCAAGGTTATTACACTTCAATAAATTAGTTGATACAACATGTAGTCTGTTGACTCAACTTAACTCAGTCAAAGCAACAAGATGACTTGACTTAGTCAAGTTGAGTCAACAAATAATTTTTAACAGTGTGCAGCAGTTTCACATGAACTTCTCAGTGACTCTTCCGACCATAACAATATGCTACATAGACTTTCCATTCCATTGGGCATTCAGATGCCTCTTCTGTTTGTTAGAGCTGCTGCTTTCCAAGGACAAACGCTGTCTTTGTGCATCTCTCTTTCTTAGAATTTGAGCTGCATGCTTAGAGAAAAAAAAGAATAACTTCACAAGTTTGTATTTCACTGGATGAAAATCACTGCGTCTTTTGTTGATGAGGTTTACTTTGATTTAAGTGCGTTTTTGTTTTCGGATTTTTCTGTTCCGAGTTACCTGAATAAGTGACCCTTTTGTTTTGATACAGATGTATCAAAAGAAATGTATACAGTACTTGTTTGTATTACCAAATGAAAAGCTATCAGCTCTTATCAGTGCTGTCAATTCTGCAGACACTTCACTTCACTCTGCTATGCCACAGTTTGAGCTGATCATTGTGCAGTTGATGCAGTCAAATATGTGCCTAATTTATCACAGGAGTGGCTCTTAAGAAAAACTCTGCTGGCTGGAACCCTCCTTACCTCGCCACAACAGTCAAAGGATTCGATTCCTGACTGTGAAGCATGTCACCAAAGTCTTGTGCTTTAGCCGGACACACATGCATGACTAAACAATCAAATTAACATAAAGTGCAAAATTATCTATCTCTGCACCTGCTCCCACCCCTCCTCTCCTATCGAACCGCAGGTGATTTCATATCCTTCTTTGAAAATAAGGCCAATGCCATCTGTAGCTCCTTCTCCTCACCACCTCCCCTACCTGACTCCCCACCTGCTAACCCTCCCACACCCTGTCCTCCTCCTGACACCTCTCTAACTCTGAAACTCGCCAAAAAATCTCACATCGTAAAAACTGTATGTTAATTTTACGGTAAAAGTCAAATTAAAATTACGACGGTATAAAATTGTAAACAGCTGAAATGTAAAAAGAAATTGAATTATTTACAGTGAAACACTGCAAGATAATAGATATACAGACTGCTACCGTATGCTCAACATATTGTTGCCCTTATTTACATGGTAAAGATCTGGCAACCCAGCAAAAATGACCGTAAGATTGACTGTTTCTTGCGCACTACTACTTCTCTTGACCGTATTCAAACCCCCCTCATTCAATCCCTTTCTGAGGAAATCATTCCTTTCATCTCCTCTATTATCAACTACTCTCTTTCAACCAGTACAGTGCCTGCTTCGCTCAAGAGGGCCTCCGTCACTACTCTCCTTAGAAAACCCGCTCTGAACCCAGCAGATGAACACAATTACCATCCTGTTTCACTCCTCCCATCTAAAAGTCTCAAGCATGCAGTCTGCGGCCAACTGTCTCTCCATCTCCAACGGAACAACCTCCTTGACCTCAACCAATTGGCTTTCAAGTCTGGCCACTCCAATGAGACTGCTGCTCTCTTCGCAGTCACAGAGGCTCTTTGCTTGACAACAGTTCAGTCACACAGCCCCATCTTCATCCTCCCTGACTTGACTACTGCATTCGATACTGTCAAACACCGGATCCTTCGCTCATCCCTAGCAGAGAACAGCATCTCAGGATCTGCCCTCACATGGTTTGATACATATCTTGCTGAGCGATCCTACCAGGTGACCTGGAGGGGATTTGTCACCCCCTACCCCCCTAACAATTGTCACACAGGGCCTAGTATTTCATCCTCTCTGTTTCTCTCCTTACATAAAATCACTGGGTCTAATTATCTCGGCTCATCGCATGTCATACCAATCTGATGAAACTCTGAGCTTCTCTGAACACATTGCAGTAGCCACCCGGTCCTGCAGATTATCCCTTCACATCAGGAAGATCAACCCCATCCTTATCCTTACTAAACAGGTTGCACAGCTACTTGTACAAGCTATTTCATCTCATGTCTGGACTACTGTAACTCCTCGCGGGCTGGCTTACCAGCCTGTGCCATCAGGCCAGTCCAACTGGTCCAGAATTCTGCTGCCCGCCTGGTCATGAATCTGCCAAAATTCACACATGCCACGTCACTTTTGAACGCCAATTCTGGCTTCTGGTGGCGGCCAATATTCAATCCAAATCTCTTACAGTGGCATACCAAGCCGCAAATGGTACTGTCCCTTCCAATCTTCAGACAAGGATCACACCACACACTCCAACCAGACCTCTCCGTTCAGCATCCTCCCACCAGCTGGCTGTACCGTCCCTTTGAGCTCCCACCAGCTGCTTCTAGTGGCCCTGGATTTTCTCCTCTCTCATCCCCTGATGGTGGCACGACCTTCCCCAATCAGTCAGGAAGGCGGATTCACTGGCTGTGTTCCAGAGATATTTCAAAAGTAACCTCTTCAAATTAAGCCTTAGTTTCTATTTACCTCAATGTTTAAAAAAAAAAAAAAAAGTAAAAATCAATGCAAAAATATATTCATAATATCGAAAACAAAATACTAATAATAAATAAAAAGGAATTAACTAACCCTACCTAACTACCTTTATCTTGAGGCAGGCACCTTGACACCTATGGTACTTACATGGTTATGACTGTACCTATTAGTGAAATTGTGATTTGAAATGCATGTGAAATGCATTTTAGGAAGTCACTGTGGTTAAAAAAGTCTGTGGTTAAAATGACTGAATTGTAAATTATCAGTTATGTCTGTCACATTTGTTATGACCCATAATTCTGATGTAATTTATTATTTATGGCATGCATCTGCCATCTAGTAGAAAGTTATGGACCATTACTTTCTTCAAACCTCATTAAAATGGCTTTTAAGGCAACAGTCCCTTTTTAGACCCACTTAAAATGCAAGGAAATGCTCTTCCTGAAAATAAGGAAACGCAAAAGGTGTATCACCTGCCTTTGCAAAAAAATTTAAAAATAAATAAGTGAGTAAAAATAAATAAATAACATGAAGTTTTACAATTCTGCCGCCGTTGCAGTCAAGGCTACGGAAGCCCTGAAAGGCAAGGTTAATATATAATTATTATTAGAAGGTAATAAAACGGCCAGAACCGAGGTAATAACTGAGATAGTGAGACAATTTTTGTTTTGTTTTACCATGCCCTTCAAGGTGCTGGCACTGGAGCAGGATGTCCATAGCCTAAAACAAATGAATGAAATCAACCCAACTTGGCATAATTTGAAAAAGAACACTTTATTAGACTATGCCTACCGGGAGATGTAGTTAGTGTGAGAATAAGAATGGTATGGAGTACATGACACAAAGGCCATTGAATAAAAGCTTTCCTTAACCAAATAAAAGCCAAAAAGGATTTCCTGTGGAGCACCAAATGTGGGGCGGTAATAAGTGTGCCACAAGTCTGTGACAGAACCCACCCAGAGGTCTTATTTCTTCCCTAAACTGATACATTTAATTAGTTACAAGGCTCCATAGTGCGACATTTTGAGATATCCAATATATAACAATATCCACATAGTGTGTATGGCTTAATCACTAAATAGTGACACAAAATACCAATCTGAATTACGTCACAATATCCATATAAATAATAATTGAAAGCACAGAGGAGAAGGAGAAGAAAACTAAAAGGGACGTATCCAACTGACAAAACGAGATGCTGAAGAAGAATGCAAAGCAAATATCCAGCATCCCTGAAGGATGGAATGTGAGCATTAAAAAAGAGCTAATTTTCTCAAGTCAATGAAAATTTGTCCTTAATTTGTCCTTGTTGTATGACAAAACCAGTTAATGAGCATACTTTGCTTATATTATTCTGGTGGTCTGCTTGACGCATGCATTTAATATGCATAAAAATGAAATAAATAGTATAATGTATGCATTGCATAACATATAGAAGTATATACTGTATATATAAATATATTAAATCCATCAGATAAAGCCTTGGAAATGCTAGTGTTGTGTGATAGCTTTATGTAGTGTGTTGTCTTAGATAAACCAAGGTCATGTTCAAAAATAGTAAAACACCCCTAAAACCCAACATGTATTTCACCATACACCAAATATTTCAAGCATAATGTTGTTCCCTGACAGTACTGGTCAACTACTGTAGTTTGTGACCAGCTTTGTGATGCTGATGTGGTCTTGTTGATCATAAATGCTAATATACTTCAATATGATTTTAATATTGGTAATCCCATACTAAACTGTGTGATTGGTAATTAAATGTTGTTTTATTTTATGCAAGGGCATAATATAAGGTTCTTCAGGATTCTTAAATTCATAAAATATATGATTTTAAGTATACTTATTTAAATATAGGTTATATAATAAATGCAATGGAATGCTTATTTATATTTTTACCAATTTATGATGACTAATAGTGTATAGATAATTTAATGCCCAGATGTTTATATCATAGTGTCTGCACATTATGTTAAAAAAAATCTGTGTATTCTATTACTCAATTTAAAAATAGAAATCTTTGAGCGTCCGACCTCATATTACAGCTACAACCATCAATGACTGTCCAAGCAACTGCACTTACATCACTTTCTGGCAGACAAATTTCTCCCCTATCCCCCGCCTCTCAAATGCCAGCACCACAGCACTGGTGAGCTCTCTTGGGTATCTTAATTCAATGATTAACATCAGTACTTGACAACCAGTTCCACAAAACAACTGTCCAACGATGTACTGAATTATAAATTATTGTGCACTGATATTATGCCACCAACTCTGCCCTTGGCAGTCCTTATCAAATTCTGTCCCATTTACAGGTTCTAAAATAATTAAAGGGCATTTGTGTCGTGGGCTTATAAAATTATGGGCAGTGAATACACGACCAAAACAAAGTTCCACACTGTAGTTTACAGTGAACACCTGAGAGTCAAATATGTGACTAAGGTTATATTTCCTCATTTTCAAACCTCCTGTCTACACGTGTACAAAATATGAAAGTGATATGTATTACTGCTAAAATCATATGAGGCAATTTGAAACAGTGTACCTTGGTGTCCAAAAATCTATCCAAAATGGATAATTGTGCATCACAGTAATTCAGGAGATAATCAACATTTTTCAACAGATAAACTCTTTTGACTCATTGGAAATATATTTGCATCTACAGTATATCATTACATAATTTCCAACTTTCGTGAAAGATTAGGGGAATTGTTACAGGTGTCCAAAAACCTACCCAAACCTTTCCAAACCCATGAAAACCCATGGAAACATATGCAAAGTATCCAAGCTATCCAATGCCATCCAAGCAGTCCAAAGCTATCCAAACATAAACACAGCTTTATTGTCCATTGGAAGCACATTATTATGTCCTATAAGCAGGGTTTGAATTGTAAAATGTTAACAAGGGGGACACTGTTGAGGGGGGGGGGGGGGGGGGGGGGGTCTTAAACTAAAATAAGCGATTGCTATACATTTGCCACAGGCCTGTTACGATCCTGATACGGGACGAACCCAAGTGCAACGACCAGGAGACAGATTACAGAAAGTGGAACTTTATTAAGCGTTGGGGTGGTCCCAAAGCTGTACACGGGAGCAAAACAGGTTAGTTAGTTAACACAGGATAGCGTCCAACTGAGGACTGCTCCAAGCCGGAGCTGGACTTGAGGAAACACGGAACTGTTCCAAGCCGGAACTGGACTTGAACGGAGGTGTCTAAAACACCGGAACTGGACTGGAACTGGACTGGAACTGGACTGGAAACTGGATCGGAACTGGACTGGAAACTGGACCGGAAGGTCCACTCAGGAAACGGGAACGGCACGGAACTTGTTCCAAGCCGGAACTGGACTTGAACGGAGGTGTATAAAACACCGGAACTGGACTGGAACTGGACTGGGAACTGGACTGGAAACTGGACCGGGAGATCCACTCAGGAAACGGGAACGGCACGGAACTTGTTCCAAGCCGGAACTGGACTTGAACGGAGGTGTATGAAACACCGGAACTGGACTGGAACTGGACTGGAAGCTGGACCGGAAGGTCCACTCAGGAACACAGGGGACGGCACGGAACTTGTTCCAAGCCGGAACTGGACTAGAACGGAGGTGTCTAAAACACCGGAACTGGACTGGAACTGGACTGGAAACTGGACTGGAGCTGGACTGGAAACTGGATCGGAACTGGGCTGGAACAGGACTGGAAACTGGACCGGGTAGCTTGAGTAACCGGGCAGAAAGCAGAGGTTAAAGGCAGGGTGTTGTGACAGGACTGTAGCTGGTGAATGCACCGCCGAGTTGGAAGGTGCGGCGTAGCTCGGGCAATACTGGCGTAAGCCGGCTGGCATGCAGAGGTCCTGGTACTGCAACACGAGTACGGGAGGTACGTAACACGGGGAGGACAAACACAGCTGCGGGAAGACTGGAACTGCGGCGTCTGGAGGTTTTGAAGGGAAACAGGTAAATGCATGCAGCAGCGAAAGATTAGCAGAGATAGCTACCAGTCAGGAAACCAGGCGAACAGGTATGAACCAGCAGGTTCACAAACACTGGACCAGAAACGGGATACGAAACAAACACGGTAGGTTAGTCAACGAACTGGCGCTGAATAGCAGCCAGCCAGGGGTTTAAATGGTGCAGGAAGTGAAGGAGAAAACGAGAAACAGGTGTGATGTTAAATCAGGAGTGATTGCCGAAGCACAGCAGTGAGGAATGTGAGTAACGAGAGGGGCGAGTGATAGGCGGAAGCTAAAGTGGAAAATGAAACCAAAAGTACCCGAGGGAGACGCCCAGTCCACAGCCAGGAGGGAAACACGGACAAGGGATCCAACATGACACGGAAGGAAACAAGGAAAACATGGAAAACGGACAGGACGGGAACGGAACGTTACAGTACCCCCCCCTCAATGTACGCCACCTGGCGTACCCGGAGGCCTGGTCTTGTCAGGGAACTGTTCGTGGAAGTCTTGGATTACTGAATGGTCCAAGATCAGGCTCTTGTGGAGCCACGACCTCTCCTCAGGACCGTACCCCTCCCAGTCGACGAGGTATTGGAAACCCCGGCCCCTGCGGCGGATATCAATAACACGGTTCACCGTGTAGGCCGGGGCGTTGTCAACAACTCGGACGGGAGGAGGCGGGATGGTAGGGGTACTGAGGGGGCTGGAGGAGACAGGCTTAACCTGGGACACATGAAACACAGGGTAAACTTTGAGGGAGGCGGGGAGGGAAAGTTTAACAGACACCGGGTTAACTAGACAAATGATGGGGAAGGGACCAATAAAACGGGGCTGAAGCTTTCTGGATGAAGAGGGAAGGGAGATGTTTGCAGTGGAGAGCCAGACCTGCTGACCGGCCCTATACTGTGGGGCTGCGGTCCTGTGAAGGTCCGCCAGACGTTGGGAGCGGGAATTGGCGTGAAGGAGTGCGGTGCGTGTGAGTCTCCAAATGTTTTTACAACGAAGGACATGGGCCCTAACAGAGGGGACAGCTATCTCGGCCTCCTGGGTCGACAGAAGAGGGGGTTGATAGCCTAAAGCACACTCAAACGGGGATAGGCCAGTAGAGGCACTCTTAAGGGAGTTATGTGCGTACTCGACCCAGGGGAGAAAACGGCTCCAAGAGGCAGGATTGCGCACTGTAACGCACCGCAGGGCGGCCCCCAGGTCCTGGTTCGCCCTCTCTGCCTGACCATTAGACTGGGGATGGAAACCCGAGGAAAGACTAGGAGAGGCACCCAGGGCTGCACAGAACGCCCTCCAAACTCGGGAGGAGAACTGGGGCCCACGGTCTGACACGATGTCAGAGGGGATCCCGTGCAGCCTGACCACGTGTAGCACCAAGAGCTCAGCGGTTTCAAGGGCGGACGGGAGCTTGGGGAGGGGAACAAAGTGAACCGCCTTGGAGAACCGGTCCACTATTGTCAGAATGACGGTGTTACCTTCTGACAACGGCAGACCGGTTACGAAGTCCACACCAATGTGACTCCAAGGACGGCCAGGGACGGGGAGGGAAAGGAGAAGACCGGAGGGAGGCTGGTGGGAAGCCTTGCTCCTGGCGCACACCGAGCAGGCCAGGACGAAGGCACGGGTATCCCCTTTAAGGGTAGGCCACCAGAAACTCCTCCTGACGAGGGCGATAGTTCTGGCGACACCTGGGTGACATGCCAGGCACGAGGCGTGAACCCATTCGAGGACCTGGGAGCGGACGGAATCGGGGACAAAAAGACAGGAGTTAGGGTTATTGCGGGGGTCCGGTTGGGAAGTCTGGGCGGCCTTCACAATGCCCTCAATCTCCCAGGAGACCGCAGCCACCACACAGGAGGCCGGCAAAATGGGCTCCGGATCAGCAGGACTGGAGGGAGGGGAAAAAATGCGGGACAGGGCATCTGCTTTAATATTACGGGAACCAGGGCGGAAAGAAACAGAGAAATTAAAGCGTGCAAAAAATAACGACCATCTAGCCTGACGAGAATTGAGCCTCTTGGCAGATCTTAAATAAATGAGGTTTTGATGGTCGGTAAAAACAAGAAAAGGGGTACCTGCCCCCTCCAGCCAGTGGCGCCACTCCTCAAGAGCCAGTTTTATCGCCAGCAGTTCCCGATCCCCGACATCGTAGTTCCTCTCGGCGGAGGACAGCCTCCGGGAGAAGAATGCGCAGGGATGGAGCTTGCTATCAGAGGCGGACCGTTGAGACAGAATGGCCCCCACGCCGGTGTCGGAGGCATCCACCTCAACGACAAACTGCCGAGAAGTGTCAGGGTGAAGGAGGATAGGTGCTGAGGAAAACCGAGCCTTGAGTAGCTCGAAAGCTCGCTGGGCATCGGAATTCCAACAGTAAGGCAGGGCAACGGAAGTGAGTTTAGTCAGGGGAGCAGCAATGGAACTGTAATTGCGAATAAAGCGGCGGTAGAAATTTGCAAACCCCAGGAACTGTTGAAGGTGCTTGCGGGAGGTGGGTTGGGGCCATTCTGTCACCGCCTTGATTTTCACAGGGTCCGCCCGGATACTGCCCTCCTCGATAATGAAGCCGAGGAACGGGACCGTGGAAGCGTGGAAGGAACATTTCTCAGCCTTAACAAACAGCTGATTCTCCAACAGCCGCTGGAGAACCTCTCGAACGTGACGGACATGCTCCTGCGGGGATTGAGAAAAAATTAAAATATCATCGATATAAACAAAAACGCTCCTCCCTAGGAGGTCCCGCAGGACGTCGTTCACCATGCTCTGGAAGACTGCTGGGGCGTTAGTAAGGCCGAAAGGGACCACCAGGTATTCGTAGTGGCCCAACGGGGTATTAAAAGCAGTCTTCCACTCGTCCCCCTCACGGATACGCACCAAGTGATACGCATTCCGGAGGTCGAGCTTGGTGAACGTCACAGCTGGAGAGAGGGCTTCAAAGGCGGTGTTAATGAGGGGAAGAGGGTATTTGTTACGGATGGTGACCTGGTTGAGGCCCCGGTAGTCGATGCAGGGTCGCAGGGAGCCATCCTTCTTCCCAACGAAGAAGAACCCTGCACCGACTGGGGATGAAGAGGGACGGATAATACCCGAAGCGAGGGAGTCGTGGATGTATTCCTCCATGGCTAGTTTCTCCGGTCCAGACAGACTGTAGAGGCGTCCCGATGGCAGTTTAGCTCCAGCCAGTAGGTCAATGGCGCAGTCATACGGCCTGTGAGGAGGTAAGGACAGAGCACGTGATTTAGAAAATACTTGCGCGAGGTCGTGATACTCGCTGGGAACATTCGTTAAATCCGGTATAGGTTGCATGGAACAGGGTTTACTGGGCCCCGGAGGGGGTAGTGCAGAACGGAGACAGCTGGCTAGACAGTGGGCACTCCACGCCAGGATGCGACCGGCTTTCCAGTCAATATGGGGATTGTGGAGGCGAAGCCAGGTCTGACCTAAAACCAGAGCAGATTGTTGGGAGTTAATCAGTAATAGCTGAATGGACTCCCGATGATTGCCAGATAGAACTAATTGGATAGGAACGGTGGAGTGGGTAACTAACCCCAAACTCCTGCCGTCCAGAGCTAGAGCTGAAATGGGTGAAGTGAGACGTTCCGTGGGAATGCCGGCCCTCCTGGCGAAGGTGATATCCATGAAGCTGGCGTCAGCTCCGGAGTCAATTAGGGCCGAAGAAGATAGGGTCTTGTCCCTCCAAAGGAGAGTAGCCTTGAACATGAGGCGGTCCTGGGCAGCATGGTTGGGAACGATGGGGCTCGTCAGTACGCCCAGTCTTACTGGCGAGCCCCTTCTTTTTGGGCGAATGGGACAGGAGGCGATCTGATGGCCAGGCTTGCCGCAATAGAAACAGGATCTGGTGCGCTGACGGCGCTGACGCTCCTCGGGATTGACCGCAACTCTGCCCAGTTGCATGGGCTCTTCCTCGGACCCGGCCGTAGGCGCCCGAGATCCAGTGATGGAGTGTGAATGAACATTAGAGACGACGGAGGGCGAATGACGCCCGGAACTTCCTCCCCGCTCCCGGGCCCGGATGCGGAGACGATTATCGATGGCTATAGCGAGGCTGATGAGGCTATTAAGGGAGTTGGATTCCTCCCGAGTGGCAAGCTGGTCCTTGAGTTCCTCGCTGAGAGCTTGGCGGAAAGCCCCCTGGAGGGAGGCGTCATTCCATCCTGACTCCGCGGCGAGGGTCCGAAACTGAATGGCCATTTCTGCGACACTGCGGTTGCCTTGGCGAACTTGAAGCAGACGCTGGGTAGCGTCACGTCCACAGGTCGGGTGTTCAAACACACGTCGCATCTCTGCCGTAAAGGCTGCGAAGTTGCTGCATAACGGAGCCTGGCTGTCCCAGATGGATGTAGCCCACTCCAGGGCGCTCCCTCCCAGGCTGCTCATAATGAACGCGATCTTGCTGGAGTCAGAGGCGAAGGAGGAGGGCTGCATCCGAAACACTATGTCACATTTAAGTAGAAATTCACGACATCTCCCCAACCCCCCGCGATATAACTCGGGGTGTTGTACACGGGGCTCACGGCTGGAAGTGGGAGCCGGTGCCTCCGGATGGGGTTCGGGAGAGGAAGGAGTAGGGTTGGCTGGAATCCGTAGTAGCGGTTGGTGGAGCGAAAGTTGGGATACTTGCTCCGTGATGCCCCTAACTACTTCCAGCACATCATCCAAACGGCGACCCTGTTGGTCGCTGATCGCAGTTTGGCAGGAGAAGGCGTGGCGAATCTGTTCCAGATCGGCTGGGTCCATATTGTTGGCCAGTTCGTTCTGTTACGATCCTGATACGGGACGAACCCAAGTGCAACGACCAGGAGACAGATTACAGAAAGTGGAACTTTATTAAGCGTTGGGGTGGTCCCAAAGCTGTACACGGGAGCAAAACAGGTTAGTTAGTTAACACAGGATAGCGTCCAACTGAGGACTGCTCCAAGCCGGAGCTGGACTTGAGGAAACACGGAACTGTTCCAAGCCGGAACTGGACTTGAACGGAGGTGTCTAAAACACCGGAACTGGACTGGAACTGGACTGGAACTGGACTGGAAACTGGATCGGAACTGGACTGGAAACTGGACCGGAAGGTCCACTCAGGAAACGGGAACGGCACGGAACTTGTTCCAAGCCGGAACTGGACTTGAACGGAGGTGTATAAAACACCGGAACTGGACTGGAACTGGACTGGGAACTGGACTGGAAACTGGACCGGGAGATCCACTCAGGAAACGGGAACGGCACGGAACTTGTTCCAAGCCGGAACTGGACTTGAACGGAGGTGTATGAAACACCGGAACTGGACTGGAACTGGACTGGAAGCTGGACCGGAAGGTCCACTCAGGAACACAGGGGACGGCACGGAACTTGTTCCAAGCCGGAACTGGACTAGAACGGAGGTGTCTAAAACACCGGAACTGGACTGGAACTGGACTGGAAACTGGACTGGAGCTGGACTGGAAACTGGATCGGAACTGGGCTGGAACAGGACTGGAAACTGGACCGGGTAGCTTGAGTAACCGGGCAGAAAGCAGAGGTTAAAGGCAGGGTGTTGTGACAGGACTGTAGCTGGTGAATGCACCGCCGAGTTGGAAGGTGCGGCGTAGCTCGGGCAATACTGGCGTAAGCCGGCTGGCATGCAGAGGTCCTGGTACTGCAACACGAGTACGGGAGGTACGTAACACGGGGAGGACAAACACAGCTGCGGGAAGACTGGAACTGCGGCGTCTGGAGGTTTTGAAGGGAAACAGGTAAATGCATGCAGCAGCGAAAGATTAGCAGAGATAGCTACCAGTCAGGAAACCAGGCGAACAGGTATGAACCAGCAGGTTCACAAACACTGGACCAGAAACGGGATACGAAACAAACACGGTAGGTTAGTCAACGAACTGGCGCTGAATAGCAGCCAGCCAGGGGTTTAAATGGTGCAGGAAGTGAAGGAGAAAACGAGAAACAGGTGTGATGTTAAATCAGGAGTGATTGCCGAAGCACAGCAGTGAGGAATGTGAGTAACGAGAGGGGCGAGTGATAGGCGGAAGCTAAAGTGGAAAATGAAACCAAAAGTACCCGAGGGAGACGCCCAGTCCACAGCCAGGAGGGAAACACGGACAAGGGATCCAACATGACACGGAAGGAAACAAGGAAAACATGGAAAACGGACAGGACGGGAACGGAACGTTACAAGGCCGGCACACACAATCCAATCTTACCGTTAATTTATTTATTATAAAGCACTTTAATCCATATAACAACACTCATTCCTTAAGATGAACAAAAGCCACGTTTATTCATGAAAAAAGAAGCTAAAACACATTACAGTTATGCGCATAAGCATATTACTGACGTTTTTGTTTCCCATATCATTCAGTGTGTTACTAGGAAACGCAACCTTCAATGCTTAACGTTAACCCATGTCCTTTCAAAAATATAGCCTATTAATTTTGCCGTATGTAGCCTATATGTCACATTTAGACTATAATTATAATTATGTTCATACAGTTGAATGCATCCAGCAAATAACTCCGGTTCATACAGTTGAATGCATCTGGCAAAAAAAAAAATAATAATAAAAAATATGGTTGGCTCTACCCCCACCCTCTAGGGGGGTCTAGGGGATAAAAAAATTTAAATTTAACAGTTAAATGCATCAATCTGGTGCACTTTGATAGGAAAATTAAGACTCTAGATCCTTGAAGAGTTATCTGCTCTTGTAAACAATCCAAAAACCCATCAACAAGACGTTTGATCCTGCACTTTAGCTATCAAATAAATTACATAAAAGCTGTCACATTTGTTGTACTGGTTTATTTAAATTACAGTCCAAGGTTGCAGTAAAAATATATGGCACCGCATGCTACATCAGATTTAAAGATCACATTCAACTCCACAGTCGGGATACAGCTTTGCTAACTTTATGCTGGAAATAATGTTTTAAACCATTGTAACCACATTCACATCGATGTAGCTAGCAAATAGATAATTACTACAAACGATGTTGTCTCCTCAAAATGCGTTCTGGACCGATGGCTTAGCTCATCTTTTATGTTAATTATGAGAGTAAAAAAATCGGCCTTCATTCTGAAACAGTGATGGCGATCTGCCCATTCAACGAGCCCCCGATTTGGCCAGATTTCCGATTAAGCTTTCTCAGAATCTATCTACATATAAATAAGTCAATTTTATTTTATTTCCAAATGTAAAAAAATGAAAAATAATTTCCAATTATTATACATCCAAAAATATTGTAAGATGACAGTATATTCCCTCAAAACAATTCTCCAAACAGGATATTGTTATCAACTCCTATCATTATTCCTCTATGCCCCCTCAGTTTTTTAGGTGCAGGTCGCCCTTGTTCTGAAACAGTAGCGGAACAAATTAGTTTACAGGCCACCACAGTTTATTTACCTGTAGGCCTATGTAATTTATCCCCCACCAAACTAAAAATAAAACTTTAACAATTACATTTCAGCCATAATTTTACAAACAGACATGATTCGTCCTGCGCTAATAACGAGCAGAAGTGGAAACCGCGGCATTAAAACTGTATGATTGAGAAAGAATAATGTAATTTTGCTTATATCTATTTATGTGAATTGGCTGTCTTTTACCAATGCAATTCATGTCATACAAACACATTCACAAAGGCTGGCATAGCACGGTGGCCAAAAAACACACACACACACGGCCACTTTATGCTACATGACCAATCAATATATGACCAAGCCACAAATGAACAGAATAGAATATGAAAATAATAGCTATCCTACCTCTCTCCATCTCTCTCTCACAACAAGGCAGTCGGACCAGTGTAGCGTACAATTCTTCCCAGCATATTTTCCCACTTCCAGGTCCATTGCTTGACTGTACGTCTCGCTGGCTACTAGCACCTAGCACTGAACTAATAATTTGCAATGTATTTGTTCAATTGGCCTGTAGATAAACATTATTAGTGAGTTCTACACTCACATTACATAGCACGAATGCTAGCTACTGACCATGGATGGGTTCAAAAAGATAGCTCGTCTTCTCATAAACGTGCACAATGAAAGTGTTATCCGATTGGACATTGCTTAACTTCCTGCTCGTAGTTGAGCAGTGATTGGTTATTTGTCCTGTTCGCGTGACGGACCCGGAAGTATCTGGTAAAAATTATACACTGGCCCAAAACAGTAGAAAATCAGACCGGCCCTTCTGGCATTTGCCAGAACTTCCGGATGGCCAGTACGGGCTTGGGTGGAGCTAAGGACCGAGGAAAGGACACGGGGAAATGATGCAAGGAGTGAAAATAAGTGATTAGACTGAACCCAATGCATTTCGTTTTACAGAATTGCATATCTTAACAAGGGGGACAATTTTCCCAATTTCCCTTAACAAGGGGAGCGGTGCTTCCCCGCGTTCAACGACAATTCGAACACTGCCTATAAGGCAATTACTGAGGGGAATGACCCTTAGCTAATCAATTTATTTGTCTCAGTTTAGTTTCCAGTGCCAAAAATGCCCAACACACCCTGGTCATAAAAATGTATTACCAGTCAGACTAACAATGCATGAGAACATGCAAACAATTTACAGAGTCATATGAATTACGACAACTCCTATATATATATATATGAATGGCTAGGCCACACATGAAAGCATCTGCTATAGTGTAGTATAAATTCCCAGTAGAGTTACAGTCTAGCCGTAATAGATTGACAGTTCACCACCATTGTCATTACTTATGGTATACAAATCCAAGTCTGCCCAGGCAGGGACTTTTTTACACAGACTCCCCATACTTTATCATTGAGCCAGGCTTAGTTCAGACTCAGTTTATAGCCAATACCTGCTATAGGTAACTATAGCTTATAATATATACAGATCCTTTCCAAAAAATTTGAATATCATGGAAAAGTAGTTTTTTTCTCCATAATTCCATTCAAAAAGTGAAACTTTCATAGATTATAGATTCATTACACACAAAGTGAAATATTTCTAGCCTTTATTTGTTTCATTTTTCATAATTTTGGCTTACAGCTCCAGAAAACCCCCAAAACAGTATTTCAAGATATTAGAATAGTGTGTCGAAAATCAGCATTTACTTCAGTTATTTCAGAGAATGAATGTTTTAGACTGAGTGTCACACTATCATCTAATTTACTCAAAACACCTGCAAAGTTTATCTCAGTTCGGTTCAGTATGGGGAAGACTGCAGACTTGACAATTGGCCAGAAGACCATCATTGACACCCTCCAGAAGATGGGTAAGCAACAAAAGGTCATCGCTAAGGAGACTGGCTGTTCACAGAGTGCAGTGTCCAAGCATATCAATAGAAAGTTTAGTGGAAGGGAAAAATGTGGCAGGAGAAGGTGCACAAGCAAAAGAGATGACCGTAGGCTTCAGCGGATTGTCAAGCAAAGACGATTCCAAAATTTGGCGGAGATGCAGAGGGAGTGGACTGAGGCTGGAGTCAGGGCTTCAAAAACCACCACGTACAGACATATCCGGGACATGGGCTACAACTGTCGGATTCCCCGTGTCAAGCCACTCCACTCATTCTCTGAAATAACTGAAGTAAATGCTGATTTTCGACACACTATTCTAATTTCTTGAAATACTGTTTTGGGGGTTTTCTGGAGCTGTAAGCCAAAATGATGAAAAATGAAACAAATAAAGGCTAGAAATATTTCACTTTGCGTGTAATGAATCTATAATCTATGAAAGTTTCAATTTTTGAATGGAATTATGAAAAAAAAAAACTTTTCCTTGATATTCAAATTTTTTGGAAAGGATCTGTATATATAAGCTAATTAATACTGCTTGCTATCTAACTAGGTATAAACTAAGCTAAACCAGAATAAGAGAGACTATAGGTGCTTTAATTCTGTATTCAGTGTCACTACTGTAAAACAGTGACATCATAAACAATATAACACAACCAAGCTAGCCTTTCTGTGGCTAGCTAGCTATACTATTATGAATACAACACCATAAAACACACACGCACACCTTGTAGACAAGGCAACACTTAGCTATGGAATCCATGTCAATCAATTACAATTAGTTACAAGATATTACTACTCCCAATTTCTGCAGACAAATTTTGGAGATTTTGCCCATGTTGAAACTTACACTGTACACCAGGCTGAAAAAGCAGAAATAACTACATGATCTTAGAAAGGATGTATCTGGCTTTAATAATGCAGGTACGGTTATGACTTTATTCCATACTTTATGAGATTTTCATAGCAGAAGGAAATTATGTGATGATGACAGAAATTCACTCTACTACTGAACAGGCAAAATAACAGTTTAATTTACCTATATCCAGGACCTTATGTGTTTTTTATTGTTGATGTGATAGTATAACATTTTTTGGTGGTTAAAGAACTGTAACCAACTCCTAAATATATCTAAATGTCCAGTATCTTCAACCTGATTCACTGTCATGTACATCACACAGCAGAGTGGTCGATGTACTTATGAATTACAGAAGAACGGTGGCATGTAGGAAATTCATATTTTGCCCGATGATAGCCCAACTTGCACTGATGAAGAGGACATGCACTTTCCCATGGTACCTCACTTTCTGATGTGGTACAGTAGGATGTTTGTGATGTAGACCCCAGGGTCTACATCACTAGGGTTACTGCACAAGGGGTTCATGTTTTGCAGCCATATGTGTTTGTCTTTTCTACATTTTTCTAGAGATGCTGGTGATATCTATGAACCAAAGAAATATGAATTGATGTTAACTGCAAGGTTACTTGTGACATATATGGAGAAAAAAAGAGCATGCCATACACTGCTCATGAAACCATCAATTATATTGAAAGATGTCAAAAAATGACTTGCTCTGAAGGTAAGGTCACATTATCTTTGTCAGAAAATGTCACGTATGTTTATCATATGAGAAAGGCAATCTGAATTTCTGGTTTCTCATTTTTCTGGGGCAAAGGTTATGTGTTAGTTCTTTTTAAATTATTTTATATGTGCATCAGCTAATGCACAATCATTCTTAGCTTTCACTGTACATGAATGTACTCAATTTACATAGTGATATTACACCTTCAATAATGTAACTACTTTGTTGACTGTATACATCACTGGAATGCACATTTTACTTCACATAGAGCAGTACCGTCCTGTAGGTTTTCATTGCAACCCTATTTTGGCACACCTGATTCTACTAATTAACAGCTAAACTAGATCTCTAGCTGTTGAATGAGGTGTGCTTAGGGTTAGAATGAAAACCTACAGAACGGTAGATCTCCAGGAACAGGGTTGGGGACCGCTGACATAGAGCTTAGATTATTCGGAACAGCTATCAAAACAAAAGCATGGTCAATCATTTCCTATAACTACACTTTTTTGAGCTGCCATTATTCCCATCTATAGTAAAAGCTGAGTCATTACTTTTGAGTGAAAAAATCTAAAGATCAATTTCAATTGATTGCTATTGTGTTATTTTCATGTTTGTTGCCCATTGCTGGATAGTTTTCTGCCCTATTGCTTGAAGACTGAGGTTGATATCCTTTTGCTGCACCCTCACACAGCTTCAGTAGAAATACATTGGTACAAATTTTGCAGCCTTTAAAAACCATGATGAATGTGTTTTTCGAAAACGGGAAGCTCACAGTATATTCATACTGTTCTTGGCTTTTTTTTTTTTTTTTTTTTTTTTAGAAATTCAGAAATTGTTGTGTCAAGAGAAATGTTCTTTTTCAGTTGGAACTACTTTTTTTCTCAAACCAAGCACTCCCAGCCAGCTCGAAAGCTCCGCACTCTAATCAACGTGGCTGTGTTCATTATCGCTAGCTAATTAAAGAGATTACAAACTAGCTAAGAATTTTCGCTGTCTAGCTAGCACATTTTAGAAAATAGGTTGATGTTCGCAATTGTGGGAATAGAATGAACACTGATTCTTAAACTCATTTTTCACAAGCTTACACTACGACCATGATAGACTGAGGCTCTGGGCATGTAAAAATGAGTACCATTGGTTTATAAGACTGAGGCACGTAAAAACATTTCTTCCTGAACTCAGCTGTTCCCCATGGCGGACAGACATGGTATGTGTTGTGCTATGTAATGTAGATGGCTAACTGCGCGGCTGTAGCCAGAATAAGAACCAGAATAATGTTACTTCTCAGGCCCACAACTCTTGATACAATGCTCTATTTGCATTACATTTACATTACTTCATAAGCAACTTCCATATATGACAATTCATGGGCGTGGATTTATGCTACTCTCAAAATACCTGTCATTTACGATGAATCGAAATGTATGAACATACGCAAGCAATACTAATACCAACTTGTTACCCAAGTTTACATACACTTAGGTTGAAGTCATTAAAACTAATTTGTAACCACTCCACAGATTTCATGTTAGAAAACTGTGGTGTTGGCAAGTCAGTTAGGACATCTACTTTGTGCATGACACAAGTCATTTTTCCAACAATTGTTTACAGAGATTATTTCACTTTTAATTCACTATATCACAATTTCAGTGGGTCAGAAGTTTGCATACACTAAGTTGACTGTGCCTTTATACAGCATGGAAAATTCCAGAAAATGATGTCATGGCTTTAGAAACTTCTGATTATTATTTACTTCTGATATTATTTGAGGAAGGAGACGTATTCTGTCTCCTAGAGATGAACGTGCTTTGGTGCGAAAATTGGAAATCAGTCCCAGAACAACAGCAAAGGACCTTGTGAAGATGCTGGAGGGAACAGGTACAAAAGTATCTATATCCACAGTAAAACAAGTCCTATATCGACATAACCTGAAAGGCTGCTCAGCAAGGAAGAAGCCACTACTCCAAAACCGCCATAAAAAGCCAGACTACAGTTTGAAACTGCACATGGGGACAAAGATCTTACTTTTTGGAGAAATGTCCTCTGGTCTGTTGAAACAAAAATTGAACTGTTTGGCCATAATGACCATTGTTATGTTTGGAGGAAAAAGGGTGAGGCTTTCAAGCCGAAGAACACCATCCCAACCATGAAGCACAGGGGTGGCAGCATCATGTTGTGGGGGTGCTTTGCTGCAGGAGGGACTGGATCACTTTATAAAATAGATGGCATCATGAGTAAGGTAACTTATGTGGATATATTGAAGCAACATCTCAAGACATCAGCCAGGAAGTTAAAGCTTAGTCGCAAATGGCTCTTCCAAATGGACATTGACCCAAAGCATACTTCCAAAGTTGTGGCAAAATGGCTTAAGTACAACAAAGTCAAGGTATTGGAGTGGCTATCACAAAGTCCTGACCTCAATCCAATCGAAAATTTGTGGGCAGAACTGAAAAAGCGTGTGCGAGCAAGGAGGCCTACAAACCTGACTCAGTTACACCAGTTCTGTCAGGAGGAATGGGTCAAAATTCCAGCAATTTATTGTGAGAAGCTTGTGGAAGGCATTTTAATTTAAAGGCAATGCTACCAAATACTAACAGAGTGTATGGAAACTTCTGAACCACTGGGAATGTGATGAAAGAAATAAAAGCTGAAATAAATCATTCTCTCTGCTATTATTTTGACATTTCACATTCTTAAAATAAAGTTGTGATCCTAACTGACCTAAGACAGGGGATGTTTACTAGGATTAAATGTCAGGAATTGTGAAAAACTGAGTTTAAATGGATTTGGCTAAGGTGTATGTAAACTTTCGACTTCAACTGTACATTGGACATTCACAATAGGCAAAATAATTTAAATAAATGTAGAGAGCAATAAACGGATCTTATCAGTTTCCCCAAAAGTATCATATAGTTAAAATAATCTTAGAGTATTTTGTTTTCCTTTCCTTTCGTTGCTTGCTTGTTTCTTTTTTTTCTCTCGCTCTTCTCTTTGTCTTGGTCTTATTTTATGTCAGTTATTTTTATCAGATTTAAATCAAAAAGCAAAGAAAAAAATATTCAAAGATGATCATAACTCGATGCTTTTGGGAAAGTGGCTGTTAACGATGTGTGATGCTTTCTGTTGTGTGAATCGGCTTTTCTTAGATCGACCTGTCGGGTCTGTGTTACACAAAGTTTGTTGTGAAAGTGTGTCTTGAAATACTCACTCCACGATATCCTTTTGCCGTTATGAAAATGTCAAGACGTCTTCAAAAAGATCGTGAAGTGTGTCGTGAATTCTGAAGACACATCGGAATCGGGAAAGCTACCCCAGATTAGTTGACTGGCGGTTGTGGAGAGGCTTGTATGCAATGTTTTATCCCTCAAATGATCCCCAAAAATGTATCTTTTTCACTTTATTCCCCAATTGATAATGTTATAACTGTAAGCCCCTGCAGTGTCCCCTATCAATTTGGCAGAGTACAACACAGAACACTCACCCTCTAAAATGCCTGCAGCCACCTGCTTCTTGTCTTTGCTAGCTGTGATGTTACAAAAAAAGAAAACTACAGCTGCTGCAGGTAGATCACAGGTTCCAGAGCGACCAAACAAATTGCTATCGAATCATGAAGCAGGGAAATCCCTGCTGGCGCAAACCTTCCCGCTCTGGATGAAGCTTTGGTCAGTTAAGTGTCTGCCCTAGGCAGCTCCATCCACAGTCAGCTCCAGCACAGTTTAATCTGGATTAAGGATTTAATCTCGACCTTTCCCAAGCGGCTTGATTTAGCTAAATATGCCTCCTGTAAACCATACCTACTGCATGTCTATATTTCTTCTGCATTTTTACACTATACATCTTTACTGATATAATGTCTGTCTGTTTGGACACTGGAAGTGCATTGATATGGAACAGAAATGTGTGCCATTCCCATTGCGGTACTGACAAGTATTCCCCAATCCCCATACAGAAGAACGAATCTCTGGGACAAATTACTCGGTAAAACAGGGGAACTTGTGTGTGCACATCCTAAGGGCAGTGACACAATCAACTGCCCCAAACTAAGCCAGGGTCTTAAAATTGATTTGGTGTTATATTCCCTGAGCAGGTAGGACTGCCATCCTCTTCTTCCATTACCAGGGCTTAGCCGACTGGACAAGGAATTATGCAGCTATCTCAGGAACACAGCAGCATACAAATTAAGAGTGCTGTCTCGAGATACTGCACATCCAGATTTACATACTGAGTATCACTCTATTTAAAGTGTTTACCTTTGGTGTTTGTGAAAAAAGACCCGTTTACGTTCTTTTCCACAGTATATTATGTATTGTGTAAATCTATCAGCATTGAAATCAAAACTTTCTTTACTTCCATTAGCAGATCAACATATTTGTTATGTTGTCAAAGTGCAAGTTCAAATGTACTACATTCAAAGAGCAGAAAACTGTTTATATTGATATGGAGAATAATAGAAGTAAAAGCAATCTACCAAAGTAAATGTACAAACTGAAATTCTCAACACGTTTCCTTGATATTGAGAAAGTGAATGTCTGCAAATCTCTTCTCAGAATGTGTTGAACCAATAATAAATTGATTGGGCTTTCATAAAAGCGATTTTACATTCTGTCAATGTTCCCATTTCACCTTGACATTGTAGAAAGGTTGTTTTGAGTTCTGCGACCATTGTCACAATGTGATGAATAGTGATATAATGAGACCTTCAGACAACAGTCATGTTGAAGTGTGGGCATGCATTCCAGGCTATTAAACCATTTGAATAATATGGTGTAATAACATAAGGAAAACTTTAAACGGCATTAACAAGTTATTAGATTTTACATTCAGAACACTGTGAAATCGCAATACAAGAAGATGTGTGAACCTTATGGGCACTTCCATCGTTCACACAATTATTGTGCGACAAGTGACATGCACTGCAGCTGAACCAGGAGAGTGCTGATGTAGATTAAGGGGCACAGCATGTGAAGGTGGCCTATGCAGCTTTTAATTTTGTCAGCTTCAATGTCAAACTACCCCAGTGTAATAAATAATTAATACATTTTAAAAAGGAGAAAAGCTCTGTCCTATCCAGTTGTCAGTACAGCTAAAATAAGTGCCACAGGCTTTGGATGCAATCCAGAATTATTCAGAGACAGCCTAAAATACTGCAATGACACTTATAGATACATACAGCGGGGGGGGGGGGGGGGGGGGGGGGGGTGTGATATGAAAAGGTCATTTGAATAAATATTTGAAAGAAGGAGTCTTGAAAATGCTTAAAGATATAATATAGATATGCTATGCCGTGAAATGAGAAAATATAACATTTTATCAGACGTCTATGCTGAGGGAGGTGACTTCACTCGCAATTCTCTTTAGTAACTGAATCATGTCACTGAAATTAGCTAAAAGTTTGGTTTTGATTGCAAAATACAGGTTAAATCCCCACTGTTTTAGCACCAATTACCAAGGGACTTGGCAGATCAACTTATCACAGCAATATCTAGCATGAAACAAATATGGGAAAGATTTCTTAAGCCGTTCTCATATAGTGAAATATATTTTAAAATAACAGAATTAAGATTAAGGGCTTGGCGCACTGTGCATGGGTACTGAATGTCGTTATTTTTGTGACCAGAGACGAGGAGCTCACAGCACACTTTTGATGGTTAACATTTATGTTTATGGTACACTTTTTAAGTAAACCTTTATAATTCTATAATACCAGAAATTAATTGGCCATTGATTTAATATGGGGAATAAAAATTATTGCAACATATAAGCAAATTCAATGTCCTACTACCATTAGGGATGGCGAAGGTGTGTGCGAGATTTCTCCCAACAAATTTTACCTGCTGTCATAGACTTACATTAAACATCCACAGTCTAAAAGTGACTTTAGTGAATTTTATGTTATGGTTTAACAACGTTTTTCTGAATGGCAAGAAGTAGCTAACTTCTTGGCTAATTATGCAGAATAGGCAGCTTAATTCAGCCACATTAGCTAGCTAGCTATCGTTGAAGAGACGTGCACCCACATTGGCAATGTCACCATCACATTGCCTACCTATTATTTCCCAAGCTATCAAGCAGCACTCTCACCACCCAGAAACAGTGCAGTGGGCAACACATAGATGCAGCTAGACAGCTAAACAATAACAACCAAAAATTTTGCCAAGTAGACTAACAGTACCACAAAGCAATGGCCTCTGGTACCTAACCTAACATTTTCCATTATTACCATATTTATGAGCCAAATCAAAAACATGTCTTTGTACCAAACATTATGGAGGGCACTACTGTGTGTGTGTATATATATTGGGATGGCAGGTATGCCATCCGCCAAGTTACGGCTTGGTGGGGCATGCCCCATACCTATACAGCACCGAGAGTTTGGACTTTTCAGGGTTTCCTACAGAAGTAACCACAATGACCATAGACTCTCAGCCCTTAAAAACATTAACTTCTGTATGTTCTGACCTCATGTAACCACACAGCATTTAGATACAACTTCACACACCCACACAATAAAGCCCCAAACTTGGGTTATTTTGCCGTTTTTTCTCCTTCCTCTTCCGCTTCTTCTTCTTCTTCCCATTTTCCTGCCAAACTGCCTGCCTCCGTCGCGATGTTATCCAATGGGGAGAATTATTATTTGAGGGTATGGTCCGTACACCTGCTCATCAAGCTTATCGTCCAATAAAAGCGCTTCATACTAATGTTTTTTAATGTTAATATAGCTAATGGCTTCATGCTTTCCAAGAAGCTACTGTGGCTTAGTGGTTAAAACTGCAGTCTCTCACACAGTGGATAGTAGGTTCGAGCCCAGCAGCGCACATGTGTATTTTCCACAAAAACAATGTGCAACTGTTAAGTACTTTTCATTTCTTAGACTGTTATTATTTTCACATTGACACATTAACGTATTTTTATTGCAAAGGCAAAAGAGGTTTACAATATTAACTGTTCAATGTTTCACTTGTATTATATCACACCCTCCCCAAACCGGACGCTCGCTTTTGTCTGGTTTGGGGAGGGTGTTACGCTCTGCTCTTGCGGTCATGACTGACTGACTGTGGAAACCCCTTGCCTCGGCCAACATTTCTTTATTCATTAATGTCTTCACTTCAGCTCTGTTCACTTTATCCTTTTCACACATAACACAAGGTCACCATAAAATTAACTACTAGGAAAATTTAGAATTTACGATAATAGCCTACATTAAGAATTGAGGATAGCCTCTTTTAAGCTGCAAGCCTTTAAGCGATCGGATTTATAAACCGCCAATTCCCCAAACATATCTGATTCATGGTTAGTCACTTATAAATAAATAGATAGCCTCCGAATGTGGCTCTAGTCTACGCTACTCTGCTGATAATGTAGCTTACTGCAAACACAATTTTTATAATAATAATAATAAGAAGAATAATCTCTGGTATGTACTTTCTTAATAGTATCTACTGTTTGCTTTCTGGCTAAGATTCCTGGGAAATATGCGTTGTCCAATTAAGCTTGTTCGCCAACGTTACTTCCTGCTTCTCGTCAGGAAGCAGAAACAAGCTAGGCTACTACGAAGCGAATCAACATGCATTATAGCCTACATTCATTGCACTACAGAAAACGAAACTAAACCTAGCTGTCCGGTACCAAAACATTTCCCGCAGGTAACGTTCTACACTACCGGAAAAAAAACTGCTGTGCAGAAACTCAGCTCGCTCGCTAGCTCGTAGCCCACACATGGAAGGTTGGAGTTACGCATCCGGCAATCCAGTGTTGAATAGCCTAACTGCTGTGCTTATGAACTCACTAGCTCGCTCGCTAGCTCGTAGCCCACACATGGAAGGTTGGAGTTACACATCCGGCAATCCAGTGTTGAATAGCCTAACGTTAAATATATTTCATAGAATACTAATAGCCCTATTTTAAAACTGTATTTCCATATTTTACTGATGCAAACTATTTAGACTGTACTAGCTATTTAGGCTGTATGTCTTTCAGCTAGAATGTGTTTGTGTCTAGCCCATTGTGCATGTATGTCTCCATGTAGACTTGGTTCATTAATTTACATGCTTCTTCATGATCCATAGCTCAGGTGGTGCTGTTCATTGTATTTCATTACACATTAAATACTGCTCATCTACAAACTCTTTTAATGTAATTGTGTGCTGTCTGTAATAGGATAACTGTTCTCATTCTTGTCAATAGAGGGTGTTATGGTTAAGCGAATGTCTGCATACATTTCTTTGGAATGCATGTCTCTCTCCGTGTTTATCTTCATGCATTATTCATCATTAGTTAGCTATAAAAAATAAGTGATATCAGATCAAAAACGTCTACGACGTAAAAAAAGCCAAGTTACTCACGCATAGCCTACATAACGCTGTCCATAAATTCTTAATTCCAACTTGCAAAAACTAGGCCTGCCTTTAAAAGTCTTGATATCAAAATGTGGCCAAGTTACAACTACCAGTATCGCCTATCGTAGCTCACACTAAATAAACTAGCTCTATTCCAAAGCAATGCTATCCAAACTTTCCGCAATGGACTATGCGATTGTGCGACATTACGCTGAAGCCAATCATGGTTCTGTCTCTTCTCTAAAATGTTGGGGTATTGAGAGAGTCACTTTATCATCCAGAGGCGGTGATATTATTAAGCAATTGCTCCGCAGAGAGGCGTACTGGATACATACACTTAATACTGTGGAACCTAATGGGTTAAATGAGTCTCTGAATCTTTCATGTTTTTTGTAATTTGTGTATAGGCTATTCGATTTTCATTATATATTGTTTATGCCATGCTCATAATAGGTTATTATTCAGTTTATTTACCCATGACATTTGTCGGTCTTCTCTCTACCCTGTTAAAGAATATAACATTGTGTATGTGGTATCTATTACGAGATCTATTAGTCCCACACATGCGCACCTTACTATGTGTAATTGATGGGAGGGTATTTATATACCTCCCGGTGCGTTGTCTGTATTTCCGTTTGACTCTGAAGAAGACGTCGTTGACGTCGAAACGTCAGTCTTATGAAATATTTTTTTGCTCTGAGCTCTGTGTGCTCCAGTCTTCCTTATCTGGGGTTAGTCCGGGTTAGGTATTCTTTGAGGTCTGTGTGCTCCAGTCTTCCTTATCTGGGGTTAGTCCGGGTTAGGTATTCTTTGAGGTCTGTGGAAGCATTGGGGTGGGGGTGTGTGTCTCTTTATCTGTGGGCAGGGCCAAGGTATGTTATGACTATGAAATGTTTTGACAACAAATGCGACCGTTGGGAAAAATTTGTGTACTCTAGCTTTGCTTTGTCATGCATTATTTATTTATTTTTTAGTTTTTAGTTTAGTTTATTTCGGTCATTAATATTTTCTTTACAAAGATGTTTGTACATAGATATAAATAAATAATAATAAGTCATTTTTCAAAAAGGTGTATCAGATGAAAAAAAAACAATATTAAGATGAGAGAAAAGGTGTAGGAAAAAGCCTTAGCTTACTTGACCTACCCTTCTTACAATATATATTTTACCCTTTAGGAATTACAAAAGAAGGAAAATAAAAAAAACTAAAAGAAAAGAAACATGAAATAAGAAGAAGTTCCAAACACAATACATTAACAGTTTATACCTGCATTTTGTATTATATTTGTATTATGAATTTGATGTGAATATTTTACTTGCAATAATAGCTGACCAGTAGCAATGATTAAGCAAAGTCTTAATGCTGTTATGAACAGTTAAAAAAAAGGGTTTGTGGGGAGTACAACTATTAATTGTGAACAGTTCAGTTGTTATACGTTTATTAATTTTTTGTTTTGCTAGTGGCTCTAGGCCTATGTAGTGGAAATTAAAAGGTAAGTAAATGCAAGTTGCCCTACGATGGATTGGCAACCTGTCCAGGGTGTATTGCTGCCTCTCACCCAATATGCATGCTGGGATAGGCTCCAGCACCCCCCGCGACCCTGACCAGGAATAAGCGGGTTAGATAATGGATGGATGGATGGATGGATGGTTAATACAAGTGTTATGTTCCGCTTTCACAAATACGGTGTGGTGAGTGCATTTTGGTCATTGCTGAACTAGCCTGTGTTTGTGAAGAACAAACTCTAGCATTTAATTGCAAGTCAAAGATAAAGCCAAATGTTGAGTAAATCAAGGCCAGTGTCCCAGTGCATTTCTCATGCAAAGTCTGGTGCCGTTTGTGACCTTAAAGTCATTTGATACTGTAGTCAAAAACTGTAGTACCTCAGATTTGTGAGAGTAGAAAATTTGAAAAAATAAATAAATAAATCCACATTACAGTATGTAATAGGAATGTGAAATTTACCACAATTCAATTCCAGCAACATTTCATCACAATGTGACCACAGAAATATCGCAGTGCAAAAAATTTACTGCAAAAAACAGCTCATTACCATTGTTCCACATTACATCAAGGTGCTTCCCAGCTAAAGAGTGTACTTAAAATCACCTCTGTCTCAGTAAATGTTGTGCAATAAAAGGGAGGTCAATGTGGAATTACATGGCGCTGAGTGTGAAAATGGGAAATCACCACTGACAGGCAGTGTTATTTTTGGTTTGCAGTAGATAAACAGGAAGACAGTGCCCACTGGCAAAGGATAATAAGTCGATCTAGCCTGGGGGCACTTCCTGTCATGTGACGTGATGGGGTTTGACATCCCTTCAGGATCAGTGATGTAGTGAGGATGAAATGAAGCAAAGGGAAATGCATTTGGGCATCAGCTTAGAGAATCTAACAGGGAGTCTGGGCATCTGGAGGCCAGTGGGGGGAGGTTCTCAAGATTAACTGGACACCATTTTGATGTTATGTGCATTCTATTGCTGTAAATGTTATCATAAATGCACAATTGTAACGTGTTATGATGAGTCCTTATGTAAAGGATGAACACCACTTTTAGGGACAGTAATATTTACTATTATGATCTTTGCACAAGGCCTGCCACACTCAAACCTGTCTTGTGTCCAGTGGCAACTGCTTACTAACCAAGTGATTATGACCATGGAAAATTATCTTACTATGTGATTAAATAAATAACAAGATGCTATTTAATGTGACTGCAAAAAAAGAAAAGAAAAGCCAAACTCACTGATAAATTGAAGGAGAGAATTTTTATTGAATACGGGCAATGTTATAATGCTCCAGCATCGGTGAGTGGATGCTCATTAATGGTTCAATGTCTGGAAAGATCAAGGTTCAAGTATAAGAAACAAATCAAACCATTATATAGGCATGCATAATCCAATATCTGCGACATTTGAGAGATGGCATGGGCTGTCCTTGTAATATTTCAAAGTAAAAGAAAGAAAAAAACACAATGTTAACACAATACCACAAGAGGTCCGAATAAAACAATGTCCTTCAGAACATCTTAGGTTGGTAAGACATGATGCATTTTAACCTTTCTTTAAGCAACTAAGTGCTTTTGAGTCACTTTGAATAAGTACAGCCTTTATATGACAAATGGTGGCTTCTTAATCTTGGTGGCTATACATCAATCACACATTTCACTGCAAAAATATCACTGTCCATACCTGTCAAATTCAAGAGTAAATGAAGTATAGTCATATAAAAAGTAGACACAATTGGCACAAAGGACAGTGAACATCAAGGCTCTGATTTACTCCAGAAACTGAATCTTTCTCAAACTTTGTCTTTGTCTTCAGTTGTTAATATTTTAAAATAACGTGTTTTGTTTGGATCTGTTGCAACTTCATTTTATTCTACAATCTTACAAAAACGATGTACCTTTGATCAATAGGACAGCAGAGAGGGACTTTTTTAAACCAAATTTTTTTATGGTCATCCTCTAAACAGATTGTGATATAAAGTATGTAATTGTATGTAATAATAAATAATATGTAAAAGTATTCCATTATGACATTTTTATGTCAAACCAGAACAGTTTCAAGTTTTTATATGTCTAATAGATCCAAATGCTATGATCTTCATTTTCCACCCACATCATAATCCATCTGAAAGAAAACTGCCATTCCCTAATTTTACCACACACATTGTGAAGCACTCAGACAACTCGTTTGTCAAAGAAACCAGCACTTGAAATTACAGTGGTTGACTTGACTCCAAGTGTTTTCCACTGTACTCCTGAAAAGAACGAGACAAGTTTGCTAACATTCACACTTTCGAGTTTGAAAATTCCGACACGTTACAGTACGTAATCACCACATGCATGGAACACATAAAGAGCGTGATGCATCCGCCTTTCAAAACATTGATTCTTAGACCCTCAGAATTACACTCTTGCATTCATCAGCGCATCAACAAGCTAGATTAAATCAAAAGTGGGTTTGTGTGTCTTTCAAAGCCAAGGCGGGTTGCAGTTTGAGCTCCGTTTCTGTTGCCTCCTGTGTCTACCATTTGCATCATGCACATTTGGCACCACAAGTTTTTTTTTTTTTTGTTTGTTTTTTCAATCTGCCACCGAAAACATCTCCCTAATCAGGGCGTGTGCAAGAAAGACAGGCAGTGACATTTTCTGTGGCAAGTGGCAAAGAATGTGGATCAGCTGTCAGAACTCTGATAATTCCCCCAGCAGCGGAATATTAAGAGCTCCTCCCGAATGCTCTTCGGACCGTTCTTCAACATCCTCAAATCCACCTTTCAAACCTGCTAAATCAAGCGATCCCCCGTGTTGCAGTTCCACACTTAGTAAATTACCTTTACATCAAACAATATTGGCTGTGTTACTTGCTTACGTATACATTTCTGATTCCTTCTTTTCAATGCAAGAATCAGGTACATTGGGTTGTACTCAATCAACATTTGTCTTTAGTTCTGACATAAATGCAAGAGAGACTTTTATTCTATACAAGAACACAAACACACAAACATTGATGTTTACTTGTGAATCAACAGCGAGGGCTAATGTTGATTGAACACAAGTAATTGTCATGCTTAAAGGTTGTACCATACATATATACCGTACATATGCCATACCTGGTCATAAATGGCATATTTGTGAGAATTTCACTGTGAAAGAAAACCATTAAAAAGAGACCTAATGTCATCTTAAAGTGCCAATCGACATCTGAAGACACAGTGCAGTGTGCATTCTCCAACTGTAATGGAAATCAGTATTTTAACCTTTCACAGTTACATAGGGGGATGCATAACCCTAAGCCCGACCCTAACAACCTTTGACAGATGCTTCAATACATTCAAAGATAATATCTGAGTGATGTCCACAGAAGTGACTCATTTAACCCAAAATTTAGATCTGCTATGAGGGGATTTACCTTATAGATACAGAATTATTTGAAATTGCATGATTTATGAAACATTATTGAGTTTTTTTTTTCCCCTCCCATGAAAAATGATATCCTGCATTAATACCGTTATAAAACACCAATTAAAAATTCAGCTGTCTGGAATAACAGCCAAGCTTTGAGGTTGTGTCCTTGCCAAGAGGTTTGGCAAATAATCAGATTAAACAAGTGTCAATCATACTGTGGCCATTTTACCTGACAAAAATCACTTTATTTTAGATGAGGCTCCAAGGGACCGACTGCTTTGTTAAAATGTCCTTGGACTGGACTATACTGTTCGGATTCTGTTACCCTTCCGTGGAACCAAATGCAGTACGATGAAGAACACACTGACGACTTCTCTTTTGAGAATTGAGGTTTATTTGCAATGTGCAAGGGAGAGACACACTCAGAACATACGGGCTCCCTGTGCTGAGAATATCTCTGAAGAACTGAATTGTGTGTGTGTGTGGTTTAAATACAGTTCCTAGCATTACATTTCAAAGGGTTGATACAGTGAATACGCATGCATGTCTGCAGACAACTGGTTTAGGCCCACCCGACCAGAAATGTGCCATTAGCAGTGGTATGCTATAGACCCTATAGAAATGTAAATGGGTGGTTGATGGTTGGAGCTGGCTAGGGCCAAGGTGGGGAGACATACAGAGACATGCAATATACAAAATAGTCTAGCTAGTTAGTTAGCTAGCAGTTACAATACAATACAGTATACCGGGTGCAACAATGGAAACCCGGGAACCCAACAATAGCATAATATTTGGTTGCAAAGGCCTACTGCTCTTTAGTCTCAAAGGCTGTTTCTCTAACAGCACAAAATGTCTCACAAGTTGCATTATTATTGTCCTCGTTAGGATTAGAATCAGATACATGCACGCAGACGCAGACGCGCACGCACACACACACAAACACACACATATACACTGCTAAGTAAATTAACTGAGTTAAAATGGCATTGTTTAGTTTGCTAATAACTATAGCAAAGATTTTCCAACCTTTTCCAAGCCATTTCCTTCAATGTTGAAGCTGTTGAACATGGATAAAGCACCTCTTGACGATTTAATTAAAAATTCCCTCGTTTCCCTGCCTAATCATAAAAGGAAATTACCTGCACTTTGGCTGGTGTATTTTGATTCGGGACTGAAAGTGGAAATGAAACGCTGCTGTCTCATTAACTTACATTAATCTTAAAAACTACCGACTTGCATAATAAATATCCTTAATGACACACTCCCTTCACAGAAAAAAAAAAAATCAGCAATCTGGTCATGCAGATTATTTTACAACAACATAAGCAGAACAGGGGTGATTCCAAACTGGACAGAAAAAAAATAGCTTTCTGGCGAATCATAACAACATGCCCAACCCAGCTACTGGCCCAGGGGCCCTTGTATCATATCTGGACTACTACAATTCCCAGCCGTCTGCCATCCTTCAAGCGCCACTAGGCCATTTCAGCTAATTATCTGAAGTGGCCTAGTGCATCTGCTCAAATGGTGTCCAACCTCACAAAATATGTCTGTGCCTGCCCCCTCTTCTCTCTCCATTGAGGTCAAATTAAATACCTTGGTGCATTGCTACTGGGTAAAGCTCCAGAGTCCATCATCTAACCGATACATACTGTACACACAAGCTCTGCGCTCTGAAACCTCTGGCCACTTTGCAATTCCCAGTGACGGAATGAGGTGCATGATACCACCGGTATCAACTGCAGAATGACTAAGATATTATTACCACGGACTGAACAAACTCCCGTTCTGACTACATGCAAGGTTCCAAAATCCAGAACATATCCTACTCCTATATCTTATATACGACCTTCATCTTCAGTGAAATCAGATTTAGTTTTATTTACTGAGATCATAATACTAAGTGTGTAACTACAGCTTTTTTAATTTTTTACTGTGGTAATTAGTGTGAGAAGGTATGCAAGTACGGTTTCAGTACCGTTTTCACATCAGTGATGATTAAGCACTTGTCCATGTTTGGACAATGGGTGAGGATGTTAAGGACTATTTTGATGCAGTGGGTATAAGCAGGAAGCTCACTGTATCAATATTAAAAACCGAGAGTGAAGTAGGTATCTGAAGTAGGCCTTATTAGGTCATTGACCCTTGATAAATGATGGAGTGTTTGTGCATTTAGTGCAAAAGGCCTCCTTAAAAGTTGGCTCTTGGCTGTCAGAGTCACTGCTTCATATTCATACTTTTTTGTGCAGAATCATAAGAACTTTAATCCCAAAGTCAGACGCTATGACCGTGCAACAAATGCCATTTTAGTTGTTTTCTAGGACAGATCTTTAAATAGCGCTGCATCATCACATTCAAGTGACAAAAATGTAGTGTTGTTATAACCAGAAAAAAAAATCACATTAAAGACTCTAAAGGTTAATGTGATGAGAGATCCATGGACCAAACTGAGCCAAGCAGACAATGATCCAAGGAGACAACCAACTGGCTAGTAACGAAGATGCACGTTTACCGAATAAGTCTGTGCGTCGCCACACTCTGCCTGTTTTGTGCTGACTTTAAAAATGAAAAACCAAATGGTAAATGACAAGAAATATCTCATAATATTCTATTGCTCCAGGGGACTTGGGAAATAAATGAAACAAGAAAAATATTACTCTCACACAAGTCAGCAAAAAGTGCACAATAAAATATATATAATAAGATTGTAAGATTGTATGTAGCCTGATGAAATTTATTTCTGTGTAAGGACATGGTGACAAGTAGAGACTACATTTATGTTTACTCTTTTAGTACTTTAGCTTTAGGTATTGTATTGCAAATAGTATTGCATGGATAACCAGATAACTTCCCTAATTTCTTATGGCTATGCATAACATGTGGAGCTGGCTCCCAGTATATTGTTTATAGTGATGGTCCCATTTTGAAGTGGGTGTGATGTCTTTAATGTGCACATGCTGCACTAGAATATCCTTTGTGTAGTTGACAACCTTTATGATAAATACTATCTGTCATGCTCAAAATGTGCATGCTAGTCACAAGCTAATTTTAAATGTTATTAAATAAAGAATATGTTTGTTGCACAGAGAGAAAAAAAAACCTGAGAGGTACTGACCAAGAAAAATGCTAGAAGGAAGTTGTGGAGGTTGAGTTCAAATATGGTTCTCATGTGATAAAATACATCAGTAATGGAAAATTTAAAGAGGTCTGCCGGTGACCAAGTGTCTTCTGACTACCCAGCTCAATTTAAACGTCTAGCACTGTAAAAGAATGAAGGAACAAATGCATCTGTCAATGTGTCAAACAATGCATTAAAACTTGTGTTTTATTGTACACAGGTAGACACTGTTGTTTTTGTTTCATTATACTACCTCAAAAACTCCCTCCCATAATAACACATTGATTTTAGATTGTGCCTAACATTATACAAGACGATATGTCATTCCAGTTTAGATTTTGTGACAAGCATCACTAGTTTCTGTTCAAAGCTCAACTTTGTACATCAGTGATAATAACATTGAACATGTGTTTTATGGATAAATAAATGTGTCAGAGGTGTTTTTATCTAGCTAATGTTATCTACTTAGCATGTTAAATGGCTAAAGTGTAATCGCCAGCTGAGCAATCAATAAAAGGTTAGGCAAAGATTGAGTGCAGGATCAAAATAGCAATGCTTCCATTTGCTAGTCGCTAGATAAACCTAGCTTCCTAGCTTCTGTCAGTGTCCCAGGAGACAGCCAGGAATACAGTTTGTCAACCCTGCTAGACAGGAACTGCGGGTGGTATGGTTAGCGCTGAGATTCATTTGTGGAAAGGAAAGTCATATACTTTCAGGGCTCCGTAACTACCTGACTAAATAACGGTAAATAACAACTGGACTATGAATGACAAAAAACCTGGGATTATTAATTAAAGATTCTAAACAAACTGTAATTTTATATTAGACATTTTTTTGTGAACTATAAAATGGAGACAAGGGTGTGCACTAGTTACAGAGGCAATGCAGAATATGATAAAGGTATGAACTTTTCATGCACAGAAGTAAAATGATTTTTCCATACAAATATAATATTTCCAACATTACCGAGATATATAAAAAATAAATAAATAAATAAAATATACTATACTTAAAATCAAGGCTTATTTTCAAAGGCGTTATTTCCACTCAGTTTTCAGTCAATGCACACGCTTGTTTAAAGTTCCTGTCCTCTCTCACTCTGTTTGAAATAAAGCACAACCATATTTCAGCCAATATACAATAGCACACAACAAATGCACATCTTTCTTTGTCAGTGTCTTTTTGATCATGGCAGTGCTGAGAAGTCATTAGAACTAGAGGGACAAACTAAATCAAACAGACCTGCACAACAGCAAATACACTCATCTGTGACTCATTTCCCACTGTTTTTTTTCTCCTTCCCACTATCCCATAATGCACCATCAGCATATAAATCTAATACAGTTCTTATAATTTGCCCAGCATACATTAAAATGCAGATATGTTACTGACACCACGTGTGCACTCAGTTTGTTTGCATTCTTTTTGCACCGCTAAGCACACATTATGCATGCTGTCTGTATGCACTGTCTACCGCAACTGCCCACAGGGTCCGTCAACCTCATCGCACGTTTAGTACCTCTCTATCCATAAATGCAATCGCAGCCACTATTGTAAGACTAATCCTCATACTACCGCCACCACCACTCATGGAACCTCTCCCTCTATGTTAAGTTTTATTTATATATTTATTTTATAAACTATCAGGAAAAAATCTCTCTCGCAAAACATTTGATCCGTAATCACAGATTTCAGGAGGAAAAAAAAGACTAAAATATTTTCAAGCAACAGATATCTGTGGTTTTGCTCCCTAATCCTCCGCACTCAAATCATCCGCTCCAGAACAATCTGAATGTTGATGCGGGGATCTTTCTTTTGGGACAAAGCACAACGTGCCACATTACAGAGGTGCTACATGTAAAATTAAGTTTTTTTCTTTTCTTTCAAAGGACATTGTGCTCATAGACAAGTAGAGTAAAACATTGAGTACCTACAGCGGCGTTGTAGCCATGACACTGTTGTGAACTGAGAAGACCTCCACCCACCCATGGGTTAATGAAAGTAGACATCGTCAGAAACTTCCATTTAAATATGTTTATGTTATCACCTTGGGTAAATCCACTGTACTGTACACCCTTTGGTAGAACTTAATTTGTGAAAAGATTATATCAAATATTACATGGATGTCAGTCATGTGGGAACACTTGATAATATTGACATGCTTATCTAAATTTTAGTTTCATAGCACACAGCTAAATAAGGTTAATTATCATGCTCTTATGCCAGAAGAGCATGAACCCCATTGTTTTGTTCCTTTTTAAAGGCCTAAGAGCCAGGCTTTGTCATTTTCTTTTCTTTGTGGTTTCTTACTCTTGCAATGTGAACCCATTTCCTATTTTAATTCATTGAGAACACCCATAATGTGTCCATTAATGTCCTGTGCCCTTCATCTTCAGGTATTTCTACTATGGCTGCATAATATTTACACACCAATTGCTTCAGTTTGTATGAAATTTAATTTACTTAGACATAGACTAGACAGGAATGTTTGTAAACACTTTCCATGAATAAATGTGCATAACTTCTCAGAAAATGATTCCAGATTTTGCACAGTTATTGGTCATAGTCTGTAGGTGAGCCAGCAAATGTATTTTGACATCAGTAGCTGCTCACATCACACATTCATTCATTCATCATACATTTACACACATTTGCAGTTAATACCCCAATTTTGTTTTTGTTTGCTTGCGCTGACAGGCCCAGTTACACCCAAACACATAAATGTTTGTTTATTTATTTATTTGTTTACTTATTTACTCGCTTACCTACTTGCTCACATATTTACATATTTACTTAAGTATTTACTTACACATAGTATTTACTTTCTTATTTACATACAGTATGTACATGTTTACTAACTTTAATTAAAAAAATTATTTATTTATTCCCAAAAATGTCCCACTTACTTATTCTATCCCTGTTTAGCTGGGCAGAAGCTCTTTTTTTGCATGTTCCTCTCACTTTTGGCTCATCAAAGACAGATTTTCCAGTAGATGTAAAAGTGGTTATTAGATTTAAAAGCCAATAGTACCTGGCTCTTAAGAACATGACTCTTGCTTAACACAGTGTTTGCAAAGCATTTCTCAACAATCAGTTATCTCATAGTTGCCATAGAAATATTCTCAAAACTTGTCCTGGATTTCATCATAGTGTGTCCTTTAGAACAAATGTGGATTGAATCCAGATCAGTTAAGGACATACCACAGTCTCTAGATACACTCTTGGCTCAACCCTTCAGCTTGTCAGCCATAGTTTGACTGCCTTTTACTTGCCTTAAAGGCAATTAACATGATTTAAAAATATATAATAATAGTTAAAAATTATTAAAATTTAATTCAATGCTGATACAATTCCAAGCTTGAAGTGTTTTTTTCAAATGCTCCCTTGAATTTGTAGTCAAATAAGACAGTGCCTTTATATCTATGAATTCATTTTAAAAAAGAGTCTATTGCATTTTGGTTGTACAACTCATCCTACTCTAATATAGGTTTATATTTTGCTTACTGAATGTTTATAATTTTTACGGAAATAAAATATTACTTGTAAGAAATTATAATACTACTGCTTTTGATTGAAAGCATACAGAAAATACCCACCCACAACAAAATGTGACATACATAACAATGCAGTAGAGAATAGAAGAGACCCAGAGGTTGCGCACAGAATTAAACTGGAGATTATTCTTTGTGCAGAGTAGGGATATGCACGATCACTGCTTTTACGCCAACTTCTCCCTTGTTTCACATTTAAACCACCACCAACCCGGTTTCATCCAGCTGATTAACTGTATGCAAACACATCGGATACTTATACCACCATGATATGAGATTCTGTATACGGCTCAACTACTTCATAAAATAAGCAAATAAATACATAATATCTACAATTGCGGATGCTTTCCTTTCAATCCACTTATGGCTCCTGATTACAACATTTCTAGACAACAGTTTTGTGAAAACAATTGGTCATATTACATACTCATACAATTGTACCATAGCCAGCTGTATGCTTCTCTTTGAGCAGACAGGGCTTTCCTTAGGGTATATGAATAGATTAGCATATTTTATCAGGACTTAACAAATTTAATAACAGTACATTAAATTTTAAAGGATGTGTCCCCCTTCCATATGAGGCAACAGAATTGTACACGTTGCTGCCTTGCTTTCTATACCTACAGTACGCTTATGGTAAACAATGTCTCAAAGAAATAGAAAAACTGGCAAAAAATATATATATGACAAGGCATGCTAGGCAGGCTCACATGGACCGGGATACAAACATAATTATATTGCCATTGTGTAACATTTTTCCTTTTTGGTCTCCAACAGGCTTGGTAGAATGTATTCTAGGTCATTAAGGGACCAATGACCTAGAATTAAGAGCAATCTATGGCTGTGTTCGGAATGACTCATTCACTCCCTCCCTATACACTACTTAGGGAAATCTACATAGAGCACTAGATAGGGATTCACTGGTGAAAGGAGGAGACGATTTTGGACACTACCGTTTCAGGGCAGGTTACTTAGCAACGCGCGACGCTTGCGTGACAGCAGTCACCGGCTTGGTGAGAAAGCATGCAAGAAACGGTAAAAAAAAGTGTTCTTTTTTTATTTTGAACAAGGGTTTTGTTGTCTCGTTGTTGGTAGATAGGTAAGTTAGGTAACTAGGTAGCTAGCTAGCTAATTAAGTTAACACTTAAATTAACGTAATATATTTAATCTACCGCGTTTATTTATATTTCGGTTATAAAGCCGACTAAACTGATTTAATATAGGCTACAAGATGAAACTTGCATTTATATTTACATTTGTAGACCAGCGCAGGCTTAGCCGTCGCCATCTTGACAAGAAAATGTCTCCGGTGATGTAGTGTACATAGTTTGTACCCTACATTTTGTGGTGCATTGTGGAGGATATTGAGTGAGCTATTTACGGTGTCAAATTTGACATTTAGAATTTTGGACACCCTACAAAATGGCCGATACCCTAAATATTGCACAATATAGTGAATAGGGAGTGATTCCGAACACAGCCCATGTCTAAGGGGGTATAGGTATCACTTCATTGCAAATTTTCCCCAAAAAACAGTTTTATAATTTTTTTTTTTAAAAGGTTCACCCATACTGTTTTGTGGTTTGATTCAGCTGCTTCCTCCATTGTACCCAAACATTTACTTTTCAGATTGCCCTGCTGACTTGGGATTTGATGAAGAGGATGGCACAAAGCATTGGGATCCCCCATAGTGAATAAAATTGCTTCTGTGGAGAACATAGTGGCACATGGTAAACAGGCCATTATTAAAGAGGGGACAACATCTTCAACACATCAGGAAATCTCATGCCAAGATTGTACCCAACCCATGCCTGCGAACAAACAGAGTTTAACCTACGCTACGAGATTTAAAACATATATTTGTATTCTGTTGCAAACTGTCAGGTTGGGACTGGCATGGGGTTTGAGTTATTTCAATGTGCATGCAACCTGACTCTACAGGAATTACATCTCACAGTGCTATTCATACAGGGGTAGGATAGAGAGAGAAAAAAAAAACATACTACTGGCAGTGAAATAGGGTAGTGGAAAAGAAATAAACAATTGGCTCTTTGTAGAAATTGAAACAGGATGTTTTGTAGGTTCCTTGTGTAATGTGGCAGCACAGCAATAGGAAACAGCAACACGGCAGATGAGAGGAATGTCAATGGTTTAATTCTCAAGCATTCATTCATGGCGTGACCTTGGGCTCTGCCATTTCTGTCAGTGACACATCACTGTCAATGTTATCAAAAGGTTTAGATGGATAAGACAACAAGCGCATGCTATGATTGATTACAGTCATCTCTGCCAAAGCTGAAAGGGGCATTTTGGCAGCGTGTGTGTGTGTGTGTGTGTGTTTGAATGAAAAAAAGTTGGGGCTGGATGTGTGTAAGGTTTGAGGATGCCCTTTCGTTATGCTTTAAGCTGCTTCATCATAAAAGTCATCAAAGGCCAGTGGTACTTTCATGTGTGGGGAGGCATTTTAAATCTTTGAAGTGTGTCCACTACTGATAATGTGTTTTTTCATTATGATAGTGTGGTCTCGATGAGAGAAGGCAAAACACCAGGAGCAGTACAATAAACTCCCCGGGAAGTACCTGCTTTTTTTTTACCATTTTCTGAATGACCATATAGATCAATTAAACATTTTGTTGTTTTCTCTTTTAGTGGCATTCATCTTGAAAAAATGTGATCTGATAAAACCCGGATTATGTTTGCAAATAAATGCATTAGATAACGGCACTCATTTTAAAGGCTGTCATTTATCATTCATGATATATTTCCTGTCCTGGTGATGTAATGCTGAATTAACTTTACATTTACATTGAAATTACGAAGGGGCGACTTTATTCCAAACCAAAAACTAATAACTGTTTGGATTCTGTGTGTTTGATTTTGTTTCCTGGTGCGCATGGTGCACAGGCTACAGTAAAGGTGGGCACACACACTTGAGTACTCATATACTGTCAACTGCAAGTGCTCAGAAATGAAGGATACTGTCCAGTGAGTCAACATATGCAAAACATATACTGTATATACTATGTAAATATATACAAATCCCCTTTAAAGGGGAATAGGATACTGCTGTGTTTTGAGTATAATAATAATAATAATAATAATAATAATAATAATAATAATAATAATAATAATAATAATAATAATAATAATATGAACCTCTCACGTTTTAAAAGCTATCCATGTGGATTGGACGTGGGCAGGCTGGATAGTGTTGAAAATCCCAGGGCAGGGCCACCTACCCTGCTGGCTTTTGGGGTGTTTCAACACTTTTATCAGGGCTTAATGAATTTAATAACAGTACATTACATTTTAAAGAATGCGACCCCCTTCCATATGAGACGATGTAATTGTACACCTTGCTGCCTTGCTTTCTATAACTACGCTTGTGGCAAACAGTGTCTCAAAGAAAAAGAAAAACTGGCAAAAATATAAATATATATGAGAAGGCATGCTAATCATGCTCCGTTCATGGCAGGCTCACATTAAACAATGACAGCCAACTGGACCGGGATACAAACATTATCAACATATTTAGTCACTGATGAGCTAAAGTATTATGCAAAACTCGTTTCCAAGGCTGATTGAAAGAAAACCACAAAACACTGCAAATACCCCTGGGGCGTCAGGCCATAGCAATGTCCATATTTCACTATGGAATTAGAGTTTGACACCCCTGGTCTAGGGCGTCAGGCCATAGCAATGTCCATATTTCACTATGGAATTTGTGAAGTGCACATGCTGAATAATCAGCAAATACTATTATTTTACCGTTTAATTTTGATTAAATGGCAGAAGCAGTAGGTGTATTTGAGATATACAACATACAGCTTGTGTGCCAACCAACTGAAACCTCACGGCATTGCCATATGACAAGAGAAGACCTTTCAACAGGCTGTGTCTCGATAAATACTAGCAAATATTTTTAAGAGTTATGGTATATTTCTGGACATCATCTGTGAATTTTCTATAAACAAAATTCTAGTCTAGTCAGGCTAGTTGTGCTGTAAAAGCATCAGAATTAATTTTGAGGCTTGTGAACATTTTGGGTTGAGTTATGAGTACAAACTTATGATATGCAGCATTAAGCAAGGAACTCAATTGTTGTGATCAATGATCACTGATATTGTATACGGTTAGAGGCTTTGAAAAGCTGACTGCATTGTTTCTAAAACAGAATTTGTTAAAAAATAGCAAAGCTATCCAAGCAAAGCTAACAAACCTTACAAAGCCTGTACTCCGGCTTAAATAGCGGAAAAAAAAATCATACCTTCTCAACATAATCTAATTACCGTACCCATTAAAAATGGTTTGAAAACGTGAGTTTAAGGGCAATAAAGTTGAGTAATATGCTCTGTAATTCTACAAACAACAGCGAAACAATTATGCAAATGTTTCCATCATCAGCAGAAAGTAGGGACCATATTTATACAACATTGTACCTCTGCCCTCCTGTTTAAATGAGAACAGATTGCTTCACCACACAAAATTGAATAAATAAACAATAACAGCCACACTGGGACTGAGGAATATATGCACAGTAGGGCTATGTGGTTTTCCCAACTTATTTTTTTATCCTGTACCTCTGTCCTCTAACACAAAGACGACAATTCAAGACTTTCTAAAGCCACTTGTAAAGCAATCAACACACTGTGGTACCCGAACAATCTCAATTAGTCATTAAATTACCATGGGTGGTCCATTCGTATCCAAGAAGGGATGAGGTGGGTGCAAGCTTTGGTTTCAGCCAAGCACAATGGCACCTGGTTCAACTAATTATGGTTCTCAATCAAGACCTTGATTAGGTGAATCAGGAATTTTAGTGTTACTTTAAAACAAAAGCCTGCAGCTATACTGGCCCCTATTGGATGAGACTGGTTTAAAGGCTTGCACCCTTGCCTCAACAAGCTTTTCAATTGGTCCTTAATTGTATAATTGATTGTGTGCCTTTGACAGCTTACCAGTGATTACTTTAATTAGACTGCTGACAGTGACACCTGACGATAAGGACTAATAAACAGGTTAATTGCGTCCCAGGTCACATGTTCATGAAAACAATTGGCCCTATGCATAACGCAATATGTTCAATGCTGGTATGCATGAATTTATGTCTGTCTGTCTGTGTGTAAATGCTGCAGTGATCATATTTCACCACGAGTGACGAGTCAAGTTGTGCCTAAATTCTGATTGCAATAGTTTTAAGATGTACAGTACATTTAAGCATGCTTTCTCACTTGTCTGTTTTTATTGCTCAAGTAAAATATGCATAGATAAAAAAGATAGAAGACATTTGCAATTTAAATGAGGTTAAATATTGTGCCACCTCTTAAGTGTTTGCTGTAATTGCATGTGCTGTTACATTTCTATTGAATCCACTTCACTCTGCTGTAAACATTTCCATCTTATTATGATTTAATTGTTGAGTCTTATGATGTTATATACATTTACCATCACACTTCATTCTCCTATGCAGGAAATCAGATGCTCTCTGCAAAACAAAGCAACCTTCTCAAATAATTCATAATTCTATCTGTGAAATTGATCATGAAAATAAAGATTTTAACCTCGGTCTTTAAAGCCTATTTTTTAAACGATAAATACAGTATGTTGCCACACACACACACAGAAAAAAAAAAAACTTCTGAACATGAATTGAAGTCCGGTTATTTTCAATAGGTTTCAGAAGTACACTAGTAAATCTTCCAAGAATATTTTAAAGGGCATACATTATCATTTTCAGAAGAAATTAAATAGACAACATTTATAAAATGATGTTAAAGCCATGGTATTTCCATGGCATTAAAGCTGGAGTACACGATTATTTTTCCTTTTTACAGAAAACTATCGGGGAACGGTCATGCTGAGTTGGTAGCAATCATAGAAACAACTGTTGTGAGAGAAATCCAGCACCATTAGCCTTGTTCAACAATTAAATAAATAAAATTGTTTGCACATGGCAAACGTTAGCTATCACGAGCCATCAGGAAGATTGTTAGACTTACAAATTTAAACATACAAACCATCACTTCATTAGCAAGTTCAGCAACAAAATTATAAATGTGTAATTGCGTTGTTGTTAAACTGCAACAACAGGACAGATTCCATTGTTTTACCTGGATTCTTGTATCTGAAATTTTTACTGTAATGTTAGCTAATGTTATACCAGTCTGTAATCCTGCAATCCTATCTAGAAAACTTGGATGATCATTCACAACAAGGTCTGTGGAAGCAGTGTGGTGGGGGTGTTATGACTTTGAAATGTTTTGACTACAAATTTGACTGTTGAGTTGCTCACTACAGCTTTTACTAAGTATCCATAACCATATCACAAAGAAAAAAATGATATTATCAAATTATGATTGATTTTATTATGCACTTTTCAAAAGGAATCTGAATGTTTATACAATATGAGAATAGCATTAACCCAATAAATTAATCTATTACGATGTTGAGGTATCATCTCTTTAGACATGCATTAACAAGTATGTTTCTGGTTTACTTTTATACTACATGCAGGTAGTTTGCTACAACAATACTGATACAATACTTGTATCAATACTACAATACTATACGCTATGGTGTGATATGAAAACCATGCATAAAATGCATGTGAATGAGCAGCATGTCTGCATGGTCTATTCTGATTCTCAGTGTGGCTATGCTTGTACATGGGCAAGAGTAGCACAGCCCCGCTAATCCTCATATTATTGGAATCCTGTCTTGTAGTCATCTGTGTCCACGTTGAGCTTATCCTGAAGATATAAGGTTATTTGATCGGTCCCCGGTCTGACACATGAGAACGAGCGGCATGTTCCAGGATGAATGCACCTACCGACTTTTCAATGACAAGGAGAATTGTAGGGGTCATAGGCAAAATGAGGCTGCTTCCTAAACAGTTGTAATCCTTGTTGGTGGTAGCAGTCAGAGAGAGCGATGTCCAAGTTTATGTTTTAATTAACGTATATCAGTACACTTTGTCAACAGAATAGAAGTAATCTAGTTAATCCAATTTCAAACTCCCAGACCCAGAGAACCTACCTTTTCAGCATCATTGCATTTTAGTGTTATGGCTTTGGATATTTGTGAGAAACCAAATCTCAAACAGGTTTCACGGACCATGCACAAATGCACCTAAAGCAATTCCATGTGAGCTAGCTCCAGACTATGGCCTTGATTTAATCAAACTTTTGCCTTAACTTACTTCCAAATACAAATTGTTTTCTTTTTAGTTTTTATTTATTCTCCGTCAGCAGTTTGGTGAGTTCAGAAATTTTTACTGTTAACATTAGATGTCATGTAAAATGAGCCACCCTTCCCATACACAGACACATACAAATGGCCTTAGCTCACAGTGAACTGACATATTTCCGAGCCAATGGGAGGCCATTTTAATAATTAACTTCTTAAGATGGAAAGGATGTTTGGGCAGTGCATACTTGGTCATAGTATCACCCAGCTAGGGAGGGATTTCAGTTGGACAACCTTGTTTCAACATACAGCGACAATGCTGGTCAATCAAGTAACATCACATCGGTGTGTTTACCTGCATATATAAATTGGGCATTCCAAACTGCTAGAAAAATAAGGATAAACTTATAAGAAAGGGAATGCTTTGGATTTATATAATGTATGTGGCACTCAATGGCATAAAAATTGACTTTGATTTAAAAAATTCAGTGTTCCTTGTTGTTCAAAATGCCTTAATTGTCAATTGCATTTACAATTGCTGTTAGATGTTAATCAACAATATTTATACCAGATGAAGATTCATTATTATTATTGTACACATACTACAAAAACAGAATGTGAACCTTTCCAGTTTTGTCCAACAAAGTAAATTAGAAAATAACTGAGAAATAATAACTTTCAGAACTAATTGTTTTTCATTATTTTAGCTAGGCATGTTACTGGTCACCATTATGAATTGCATTGTTTATTGTGTAGTGCTATTAACTGACATTTAATATTGCAGGTTCAACACAAGTGAGAACACTACAATGCTGGGATTTGGGCAATGGTAGCCATGTGACTTTATTCTGTTTAACTTCAAGCGTGCACCACAAGTCAACAGTTTATCCAATTGGTTGTGCAGTGTTTAATGCTCTGTACATATCCATTAATTATATACTTTATAAAACAAATTTGTATACCATGAGTAAAAAACAAACACTATGGGCTCTATCTTGGCGATCTTAGCGATTCGTCTAAGCGCATGGCGTTAAGTGCATTTAGGGCGTGTCCAAGGCCAGTTTTGCTGTTTTAACGGCGTGTTTTTTGGGCGCTAAGCACGGCGCAACGTGCAAATGAGCTGAACCTAGTCTCTTCATTAATTATAGGTGTGTCTTGGGCGTGACATGCAATAAACCAATCAAAATGTCATATCCCATTCCCTTTAAAAGCCTGCTTTTCCACCTTGGCCTTTAAAGAATGTCCACCTTATGATGGCGAAACAGACATGCTCGTACGTGTTTAGTGCGATCAAGGAATAGGCTATATGGATCAATAGTAGCCTATGATCAATATTATTCGGACTAACCGTTATGAGTTCCCGGTAATTACTGACAGTGCTGTTTACAAAATATATCCGGTTAAATTTTGTTAAAAGCACCTGCAACAGCTGTGAATAAGTGACCAATGTGCTTCCGTCTCACCTTAGAAAACGCCAAATTAGCCTGCTTGTTTAACAAATTTCATTTGATTATGCAATTAACTCATGTTCAAGCTTCATCCGAAGTTCATTAGGCTACCTGCATTCTAATATTGATTAATAACATAAATAACGTTATTTTGCCTTAATGATGACACTAAATACAATAAAGATGTCAGGTTGGCAACCCATAGGTTCAGCATATTTTCCCTTGTTTTATAATGTCCTGCTTATGGAAATGTGACCAACCTGTTTTACTGGTAGCATAATGCTTTAAAACAATCCACTTTCCCAAGTTAAAAATGCGATTTACAGCAGGGGAAACAGACCTGCTCCTGTAAAGCGCACATGCAGATAATGGCATTAAAATTAATTGTAAATTAATTGTGTAACGTGCTGCAAATTTGTTTTCGTTTCTAATTAGACGCTTAGGTCTCTTTAAAATCTTTTGTTCCCTTATGGAATAACAGGTGAAATCAGCGGGGTTTTAATAAGCTGAGTGTATGGAAACCTTGTCACTGTAATTAAAAAAATATGAAGGACGAAGAATAGCTAAGGTTACAATTCAGTTAACATGGTGACATTTATCTCCGTTTTTTAACCATAGGCTATCGAAAAAACCTTATGCACAGCGAATCCGCTGTAGCCTAGGCTATTTGAAAAACAATAAATGCAATATTCACTGGACAAGGTTTTGAATTATTTTTCTGTCAAAACCATTCTATTTACTTACAGGCTGTATTCCTAGATAAACAGAGCTGTATTGTAATGACATCTGAAGAGCATTTTCAGAACTCAAATGTCCGTCTATTACAGTGCGTGAGTTTTCCATTGAATGACAATTCACGCATTAGGTGTAAATGACAATTCGCGCATTAGGCTTGATATAGGTGTTATTTTTTAATGGATAGCCATTGTCCCGTACCATCGCACATCGCCTGGATGTTGATGGAGTGAGCTGAGGGACAGGTATGTGGTCTTTGACCTATGGACCCTTATTATGCATTTTTTGATATAGCCTACACAATAATAATATTTCACATTGTAATCTTGATATTTTAGTCATGCTTGTGCGGGCCCTTGTGTGTCACAGATTGGAGGGTGTACACGCATTGTGCACACGCCTATGTAGACGCACTTATATGCGCCGTTAAAATAACATGTAAACAACTGCGACATGACTTTAGACCAGGTTTCTGGTGGTTCTAGCGCAAGCGCTTTCTGCTGGCTCAAGATAGCAATACGCCAAAAAGAATCCTGGCCACTCCTCATCTTAAGACCAACACGCCCAGTTCACTTGCAACGGGCGCAATAATACATGGTATTTAAACGACGTGAACGCAAGGCGTTATAATGAACCATGCGTCGGGTGTAAGATAGCAAAGACACTTGCATTTGGGTTAGCGCCGCTTAGCGCCGGGTGTAAGATAGGGCCCCATGAGTCCATGTGTCCAACATAGAAAAAATCTGTATTTTTATGACAGGCCCCTTGCCTTGAGACACTGTATTAACCATGCTGCATTTCATTGTCATCTTACAGAGTCAGAAACAAAACCCTCTCCTACCCAGAAGACATCAGTCTGAATCTGATGTTTTCAGCCTGGAGTTCAATGATGGTGCCTCAGGCGATGTTCACTGGCACATGTCAGGGGGACAAGGACACTCTTAACAGACGTTAAAAGTGTTTGGTGCATTAATATACAGTACTTTAAAGGTGTAACATGTAGCACTCACATACTGTAACACGCAAAGCTTGTGTACCCGGCAAGGCTTTTGTACCCGGCCTCAACCGTTACATGTCAGATTGTACACCCTCTCTCAAAGTCACAGATTTTTGCAATCTGTTGTTGATCTATTTTATGGTCAGAGTCAATATACTTTTACTGTGGACCTTCAACAACATGGTATTATTTTGCAGAAAATTAGCTGTCAGACAACATCTTTGTGGCCGTCATTTACAATGAGTGCAAAGGGGTCCTTGAGCCAAACTAAGTAACCATTAATGTAACCTTAATATTCAGTGTTGTGCTACATTACAGTCTTACACGCACTTTAATGCATGTCCACATACATCAGAAAGTAAGTAGAGGACTGTGATGGTGATTTATAATATTTGAATACAAGGAGCAGGTATAACATATTACTACACATTTTATATTATTCTTATGGGAACCAATTATGCCAGTGGTAGTTTTAAAATTAACTCACGCAGCCATTCCTATCAGCATCTAAAATCAGCATGCAATGTTGTTTTACAGAGGTTGTAGAACCCAGAGGAAGAATATGAAACCAATGAACCGGCTCACCACTATTAAAATGCGAAGAGCGAGCTGCACAGAAATTCAAAAACAATAACAATGCAAAAGTAACCGCGCCAATATGTGCTCTTAACAGTTTTACTATTTAATCAGTTATTTAAAATGTGATTCACTTATTCAAATCCAAAATAGACATTGTGAGGAATACGAGAAGAAATCTCCAGAAGATTTGACGTTCACAAATGATCGTGGGGACCTTTTACTGTAGCAGTTAGGAAAACAGGATTTTACCTCAGAGGAATCAATGTACTTAACTGAACTACTGCAGTAAACTACCCACCTATACAGTAAATTGATAATGTGTGGGGAATGTAAATTGCATCAGTTTAGCTTCCAGATAAGGGTTTCTGATGAACGAATAACAGCCTGGATTCAATGAACCTTTGTGTTTAACAACTCACTTAAATTAAAGCGTTGGTTTTTACAGTTTAGTGCGTTCACCCATCAACACCGCCTAGTTAAATGGTGCATGCGAAGGAAATCAACATCTGCTTTTATCTATAGGCAAAATTTAAAGCAATTTAAACGTTGAATCCAGGGCAACGTGTAATGCCACAATGACTCGTCTGGACTAGTATGACGTACCGACCTGTGCCATCAGGCCAATGCAACTGGTCCAGAATGCTGCAGTGCACCTGTACTTTCACCTACCGAAATTTGCACATGGCACACCACTTTTGAAAAAACCCCATTGATCTCAGGTGGCTGCCCTCATTCAGTTAAAATCTCTCACGCTGGCATGCCAGGCCGCAAATGGTACTGCCCCTTCTTATCTTCATACAATAATCACACCACACACTCCAACCAGACCTCTCCGTTCAGCATCCTCCCGCCAGCTGGCTGTACCGTCCCTGTGAGCTCCAAGCATCTGCTCCTCGTGGCCCCGGATTTTCTCTGTCCTCATCTCCCGATGGCGGAACGACCTTCCCCAATCAGGAAGGCAGAATCACATATCCAGACCCGATATAAATTATTTAGGCCCATATGTTATATAATAATCCCATATGGTATACAATAGTCATATTGCGCGCATAGACGCGTGTGTGTGTGTGTGTGTGTGTGTTTAGAAGAATAGGGTAACTACACCATACTATTCATAAGCTTAAATATGAAACCACCTTACTGAGATGCTACATCTTACTCTGCCAATCAAGTACTGTAGTCCTAAAGTCCCACGGTTCAAATCTACTGAAGCAAAGTACAGTAATGTACAGTAAGTGCATACAACACAAATTTATAATGTCTAGTATTTACACATCTTACAAAATGGCCTATTTATACAGCTGAATATTTTCGATGTAATCCATGTTAGGCCCTTGCCCAAGGGTCCAGCAGTACCTGCTGAATTTATACCTGTAACCCGCTGGTCACAAGTCAACTCCCACAGATAGAAGTGTCCAACGTGATTACAGTGACCCCCTATAATAACTCATTTCAGTTCTGAAAGGTATGAGCAGTTATGAAAGTAAATCCATTTCCTGCTTCCAGGGCCAGATTTGGAAACCTTACTCAAAGACTTGGACAGACATTATCACCGAGCTCCAGGGAGGGGAACTGTTGACTTTTAAAAAAAGATTTTATACAATAAAAACTTCTGCTACCTAGACATCTTTTTGCTCCCCAAATGGTGGAAAATGGAAAATTATGTCCATTCAAGAATCCATCACTTCACAAATGCTTCCAGAAGGGAGTGGCCCCATATCTCCTTTAGTTAACTTCCATTTTGAACCCCTTCACTTATGATGGAGGCATGACTGTGCTACAAACTTTACAATGTGTTGACTCCATAGAAATTGGGCCTGTATGATCAACAAACAAACATTTCCAAGAATACTGACAGTTGTCTAACCATCTTTGATGCCTACATCCAGATGGTTAGATGTAGGCGTCAAAGCCTCACCACTATTACCGGGGTTAATAAACGCTCAGATAACGCACCATGAAACTCGTCCAAGGCTCTGCCCTACCCAACCCAGAGGTAGGTGGAGCAGAGCCTTGGACAAGCACAGTCCATGAATACAAATGAAAGACAGTTCTGCTTCATGCATTCGATTCCCTAAAGATAAACTCCCACGGAGTCACTGATTTGTGTTTCTTGTGCATATCGTATCAAAACAAATTTACCTGCCATGAACTCAAGAGCTGTTTCTCAGTCACTGAGTTGACAGCACCAGTTTGAGTCAGTCGGGATTCCATTACGTTCAGTGCTTTCGGGCCTGCGTTGACGGCTTGTGAAAGGAGCCAGAAGAAACATCTGCAGAGTGTTTAAATTAAGCAGCGCAGCGCTGAATTCGTTTGAAGCCTACGAAAACACAAGTGATCTAACCGTTCAGGCATCCCAGAGTTTTTTTTTGAATATTCAGCACAGCCATTGATGTAAGAGAAAAAGTGCATTTAAATGAGGAACGGGGGCAATGAACTTTGTTTGTTAGGGTCCTGGCCTGCCTTCATTTACCGCTTTCTCCGTGCTTCCCGGAATGCTAATTCAGTCCTTGTGCTGTGGCCGTTGCCTGGTGCTGTGATAGAGGACAAAGTTATTCCCTCCAACTGTGGTTGCCCACTCTGGCTTGCTGTAGCAGTTGAGCGGATGCATTCCCGGAGACCCGCTATTATTGTCTGACCTTCATAGACCCTTCCCACCTCTGCCACCTAGACTTGACACATTTACAGGCTGTTTTTTATCATTCTATTTCAAAGCTCATATTCTTTCAGGGGAAGGGTGTGCCTTTTCAATATGATTTAACCCTTAGAGACCTAAGGTGATTCTGATGTTTTTTTTCCACCACTATCCTCAGTTTTGTACAGATGAAGCAGGTTTATGTAATAGATAACCATGTGGCAACCCCGCATTTTCTTTACAAGACTTGTCTCCACCAGGAAATGTCAAGCTTAGGCCTGGATATGATGTGGATTAGTTTGTAGGCCCTGTTATATAAGAAATGTTATATAAAAGATAATTTTGACCGACTGAAAAAAATGTGTTCACATGAGTATATCTCCAAAGTGTCAGTTCAGGTATGCCATCTTACATTACCAGAACAGGCTGTATGGAGTAGCCACATAATAGAGCCAAGTCAATAGGACATACACATCCTTTATAAAGTATAGAAATATCAGTGGAGTTCATGGCAGAAATATGCTAATTTAACTAAAATGGTTAAATAAAATATTTTTCTTGATGACCCTGCAACCAATTCAAACAATAAATAACTATTTACAACAATTTATTATGATAAATAAATAAAAAATAAACAAGTATTGTTGTTGGCCAATGAACATAATGAGTACAAGCTATTGAAGCAGGTGAGAAACAGCCTACAAACCAACGTGACATGAATCCTGATGTAACAACCACAGTTTGAGAATAACTGTAGGTTCTGTGTACCCTGTAAAACAATGGTTACCAATAGTTATAATAGTAAATATAGTAGTAGAATATATATCAGTAATAAAGTTTGTATTTTATTACACAAACAGTAAAAAGAACATGCAACCTATTATAATAGCGGTATTCACATTGGATTAATGTTGTCCTCAATTGTGCACACTTAAATTGCATTCATTTTGGTAATAGGAGCATCTCATGTTAATTTTACTACTTTAATTTTGTCAGCAAGTTAGGGAAAGGGAGCCAAGGACAAAGGAGCAAGCAATGCCCTTTTTATGGAAATAGCCAGGATACTATTATTACTATGGAGCACAAACATCTCCAAAATGTTTAAGAGCAAAGGTTAACCATACTATCTCTGCACTCATCCATGAATCCTTGAAAATTTCACTAATTGGATATGTGGGTACGTTTTGTGATAAAACAAATTAATAAATAAAAAAATACACTGAAGCACAATTTTGACTGTTGTACCATAGCTATTTAACACATGTACCCACATAAAAATGAAGAAAGAGGGATTATTAAAAAACATTTTTACACAAGCAGTGTGTAAGAAAGCATGCATATCCTTAGCACCTTGTCTTAGCAAAGGTAAAAATAGAATGATTCTTCATCTCTGCAAGCAGTCACTCCCAAACTGAAAATGATCTATACTCCTGGCAATTTGATTGTCTGGGAACAGACTTTCCCTTTCGATATCTGAAGTCTCTTGGGAGAGCAAATCGCACATTAAATTGATCCACCTCTGGTTCCACCTCTGAGGAAGGTAAAGCTAGTGTGAGATTTGATAATTCTGCATGGGTATAAGACATTTTATGGATAGCATCTGGAATACATATTTCTAACTGGATTTTGGACAAGAGGTTTGCTTGGTTGAAATCCAGACCTCTGTCCTGATTTTGCACCAGATCCTGTGCAAATGGTAAAATACAGTCTGGATTGATGGTTATAGATGATGACAAGAGTGCTGTCACACTAAGCCATATCTTTCATTCAAGAGAAGTAACACTTCAATTCATTTGTATAGCACATCTGACTTTATATTGATTAAAGAGGTGATTTTTAAAAAGATATACCATATGTACCATTGATTTACAGAAAAAGCAGTCCAGTCACAAACTGAAATTGAAAGAAAGGTTGGTGGGCAAAAGGAATTTGAGTCGCTTTACAAATAAGGCCTTGAGCAGGAGAAAAGATATTGAGGCAAAGCTTTCAAAAGGAAAAATGTGGAAAAACAAGATGGCTATGTGTAAACCAAGCTTTTACTAGCGATGAGGCAGACGGATAAAAGGCCTCAAGTTCGACTCAAACCTTTTTACTGTGGCACATGCATTCAAGGGGTCAGTGCATCCACTGCAACCAAATCAATGTCACTACGGTGTGAGCACGGCTGCAAATGACCCTTGCTTCAGTCTTTCACATTGCCTTGCAGTTGATCGCAGCTCTAATTGAATTTATTTAGCATTAATAAAATTATATCATTAGTAACATAATTAGGAAAAGTAAATCAGTAACACTGCTGTATTTGGTCCAAGAATACTGTACGGTATTTTAACATTTACTGTAGATATAGAAGATACTGGGAACTTCCAACTGAGATGATATTAATTAGTCATATACAGTATGAGGTTAAATATGATACAATTAGTCTTCGTGGCTATCAAAAGTAGTTAGGTAGCCACCAAATTTCTTTTAAATAAATATGATATAAATGGGGTGATTCTGCTAATTTACTAGATACACTGCGTCACAAATAGGGCTGGTTGAGTATGGATCATAACCGTGACCCAGAATTAATGATATGGAGGAAAACTTTCAGCAGAAGAGAAGCAGCTAAAAGAAGTCTAACTAGCTACAGAGCAGAAAGAGAGGGAGAATGCTATTTTAAATGGTATATAATGACAATGGTCAGTAAGATTTTTGCTGCTGACTGTCCAAAGGGGGCCAGTTGTCACTGCCAGTGTTTGGTACAGTAAGCAGTAAATGGGAAGGCACAAGAGTTACTGCTTCTCCCTTTCCAAGGCTGACAGCAGAATCATCCGCTCCTGTGCTTACTGCCCTCTCAAGTCCATCCTGGCATGGTGCCCCATGACCTGCCAATGTCACTGTTTTGCAATATAGTTTATTCTTTTATTTTTTACATTTTCTTTCAACTATCTTGAACATGTTGAAGTGCAGAATTAGCCTACTGTCCCATATACGTTTCACCTCTCGAACCATGTTGATTTTCTTTTGTGCTTTATGTGAGGAAATTCTATACTACAAAACAGTGACATTGGCAGGTCATGGGGCACCATGCCAGGATGGACTTGAGAGGGCAGTAAGCACAGGATCTGATGATTCTGCTGTCAGCCTTGGAGAGGGAGAAGCAGTAACTCTTGTGCCTTCCTATTTCCTGCTTACTGTACCAAACACTGGCAGTGACAGCTGGTAAACTATGGAGGAGGCAAACAACTTACCCTGGCCTGAAAACTGTCCTCAATCTGCCTTTGCTGGTACATCCTCAATTTTGAGATTGAGAAGAATCAGACAAAGCGATCATCTGTCCACATTACCAGGCTCACTGTGACTTTAGGGAAGCAGTATAGTACAATGCCATGGAACTGGACTTATGACCCAGGTGGTGCGGGTGGGGCAATGTCGTTGTACCCTTCAGCAAGCTACGCACTTCATCTGACTTTCTTCGATAAATACCCAGCTGTACAAATGGATTGTATATAAAAGAATGTAATATATGCAAGTCATTCTGGACACAAGTGTAATGTAATTATTAACTATGGTAGCAGCAGGTACATTATAAAACTGAAGCATTAGAATATAGCCCTGGGACAGCAGCATCTCATCTCCTGCTCCACATTAGGACAAGGGCGGTGATAAAGAGTCATGCCGCACAATTTGGGAATGATTTTTTTCAGCAAAACTGAAGCACAGTATAAATTTGAATGGCCTCCTTTGTGCTCGTCTGTTAATTTCATCAGTTGCGCAGGTGTGCTTTTTAAGAATTCCATTATTACACCGTGACTAGAGGCGATTTAGATATTAATCTACTCAACGTATCTTTTCTAAATATCGGTACATTTCAAGGTTATTTATAGCACAGTCTTCTTCTTTAAAAAAGGTACGGATCCAATAAGTCATATCCCATATGGTGAAGCCACAAAGTTCACAAAGAAATCATTGATGGAGAGAAAGATCAACAAAAAGGGATTTGACAATCGTTCAATATGACACAGGGGGCTAGGGGTGGCCACTTCAGCATATCTCACCAGGGAATACCTGGAAACTAGGAAAGAACCTTGGTGTGTCCTCCTACAAAGGTGTATTTAAATGCTACTTTCTCAGGAATCTGTAGAGAAGCAGAGTTATAAACATTATGGACATGGAATATACTGCAGTATATTTTAAATATATTGTGACGATAATTTTGATATATTTCCAATATACTGCAGTATATTCTTTTTCCATAAGGGGATTGTCAATACGCACCATGTCTGCTGCAGAAATTAATGTGTAAGATTAATGTGATGCGTTTTAAGTTCCAAACAAATAATTGTATTGTTAAGACAGAATCAAGACGGAAGCGTCCATCTGTGTATGAGGGAAACTTATTTCAGGTCATAGTGCAGGCAGTAAAATGATGAAAAAAATATTTTAAAAATGTTTTTGTTATTTGATCATTATGTCATATGACTTTTATAGGCATTTCAGTATATAACAAAGGACAACATTTATATCAATATTTCCTTAATATGAACTCGCAATATCTCACAACACTGTTTATGAACTCTTGGTGCTCAACTCTTTGGTTCTCTTGGAACTCAATAAAATGTTTGTAAAAACAATGTGTGTGTGTATGTATGTATGTATGAATGTATGTATGGTTGTATGATATATTGTGAATTATATACTGTAGGTATAAAGGTCACTGCACTGTACTCATCTCTCTGTGTTGAATGTAAAATTGGACAGGAAACTGATTGCAAAGAATTATACTGGAATTGAAAAAAAAAACTCTTGCTGGCATCTGCTTCTTGGCATGTGAGGTTCACCCTGTGAGCTACCATTTGCAAATGGCTTCATTGCTGCTCACTAATTTGGACATGTATCCCATCCAATTACACAGGGAAGAATATGTTAATTGGATAACCTGCTCTCAATTAGTATAAAACCCATCAGATAGTCGCAGTGTGTCTTCCTCCTCTATGTATTGCCTCAGTCTTTGCCATCTCTTGCTTTCATGCATCATTCTACCCAATCCACACCATTCACACAGTTAATTAAGCACAGGTGAGACTGTATATGAACTCTCGTTCATCAAAACTGGTCCTTAAAATTCTTCTTAACTTTTTAGAATAGAACATTTTTTATTTTTCATTTTTTTCTTCCACACTTTGGCAAATTTTGCAGTTACCAAAGCGCGCTTGCCAATGGGTGTTGATGGTTATGGAACCCAGCCGAAAGTTAAGAACAAATTAGTTCATGCATGCAGCCATGAATCAGTCATTTATATTTTTGGTATTATTTCTAAAATAAAGATATGCCAAACTAATTAAAGCACACAGTGAGTGCCTTTGACCACTCCCCCATGGGAGCTGTAAATGTAACAGTGAGACTGAAGGGTCACAGCACAATAAGGCAGGTTTATTGCTCTCATATAATTTCTAAGCACCTACTGAGGGAGCATTGAATTTGGTATGCACATGTAGACCGGAAGTGTGAAGATCACAGATACAAAAAAATCAAGGATGTATCACAGTATATGATGTAATAAATTATTCGAACACTTCATTATTCAAAATACCAGGAGAAAATGTATTTGTGAACCACACTCTTCCTTGATCTCCACTGCTTTCTTCTGAACCGAAGCATACCACAGGAACACCAGTGGATAGACCAGCCAACGAGCTTAGAGCACAATCCACACAGTCCATATCTAGTAGTACAGTTCACATAGAGTTCCACATTGACACTTAGGGATATGCCCCAAATTTCAAATATATTTCTCTTGGAAAATTGATGAGTAACTGTAGCTCTCGGTTGCCTTTTAGTGGGGGTCACACTACTGTTTGAATTGCACTTTCCTGCTGATATTACTATGCTGTGGGTTTATTTTGCAATGCTCTCCATATTTCCCCACTATAAGGACCCCTGACAAACAAATACATAAATAAATGTGATAACACCTGTAATGGTTTAATACACTATGGGCCTGATTTACTAAGTATGCAAAAAACCTTGTAGCACACGCAAAACCAATAACATAGCCAATGATTGGTCATGGCATTTGTTTTGCACCAATCATTGGTTGTGTTATTCATTTTGGGTGTGCTAAAAATTTTCACATGCAAAAGGTCTTATTAAATCAGGCCCCTTGTGTCTTCTTCATGCAAATGTTCCTCAGCATGGAATTTTGGTATCTTCAAAAGCACAATGATAGAGATTTCACAGGAAAATACTGTAGCAATAGAACAAAATGTCCAAGAAAAATTTACTTTTCTTGCCTAAAGACTTCCAAGTGAGTTGAGATGAATGTGTTGTATACTCTTCAGAGAATGCCTCACTGCTAATAAAGAAGGCAAATGCAGCAGTATGCATCTAGACTAATAACTTTAGCTTTTTCTTGAGAAGATTTTTGTACTGATAGAAGAACATTTTACAAGGTTTAAGAATGATTACAAGCAGACACACAATGAATACCATCTGCTAAGGTGATACTAAAACGTTATTTAAAAATGTATGAACAGAGGACATTTACAGGAGGGAAATTATGTCAACCTCACAGAATATATGGCAACTAAATTAGAAAACACAAAAGCAAGAAGTGTCCATACTCCAGCATGCATAAGACTAGCAATAGGTATATACTAAGGGCCTTTCAAATGTACAACAGCAGTTTGTCACCTGGGATTTAAACTTGTCCTGAGTTATAAGCCCAATTTCATCACAACACTACACTGTAACCCTCTTGCTAAATATTGCATTATCTAAAGCACTTCAAAATCCTTTTTGAGCTTAGGCTGCACGTCTGGTTCTCTACCTCCCTCTTTGCTTTGGTTCCATATGAAAAGCTTAGGGTCTCATCCTGAATTCCCACCGGCTATTTGCAGCACTCATCAGTAGTTGGAGTGTGATTGGCTCTCATGATTATGCCGAGAATAGTAATGCCTGGGGGAACACAAAGACTGCTACATTCTAGAGAGCGGGCAGCTTACAAAGCCTAGTGCCAGGAGGTCACTGATGCCTCATCTCTTAATGATTCATGATCATACAATTTGGTCTCGATTTATCAATAGCACTGAAGTCACATCCTAACTGATGCTCAAGCAGTTCTGAGACCAATTCCAATTTACAAATTCCCCTTAATGAATACAAAGGCTAGTAAATTAGCACCTCAAATTAAAGGCACATTTAAGGTGTGTCACTTAATAAAGCATTTTCTTAAGCTTTTACTTATTTAGACAATTGTGAACACCCTTTGCACAATGTTTATTAAATTAATTAAAAATTATACCACAGATATGTAAATGTCCACTGAGAGAGTTGTTAATGCAATTCTGGTATATGTCTTAACCAGAGGTAGGGATCATTATCCTCATAATTGCCATAATTGTAGCAATAATTGCAGCCCCAGAATTGTAGAAAGCTGATTATTCTTAACTACACACTTATATGTTTATTTAAAAATTATCTACCCTCTAAAGGCCACAATGGCCAACTTAAGTCATGCGCTTATGTAATGGGGAGTGTAAGGTTCGGAGAACCAAACGCGACCGATAAGGATTTCTAAAAGCGTATCTAGAAAGATACGCCACAAAACCCGAAATTAGCCGCACCAGGACTAGGATAGCACAGGATCGGGAGCAAAACTTCCCTAGCACAAGGCAAAATAAAGCAACCTCCAAAAACTGAGGCGATCTCGATAAACAGCGAGAATAACTAACAAAACAACCTCACACACTAAATAATTAGGCGTAACAGGTAGTGAAACAAAACAAAAGAAACACCCTGTAAAAATGGACGAGAGAATGAAAATGAAACTAGAACCTGTTACCTACAGCTCTAGATGAAAACAAGCTGAACAAAAAGGTAAATGGCAGAAGAGTACAAAGGAAAGGAAAGAGAAAGGAAAGAAAAAGACTAAAATAAATCTTTCTCCTAACTCTAAACCGGACTTGCTGCGTTTCCTATTCGTACGAACCAGAAATGCAGCGACCGAATCTTTTACCTTACTGACTTCGTTGTCAACATAGCAAAGACAATATCGAAGTGCGGAAATGCGGAAGTCCTGCGGTATTTATAGCGGATAATACCGAATACCGGAATGGAGGTGGAAAAAATCCAATAGAGCGTCCCGACGAGGCCAAAAGGAAACCCGAACGCAGAAACAGCAGAGGCTGCTAGAAATCATGACAGCTTAAGTGCTTCTGCTGCGCAGATTTAACGCAAACTGAGCTATGCCGTATTCTAATCTACGCTACGCGGGAGCATTGCTCAAAATGTAGGTGGCACAGGGCATGATATTCTAATGACCTGTTTCTTGTACCTGCCCCCTGGGTTGCCAGCTTTCTACTAAAAAAATGTTTGTCGGGGTATACATTTTCAATATGTCAGTGACAGTGCCTTTAATAACTGCATTTGCCTTTGTAAAATCTTGCCTTTGCGCATCGTAGTTGCTCTTGCGTGACAGGGTAGGCAGTGAACATATTAATACATTGTATTGATAAAATGATCATAGCTCCTATTGATGACTGGGATATACCCATCACACAATCGAAAAGATAATCGCTGGACAGTGGTTGCATGCAATATTATTAAGTAAACAAATAAATCATTGGATTTACTTAAAAAAATATTTTTTAATATTTATTTTTACGATTTACCTAATAAAGTAATGTACAGTTGAACATAATAGCCTATATGCAAGTTCTTCAACTTAACCATATACTTTATAGCCCATTACTTGCAACCACTGTCCAAAGATTTATTTTTTGAGTGCATCTGTTATTTTATTATAAACTTTATTTCGAACAATTTAGGAAACAAATTAGAAAAAAAGAAAAAAAAAACTTTCTAGTATACAACACGCAAACACAGTACTCATTTTGGCTATACAATACTTAGAACAATACGTCCGAAATGGAATAGGAAGAAGCAAATACTTATCTTGTCCTATCCCAATTTTACATCATCCAATTAATTTCAGATTAATTTCAAATTAAATTACAAATTACATACAAATTCTAAAAATTTGACTTGTAGTAAATTAGACTTGTAGATTCACAGCATCAATTTCAGTCCTGTGATCAGTCAAACAAAACAAACAAAACAGTTTTACCATCAGCGAGTGGCACATTCTCCTCCTTCGCTTCTGTACTTTGAAAAAATATATTTTTTGTACATCATTTTAAATTGCATTATATTTCTACTCTGTTTTATTTTTTTCTTGAGACTATTCCACAACACCACACCACGAATTGAAATATACATACTTTTAAGATTAGTCCGAGCATAATGCTGTTTCATATTTAATTCCCCTCTTAAGTTATAACCCCCTTCTCTTTCCATGAACAGACTTTGTATGTTACCAAGCAGCAGTTTATTTTTTGCTTTATACATTATTTGTGCAGTCTTAAATTCTACCAGATCCCTAAACTTTAAGGCATGCACTTTTAAAAACAGTAAATTGGTGTGATCACGATATCCTACATTATTTACTAGCCGTATGGCTCTTTTTTGTAGTGTGCATAATGATTGTATAGTGGTTTTGTAGGTGCTGCCCCATACTTCTACAGAGTAGTTCAGATATGGCAAAACAAGTGAACAATACAAAGTATACAATGCTCTCTCATTCAAAAAGTACTTTACTTTTCCCAGCACTCCAATGCTCCATGCCAATTTTGCTTTCACATATTTGTCACATGCTGGAAGGATGTGGCTAGGAAGGAGAAAGATTTTAACCTGGAGCACTGGTAGATCTACACGGCGGGGAGTTACTTTGCGCTTCCTAATCATTTTGGAGCAGCTTTGGTCACACAAGTAGGCTACCCAATTGTCTCTCTGTCCAAGTGAATATGATCCAGACACTGTCTATCAATTAATCCATCTAATATTGGTCTGTTATTGTATACCAGACGGTCAATCATAGCCTACTTTTACATATTTTCTTTTTATGACAGGTTTTTGATAATTGTAAGTAGACTAAGCAAAGGAAAATAAGACCAATATTATTTTCAAAGAACATGCACTCATTCTAATATCCATTTTTGCAAAAGATGCTGTATTTTTCATAATCATCTATTGGTGGTGCTAGACATAAACCACCTTTTTTTCCCTAACAAAGTATACGCGTATCTTGCAGACACGCCTCATTTTCATCAAATCTCCACCCCGCGTGCGTAATTCCGCATATACTATTGGAGAGACGCTTAAAAAAGCGGATAAGCCAAATGTCTTATCCGTAACAAATTTAGCTACGCGGAATTTCGGGAGTAAGTTTTGCAAGCTTTCTAGAGTATTTCCTACCTACTCAGTCCAATGACAAAACATGGCCTTAAGACAAAGATATCAAGGGGAGGAGAGTCAGAAGGGTAAAGAATGCTCCTTCGCAAGAGCACGGGAAATTCCAATCATGCAAATCAATTGCATTTACAAAGTGACAACATTTTTGTGTTAATTTTCTCTAATAGGGTTTTAAAGCGTTTCCATATTTCCATATTCATTTACATCCAAATTAATGAGATAAAAGTGATAATCTCACGATATAATAGAATTGGACAGATTCCCTTAAATTCTTGGTCTTCTGTCAATAAATTTTGTGGAAATAATTTACTAGAGGAAACACATCAATATGCAAGCGCCCTGCCAATTCTGAATGGTGTACAATCCTCAATTATATCGGCACAGACAGCAGTCTTTTCATCAGGTTTTGTGGTTTAACAGCATGAGCAAAGTGGTGCCAGAGCAGTCTGAAGACTTTAAAAGATGGCCGCCAGTAATATTTCACTCAAGCCAGCAGTTAAATAAATATTGGCCGTATGTGAAGAAATTTCACCTATATCGATGACAAACCCTATGCCCCTCCCACAAACCCCACCCCAAATATATGTCATAACCTGGACATCTCAATATTATTAATCATTACACTCATTTCATACTGGCAATTACATAAGCAAAGAGCCTTATAGGGTGTTTAAGCTTACCAGAATTCAGCCATACCTCAGCATTGCTGGAGATTGTGACATGTTTGCATATGATGAGAAGAAATTGCACCTGCACACTGATGCTACTCTCAAAATGATGCTTTTATTGGCCAGTTAACATAACAATGTTTCATCCGCACTGGGCTGCAATAGTTAAAATGAAGATATTTATTCTATATTTGTGGTGACATCATATGATTCAGTGGACACATGACAAGGCCGGCTCTCAGAAAGTGCAAATAGATATTCAATAATCCTCTTTGCATATATTCAAGTCAAGATATGACTCTGAGCCAGATTGACTGGTGTGTCTATTGGACACATAGGAAAGAGAAGCAAAGACACAACATCCAGGACTTGATTAGGTAATTCAGTAGTTTTAAGTTAATATTGCTCATTTGGTCTAGAACAGGGCTTGCATGTTTCATCACACATTTTTATGTCACGGTTGTTTTGGGGAAGATGTGCAGCTCTATTTTCAATAAATTGGGACAGTTCCCTTTCATTATACATTTGATTCCACCATTCTTGTGAGACCTCAGCCAACAAAATAAGACATCAGAGAGATGTAAAAATATCCTAACAGATGTGTTGGTGCCAAAACAATGAAAATCTGTATATAAAAGCAGAAAGCTTGTCAGCGAGTTCAGTAAAGTTCTTGGCAGTTCTGGAATTTCTTAATTTTATTTTTCTTGGAGGAGGAAATATGCACCTCCATCGTCCATGAAATCAAGTACACTAAATAAATTTAGAATGACACATAAGCTCTGAAGAGCTAGTCTCTGACATCTTAGGAATGTGGTACTGAAAGAAAGAAGACACATACTGTAAGTGTGTTTGTCATATTCCTATTCGTTATCTTTCTCCTGATGAATGTATACTGAAGCGTATGCCTTTACTCCTTTGCACACACACTCGCTTAGTTCAATACCAATTAAGTCAACCAAGAGGGAAAATGAATCAACTGAATGATTCAACTAATTTTTATCAACTGACAAGCCAAATATTTATCCACACATTTCATTTATTTATTTTATTTATTTAGTGAACAATATTTATCTTTTTACAACGCTATCCCTGTGTCTGTCTATCACGGGGCAGTTTAAGAAGTAAAAACGGAAAATAATGTTCAGGCAAACTTGGAGAGACAGGCATCTCTCCCACTGTACGTTTCTGAAATTACACCACTGTTTACTTAATGCAAAATAATGTAGTCGACGTGCACTCCACAATCTGAAAACCGAGACGTTTACTCCTGAGGCAGAGATCTCTGTGGCCTGTACTACTATGGGTCCTCACCATAGCAGTTCGGGAACATGTGGAGAGGGCCAGGAAAACTTTGCATGATTGCATAGCTATCAGCTTGCTTTACAATTTCAATAGCAGGCACTAGTTTAAACCCGGCATGGGATCCAGTGTGTGTTAAGGCGATTTAATAAAATGCATATACAGTGCATGGATAACTGAAGGAATTTGAAATCTGCTAAGCTGTCTATCAAATGTATCTTCATAGACAGGTAACGGGGCATATATTCACCAGTCCAACTGTTGCTGTGAAAGTATAACCACTACACAGTCATATGTTTCTATTCAAATGAAAATTACAATAGCATTGGGTACCTGGTCCTGGTCAAATCAATGCATCCAACCTCATTTCTGTTAACTTGAAAAAATGTGTGTCAGCCATTTATTTGTGAAGAGTGAAAACATCACAATTGTCATTTTGTGAAGGAAAAAATATGTCCTACTGTGTTCAAATTAATCCAGAGACAGAACACTTATGAATATTTATACATCAGATGTATCTTTTCTTTTTCAAATGCATTATTCTGGAAATTTAAGGATTGAAATGACTGCATATAGAACAACTATGACAATTTTTTTTTAAAGAAAACCTATTACTTGTAGATACGTATGCAACATTTTATTTTAAGAGAATCCAAGGTAAGAATCCAGAGCATCAGAGCATTAGGGATGATTTGCGTTATAATATGAGCAGTCCTTTTTGCTAACAGACGGTTTTATACATCGGAAATGAAGAGAATTTGGAGTGGATGGTTTGGAAGTGTGTAAACAACTTTGTGTTGCTTAAACACCTGCACAAGCATGTCTGATTAGCTCATGTTTTTTACCTTTTGGTTTCACCAGTCTTTTCAGTTACTAAGCTGAACAGCCTGGAAAGACATTCGCAAGGAAAGCAGGGGAACTGAAAGGAACTTACAAACCCTAATTCAATTTCCCTTTCTGCTGTCAAAGTCAGCTGGAAAACTCACGATGCCCAGTGTATTCTCAGAATGCCATTCTCTCTTTCGAGCTGAGAGGCCAAGCTGGTGCTCTGCCACTTCCTTTCTGGTTCCTCAAAAAAACAAAATACTGAAGTCTCCACTTTTCTTCTCTTTTGCTTTATGTTCTTTGTGGGGGAAAAACACTTGCAACATCAGGAAAAAAATAAAAATATAAATAAATAAATACTAGGCAAGCCCTAATGATATATTGAGATAGCTCATCTTTTGTGTTTGTATTTGTGTATAATATTATAGACTAAAACCAATGGATCTCATTCACCAACCATTCTATGAGCATTTTGTAGAGACTTTCTTTAAAACATTGTTGTGAACATTCTGGCATTCACCAATGTTTTCTTAATCGGGATTTATTCTTGGGTAGAACAGAAGCTAAGAACACAAATAAGTACAAATTTGTTTGTTTGATGTCAGCGAATGATGATGAATGAGTGATGGTGAATGAGGCCCAATGTTTATTAAGAAAATGTTTAATATACAAACCCCAATTCCAAAAACGTTGGGACAATATATGAAATGCACATAAATGCAGAGATTTGTAAATTCTCTGTTACATATATTTAATTGAAAACAGTACAAAGAAAATATATTTAATGTTTTACCTTATCAACTTTATAGATTTTTTGTAAATATACGCTAATTCCGAATTTGATGCCTACAACAAGTTCCAAAAAAGTTGGGACAGGGGCAAAAAAAAGAACATTCCACAGGTAACGGGTGATGATAGATATCATGACTGGGTATGAAAGGATATCAAAAGACTCTTGATATATTATTTTATGGTACTCCTACAAGCGATACTATAACCTCTCTGCATTTGAATGGATCTCTATCGGAATTAGGGGGCGGGACTAGATTAAGATGTAAATTACACGGGAATAGTATGGAACCCATGGTTGACTAAATGGCTGTAAGTCATCAAGGGTCTGAGGTATCAAACGAGCCTCAAACCATCACTCTGCTGCCAGATATGTAGTAGATATGGATGGATCACTTTAAGGTTTGTTTCTCCTGACTCATTTTCCTATTGAACTCCTATGGAAAAATAAATCAGGAGAAACAACCCTTCAAGACACATGAGATTACAACAATTCTGTAGAATTCCCCCTTTATGCCACAAACCTTTCTTGTATACACAGATAACTTGAAAACGAAAAGAAATATTAAGTTACTGGAGCAACTGTTTTGCAGTAAGAAATGCTCAACATGATATAATCCCATATAAAGCGTGGTTTAGATACTGTATATAGTATTCTGATTAACAATCAATACATTTTTTTTCAGTTTATGTCTGACTATTCTCATGAAATGAGAAAGCACTTTCCCTGAATTATTACTTCGTATTGATGAACTTAATGTGTTTAATGCTCTTTTCACCAGGCCTCTTTGTACCTAATGGAAATGGGTATCATTACCTTTTGATGAGACAATTGCTCTCTGTGTGGCAAACTGACAGTGACAGAAAGTGTTCTTCTTCAACGTGTAATTATATACCGTTTAGTCCTACGTTTACAGCTATCTCCAGCAGAGACAGGAAGGACAACAGCTGGACTATCCGAAGCATTCAGCTTTGGATGCAGTGTTGGATTTGGTCCCATTTCAGAAGATCTTTGAAAGTCCCAATAAAAATGAATTGCTTATCAAATGCATGTCTGTCTATTAGCCAACATCACTTTAATATGTATCTTTGATAAGAATGGCCAAAATGGCTGCATAACATAAAACATGTAATGAGATATGGTATGTGCAACATATTGAGGAATTATATTCTTTCATATGAATACAATTGTTCAGCAAGAAAAGTTTTTTTTGTTTTTCTAACAAGTTATGATATTATTTACCGAAAATATATCAATATCCAGTATTTATCTTTATTTTTTATTTTATTTATTTTTCCTCTATGCTAATTCTGCACTTAGTTCATCATTGACTTCTTATCTCATTTTGAGGAGCTTCCCATAATGCAAAGCAAAACAAAACATTGAACCTGCAGTCTGACGAGAGCAGGGTACCATGCCAGCTTTCATGTTCTTGGGCAGGCTATTGTGAATGTCTAGTTCTGAGCATGGCCACAGTATTGCTTTTGTTCTTAATGCCTTGTCAATTAAGACCTATCCAATGAAAATCTATCCATATTTCACATTATTCTAAATGTTTCAGTTACAGTTGTAATTTCTGTTATTAGACATTGTTGGTAAATTCTAGCGACTGCCAAGGTATCTCCTTCTGAATATCACAAACCTGGTTTCTCCCATTTCTTCTTAAAATGCAGAGTTTGTTAAACTACTTCATATTCCAAGTCTCTATGTAAGTTCGATGTACGTAAATATTCTGAGAGTTAGAAATGGTTCAGATAAGCAATGCCGTAGCAAAGAGTTTAATTTGGAGGCTCTTTCAGCGGTACTGAACCTTTCAAATACCATTCTATGAGATTATACAGATTTGCCATTCTGCAGCACAGGACATTGCCTTGGGAATACAATTGTCTGAAGCAGCAATTGAATTTAGGGATTAGAAACACCTAAAAGAGCCTTACTCATGTGGTGCAGAGCTGTTACTATCAAAGCTCTCTGCATCTGGGCATTTATGCTCAGTGTATCTCATGCTTCATGAATTCAGATAAATAAATCTAAATTCTCTAGGCACTTACAATAAATTAGGTCAATTTGTAGAATAATAATCAAAAGGTTTCCAGAATTTGGAAGCTATTCATGGATTCAGAGTTCTTTTTTTCCTAAGGAGAAAAATACATTTAATAGCGGTATGACCGCTGCAGGTTTCAAACCACAGCCCATACCAACCATACTGCTCTACAAGATATATAATTAGTTCACCAAAAGTCTCCAGCCAATGGCAATGGTCACATCCATATCATAGCAGTGATGTCATCTTTTGAATTGTGCTGCAAAAACAAATGTACCTTAGAATGAACAGTCAGGATAACTTAGAATTACAGATTTGTTTTCTAAATCATTAGACTCACTACTGCAATACGTGCAACATTCTACTTCTTACCAATTGAATGTCACTGTAGAATGGTGCTTTGTTATTTTTTGTAATTAACTGGTGCTCCTACCAAATGTTGACATAAGTTATAAATGCAAGGCTCTTCAACACCCAGAGCTACAGCAGAGTAGCTTGAGTTAAAACCTATGATGTGTCCCACTGTGGGCAAAATAAATATAATTTAGTCTCATCAGCAAGAGCTATTAAAACTGTGGTCGGCATTTAAACTGTGCTTGAAAGTGATATGTATTAAACATTTTTTATTACAGAATATGTTTGCAACAGTTTTTGTAGTTTGAAAAATATCAGCAGCAGAGTTAAATTGCACGATATACACAGGGACTGTGTTTAGTTTACAATTACTATCTGTCTGCTGAGCACCAAGTACCGAGCAGCACAGATTTTCTGTCAGGGCTTGAGATGCTTTTTTTTGTCAGGGTGCCATGGGTGTTGACGGGAATCTTGACACAGACATGTGTAAATAAGTGCACCGTGCCAAATTTCAGTGTAATGCCACAGAAAATTAATAATGCCTGCCTTTCCGATCCAGACCCCTTCAGCACAACCCGCTCCACCTGGACAGGGTTTGAGTGGCAATACTCTACTTGCTGTCTCTTTAATGACACTCCTGTAGAGGTGACCACCGCCTTGACCTATGCATATAGGAAGCATCCGCCCCCACACTGACTGCAAGGCCGTGTAATGGCAAGAATCTCAGGAACTTGAGACTCTTAACACCCATTCCGCCCACTGGTTCTGTTCATTTAACTCCACTGAGAATGTCATTTGTTATTAGTTCTCAGTCCCTTGTAAATTGCCAAATCAATTTTAACACGATATCTTACTAATTACAATTTAGAAACTTTATTAATTTGATTGCCTTTTTGGAGGATTTTTCACCTGTGGTTGTGGACTATAGAAAAAGAATAAATGACATTGGTCACATTAGACAGTAGGATATACATTTTGGATTCATAAATTTCAAGAAGAAATTAATTTTGGACATGGAAAATATAAGACGTACAGAGAATAACTATAATAAGCCACTCCAGACTTCACATGTTGCCCTGGGGCAACGGGACTGAACATACTGTAGCCAGTCCACTACTTAGCTCACACCTTCTGAGCCACTTAGACATATTCCCTAAAGGCATTGTCTACATTCAAGATAACAGCACAACTGCCCACAGTCATACCACTCTACATTGTCATTAAAAAAACAAACAAGTCACCGTATTTCCAAATAAAAATGAGGTTAAAAAATGTTGATGTAAAAACATGACCATCATGGTTCAGTCATTCCTGAATTTCAAACCAAAGTAATAACAATGGATTACATATAATCATTTATAGAAACCACTAATCACATTGTTAGCACCAATAGGCCACACATGACAGAACCTTTGATTTATATGACCAAAATAACATGAAACCCAAGATAGACCCTATTATTTATTGTGACATTTGCAAAACTATAACTGGATTAGGGCATGATGGATGATGATGGCATATGGTTCATGTTTGGAATGCACATAATTCGATATTGCAATCTTAAATAGGACAAAAATTGATTTCATTGATGAAAAACAAACACAGAGGAAGACAAAATGCTTTATTTATATTGACTCAATGCAGATGTATTGAATCCGTGCTTCTAATTGACATTTTAAAATGTATTGTTTGCTGTGTGGAGTTGGGTGTGAACATTAAAAAAATGAAATCAACTCTAACAAAGTCTGAAATGTGGGTATTGCGAAGGTAGTCTCACATTCTGGTCTTTATTTATTTGACAGGGGCATTGTACAATTTTCAGCATGGTTAGTGTATCCATACATTGTACCATAGTCAGCTCAGAGGCTATTTTATATATATATATATGTATATATATATATATATATATATATTTATTCTGACCCTGGCCTACACTGCAGCCAAAACGTCAGGCCCCTCCTACCTACAGGACTTAATCCAGCACTACGCTCCTGCTCGACCACTTCGCTCTGCTGCTGCAGGGCGCCTTGCACTTCTCTCATTCCGTGTTAACGGCACTCGCTCGTCCCGACTGTGGAGCTTTTCCACCCTAGCTCCCCAGTGGTGGAACAAACTCCCCACTCCGCTGCGCTCAACTGAAACTGTCTGTTTTCCGTCGTGGTCTGAAAACGCACTTTTTCAGACTCCACCTCGACTAAACTACCTATATAGGGCCAATTCTATAGTACTTGCTTCCTTCTTTTTTTTTTTTTTGTTTGTTGCTTGTTTTCAATTTAACTTGTGTTTTTTGTTATTTTATAGTTAAGAATGTATAGCTGACTGTGTTCTATTTTCATTACTAGGGATGGCTCCTATATTGTGAGAAAGTTGTGTTTTGTGTGATCTGCTTTGTAGTCGCGTCAATGACCTTCAATATGCTCTTATTGTACGTCGCTTTGGATAAAAGTGTCTGCCAAATAATTGTAATGTAATGTAATGTGTTTGTTTGTATTTTGTATTAACATACATATTTGACATGGTTAGATCGCCCATACTACATACTGCAATGTAATATACCCTTATTTGTGACACTGTGATGAGTATGGTCACAGTACTGGGTGGTGAATAAATACGGAAGACAAAGAACTCATTGGATTTGCTAACGCCCGTTTATTCCCCTGTGGAGAGTAATCTTGACCCTTGAGGAGGAAGTTAACGGCTCTGAGATTGTTTTGCTGCAATCTGATTGATTCTAGCTATGTTTAACCAGCTTATGTTACAGGTCAGTGGTTCAGCTGGCTTGAATCACTGCCACCAATTTTAGCCCCACCTACAGGACATTGCAATCCTTCAGAAGTAATAATTTAGTAGTAATTTATCAAATCCAGGGTGTGGGCAAGGACGCTGAATTGGTTTCTGGGTATTATTCCAACTTCTGTTCCTCATTTAACTAGCCTGGTATTGATATTTTAGCTACATTTCTTGATAAGCTCATAAATGACAACTGAAAGCTCATGTATCCCTATATGAAACACTGACACACTGAAACATAAAACAAAACTAACAGTGAGTCTGAAGGGAAAACCAGTGAAATAAATGAACAATAAAATCAAGCCGACCCCGTCCATGAACGTCTCTCCTCTGTGGAATTTCTGGCTGTGTCTTTATAGGACCAAATGAAGGAAACAATAAACACCTTGGCTGTTACCAGTCAATCCCTGGTGGACGTTCCTGTTGGTAAGTCTGCTGCCGTCTATGGTACTGAAGGTTTCGCAGGCTTTCAGAGACAGTGCACTTAATACAAGACGTTATGAAAGACTATGTACCCACATATTGGTGCCAAACAGGAAATGCTGGCCATGCACATGCACAGAGCTGCTTAGTTCCAGTTTGATGCCAATCCATGAATATGCTGCAGTCTGTCCTAACCCTCTCATTAACACTGGGAGAGAGCAGGACGCACTGAACACAGCCAGAGGGGAAGAGAAGCCATCTCTGCTCCTCCTTCATCCCTCCCGGCAACACAGTTATTGTTATGCGCCAAACACACACACATACACGTAAACTCACACACACACACACACACACACACACACACACACACACACACACACACACACACACACACACACACACACACACACACACACACACACACACACACACAGAAAAACAAAAAAAAGTAATGAACCTTCATCTTAATCTTCAGGGCTCGATTAACACTTGTCCACTTGTCAGGGACAGGAAACTTTATGATGGGAAAAGTGGAATGGCTTTCTTTTTCAGTTGTTTGATCGGACAAGTAAAAAATATGCGATAAAAAAAAAAAATCTCTAATGTATCAGCAAATTAATTGAAGTTGTAGCTTGTCTAATACTAATGCCAAGGAGTATCAGAGCTGCCTGTGTGCACAGCTGTCATCAGCGAGCCTCGTCTCTCACGCGCCTCTGATGCGCTCCTCCAAACATCACTACGTTAACCAAGCCGGTAGCCAAAGAAGTTCTAACAAGAAGTTAATAATGAGGCACAGGAAAACTACAAAGTAAAGAGGTAAAGAAGGTTTGTGAAGAGCTGGCTCGAGGATTTCCACTGGGTCTGCTATGAAGAGCAAGAGGCCCTTATGGAAATGTAATGTACTGCAGTATATTTTAAATATATTGTGAAGATAATTTTGATATATTTACAATATACTGCAGTATATTATTTTTCCATAGGGGGGAGCACATGTTTTGTGTCCCCTGTTGGGAGTTTCCCAACAAAGCAGACATACAAGTAGCTATTTTGCACGGCTCAGTAATGGAATAACACTGGCACTGCAATGTTAGCTATAATATCACCGCTAGTGTTAACTATTATCTCTGGTTCTAGCAGGTTCGCTAGCTAGCTATCTAGCAAGCCATCGCAACTGTCAGTGACAGCATCACCATGGAGACAGTACCAACTATCAAGGTCTGTGTAGGCATGATGGTAGCTATACTAGTACAATCTTCTTGCTATAGCTGATACTGTAGCATTAGAGTCAGCTAGCTCTCGTTTCAGTGAACCACCAACGGATGATACTGATTTTGTCTGTGCTTATACAAGCAGTACAAGGACAAAAAAACTACTTCTAAGGCTTGAGCTATACCCCCAGTCCTGTTAATGAGCAGCTCCTCCTTTCCCACACAATATGCAATGTGCATACATACAGTGAGTGAGGAATGTTAACCATTACTTACATAATAACAGTGTTTCTCATTGTGTCCTTTTGTTCTTATTTCAGCACTTCCTCCTTGTACAAAGGAACATCCGTGTTCTCTCATGACACCCTCCAGGCCCACCACAGCAGCAAGCATCATCACCATTGCTTGGCTGCTGCAGCAGCAAGAGGGCCTGGCGCTCCCATTCAAGTGCTGATAGAAGGAGTGCAGAGAGTGGATGAGGCACTTTGCACTTTGGCATAAAATGGTCAACATTATGCACACTGCATATTATGTGGGGAAGGAGGAAGGACGAGCTGGTGGGGAGTGAAGATGAGGACTCTCTCTCTCTCTCTCTCACTCACTCTCTCTCTCTCTCTCTCTCTCACACACACACACACACACACACACACACACACATCACATCACATCAAATTAGGCTAGAGTAGGCAACTTTTTTTAATAAAGATACTGGGGAACAGTCATGCTTAGTTGGTATAAATAATAGAAAGAACTACTGTGAGAGAAATCCAGCAAGATACACTGTGTTTATACCCTCAAAGTCTGCATTCTAAAACCAAGGATTTGGCCCAAATTCTTGTTTTTAAAACAAAGTGGCTCATGACATGAACCAATCAAAGAAATAGGCCGGTTCACATCATGAACCAATCAACAAAGAGATTTACCTTACAAATTCACATAAGAGAACAGAAAGCTATATAATGCCAAAAAGAAAAAAAAAACAATACCTGTCATACAGATCACCTTAGCTAGAACCGGCTAGAACCCTGCTTGCCAGACTAATGTTACACAATCTCAGTGTAACCTGTCTGTCGTCCTAGATGCAGCAAAATTTATGAAGCTTTGATCACCAAATCTGACGATAGGACAAACATATCATGTAGCCTGAGCCTGGCTAGCCCCATTCAGGACTCGCATAAACTGTAGTTGATGCTAGAGCCAGCATACATCGGCATATTGTATATCTGTGGTCTTTCTAAAAATGGCTAGGTATATAATTCAGCTAGCCATCACTTTCAATTGTACAATTTGAGTAAACTTGGCTTGCTAAAAGGTTGTACAATCTGTAATCCTGTAATCCTGCTCCAAGAAGATTGCCAAGAAACATTGATGCTCGTTCATGACAACGTGTCTGGAGAAACAGGGGAGGTGTGTCTCTTTCTCTGTGGGCAGGGCCAATGGGTGTTATGGTTTTCAAAATGTTTTCAAAACATTGTGAATGTTCAGAAAGTTGTCTATTGCATCTTTAATTATCTACTATAATAGCTTTGTATTTTGTATGTATTGTTGTAGTCATTAAATCATAATAATTGTAAAAAAATCGATCTGTAAAGAGTTTTTTTTTTTTTTTTTTTTTTTAATAGGACAATATTTTACACTTTGTAAAATGAAGCTATGGGATTAATGAATAATCTGAGCCTCTTGTCCAAAGGATAAGTGGCCCGAAAAAGTTAATGTGAAGCCCTGTATCTTTTATGCTCATAAATTGGGAAATTATAATCTTTCATACTAATACAATTGCTCCTGGAAAAAAAGTGTTTTCTTTTAATATAATAATGGTTAAATGACCACAAAATATTGTTTTGCAATGGCCATATCAATCTAGGAATTGAACTAAGAATGTGATCACTAATTTCACAAAACAATATACACTGCTCGGCCAAAAAAAAAGTTGCACACTCTAATATTTTGTTGGACCGCCTTTAGCTTTGATTACAGTGCGCATTCGTCGTGGCATTGTTTCGGCAACCTTATGCAATGTCACAACCTTTATTTCCATCCAGAGTTGCATACATTTTTGGCAAAGATCTTGTATTGACGACGGGAGAGTCTAACCACTTCGTAAAGTCTTCTCCAGCACATCCCAAAGACTTTCAATGGGGTTAATGTCAGGACTCTGGTGGCCAATTCATGTGTGAAAATTATTCCTCATGCTCCCTGAACCACTCTTTCACAATTTTAGCCCGATGAATCTTGGCATTGTCGTCCTGGAACATGCCCATTCAAGGGATAACCTGGTCATTCAGTATATTCAGGTACTCAGCTGACTTCATTTTATTGCTGCATAACGTTGCTGAGCCTAGACCTGACCAATTGAAGCAACCGCAGATCATAACACTGCCTCCAGAGGCTTGTACAGTGGGCACTATGCGTGACAGGTGCAACGACGACTTTTATTTTGGCCAGGCAGTATAGAAGACCACTCATTAGTTTTCTCCTCGTAAAGTGAGGATGCACAAAGTACTCAAAACAGTGTTGCCAATCATTTTTCAATCTGTCTTTTGGGGGAATTCAATTATTACTTGTTAGAAAAAATATATATATTACTTCCCTATTTTGAAAGAATGTAATTTTCCCATTTTACGAGCATACAATATAGCTCATTACCTGAGATCAATTTAAATCTTGTTTTCTTTTACGTTTTTTGGTCTTTATCAAGGGTGGCAATAATTTTGGAGGCAATTGTATTGTATTGTAATGGAAGTCAACAGAAGGGGTGTTAATGGACTGATTATGGTTTCTACCAACAGAGGTGAGGTTAGTATTCAGTAAATAGAGTGAAGGATTGCTGGCAAGCACAGAGCACCTAGGCAGACATGACTGACAGGTAGCCGACAGACTTTGAAGGAACAGGTAAAAGATAAGGATTTAAAATGACAGCACACTAAACTCAGGGCATGTTTTAGAAGGCTTGTCTGACAGGTTCAGTGGGCATGGTTTATTTACATATGACCAATGTAACTGTTGATCTGAGAGGAACGTCACCCATGGGCTTGCTGTTCTTCACTGGTCCTTATTTCTGACGTTTAAACCTATTCTAATGTCACAGAACCTGGGCCTTAACATCCCTTAGCTATCCATTGTTTTGAAAATCTTTACAGTCTGTGTGTCTGCTAGCAGGATATCCCCAAAAGTTATGAACGGATTTGCATGAAACTTTGTAGAAAGGTTGGTCATGGGGCTACAAAGAACTGCTTAACTTTTGGTGAAGACTCGGTATATGGATCTGCCATATCTTGTTCTATAATTAACACGTATTACGGAGAACATGCCAGCTTTTCACTATGAATTATTACGTTAGTGAAAGGCAGCATTTATAGACATCATGACACTACGGATTATTCAATTATTTTTAAATGCTATATTTATTATCTACGCCAGTGGAGTTGGACAGGCGTTATGTTAATGGCCACTAGACAACTCTAGAGCTAATTATCCACATGACGGCGCTATAACCAGCTAAAATGCTTGAGAGTGGCTAGAACTTAAACAGGCATATCTCATGCTCAATTTCAGATACAGTCATAAAAATGTCTGCATCTCCTGATGTGAATGGCACGGAAAAAATTATTAACTTTTGGTGAATATCCGGCATTGTGGAACTGGCATATCTTGACAGCTTCATAGTGCTGGCAGAGGTATACACTCTACTGAGTGGCATCTTCTAGTTTGCTAATATTGAATATTCTGTGGTGAGTTATATTTAAAAATTAGACCTCTGTGTCTCAAATCCTGTAGATCCCTATCCCTTTACATATAGTAGTGTCAATACTTGGGGAAAAAAGCCAAAGACATTCAGTTCAAGTTGCTACAATTTAATGTTTTCTGTGTCGTGTCAAAAGGAAGTTCACTAGAAGAAAGTCAGTGGCTGTGTACTACCATTGCATAATATCCCCCCAAAGATTTCTTATCTGCTCAGTCTGTTCACCATTTCGAGGATATTCTCATGGGTCAAATAAAATTTAAAAGAATGCTTTCCACTTTTATACCAGGGTACACCAGGGACAGAAAACCTTCACGCAAAATAGGGCCAAGCAATTTCCCAAAGCACAAGGCAAACCACACACTAGAAGTACCCCCATATATTTCCAAATGCCTCTAAACCTATTTAAATCCTGTGACTTCTTAAAACTAAGGTTGTAGACAAAAAAAGGTAAAAAAACAAACCGCCACATAGAATACAGCACAGAAGAATTACTTAATTCAACTCTCCAATATGGACAATATGTCCTGTATTAGAGCTGAAAGTACTATCCAGTTCATTATATATCATATTTTTCTGTGACTGCTTGGAGGGAGGGGTTTGCTAGGTATGGCTCAGCAATTATCAGATTTATAAGGTCCATATTAAAACATCTAGACTAAATAAATAAATCTGCCACTAGCCTACTTGTATCTTCAATGATTAGTGTCGAAAAGGTCTGGACATAATATTGTTAGAATGATGAACGGTGATTGGTAACAGTATACATTCCAATAGAAAGTGTTAAATTTGATAAATTTGATAACCATCACATAGTCTTTAAATTAAATCTCTGCATGGGCAATCCCCAAAAAATAGCAAGTGCATATAAACGAATGATAGTGTATATATATATATATATATATATATATGCATATGTGTGTGTGTGTGCGTGCGTGCGTGCGTGCGTGCGTGCGTGCGTGCGTGTGTGTGTGTGTGTGTGAATTCATGTGCTGTCCTCACATGATCCCAATTCCCAAATCCATGCATCCAGTGACGGTTGGCTATAAAGAGAAGAATTATCCACTGGATATGTAGGATGTGACACAATTCACTCTAATATCAGTCAAGCAGTCCAAAATATGCTATTAATGCAACATAAAATAATAAATAATTCACTTGCAAATTTGTCTGGTGTGTACTTATTAAACTCAGAATCTTCCAAGTGCTTTCATTCTGACGGCAATATGAAAAGCCCCTCTCCTGACACTGAATATAATAATCATTTCCATTAAGTTCGTGTTTCCATTTTGATGACTGCAAAAATGTATGGACTTACGCAAAGGCACTGCAAGCTGTCGCCCTAAAAGCGGTACTAGAAAAACGAATGTCACCTGATCTATCATGCAGCCTGCATAGCATGAGGCTGGTTGAACGCAACTGGATGAGAAATTTGAGAATGATTTTAGTGTTGTCCATACATTTCAAGAGGCAACCCCTTACAAGGGTGAACACGCAGAGCAAAGGCGGAATGTTCTGTTGCAAAAGATATGTAAAACCATTTACTTTAATGGTTGGATTTCCCCTCAGCAGTGTCACTGACCACAAAGAGCCCGGAGGGGCCACGAAAAGCCACTCTTTATTTCTCAAGAAAACACGACCCTGAGTTCATTTCATATAACAACGGAAATTTTTACCCATCCCACCTCAAGTTTGGTTGCATTTTTTTTCTTTCTTCTTTCTCCCCACGCAGTTCACCTAGCCTACTTTTGACACTAAAAAGCATACGAACAATAGGTAAATCATACTCGTCAGCTTTATCACAACTCTCAACAAAACGTGAAACAGAGCATCACCTCATTTCGAGAGGAACTTTAACCAAAAAAAAGCTAGATAACGCATACATAACCACGTATTTTGCCCAATAGAATTGGTGTACAGCAGTTTAAACATGTTCCCTCCGCAGTGGGCTTTGTCGGAATCTTCTTTATTTATTTTTTTGCTGTGTCCAAATCACTCATTGAATACTTCGAACGAAGAACGAAAGATGAAAAGATATTCCGTCTCCACTTTATTGGATTAAACGTAGCGTACTCCAAACTGCCACAATAAACTAAATTGATTATTTGATATAGGCTAATGTGGACATCAAATTACAGATTATATCAATGCACGCAGTGTCATCTATAATATAGCATATATGGGAGCTGTCTAATATATTTAAGCTCACAGTCAAAGGGAAACACAACAAAGGATATCGCATACGCAAACAGTGAATATAAGATAAGAGAACCTACTTCAAAACAGCGCTCTCCCCTTGTCTGACGGTGACGTTGTCCATGGGTTTTGAAAAAGACGATTCTCCACTCCGAGCGGGCACTCCTGCAGGTACAAGAAACAGCAGTCTTAGGGCCATCACTACGAGGCATTTCCAGGACACCACGAAATAATCACAAAACCCCATCTTCTGTCACTATGCCACTTCCAGGAAAGATGAATAAAAACGGATACTCCTTTTTTCCAGGAATATGTAAAAGTTAATGCCTTTCAAAAATGAACTCAAGATAAGTTGTTCAATAGACGGTGGTGTTCCTCCTTCATTTGTTGCGTCAAATAAATTGAATAAAAATGTCTAGCCAATTAAAAATAAATTCCAACAGAAATCACGATCACCCGTTGAAGCTTTTTTTTATGTTTTAGAAACGAAGCGTCCATTTGATAAAAGAAGATACTGAGAAAATCGCGTTGTTCCTAGCGCTTAAGACAGGATGAGGCGGACAGTCTTCACTGATCTGCCAACGTTGTTTGTAATAACCCACGGAACAGCTCGCAGCAAACAGGCAAGTCTTAATATGCGCACTTTACACTGCACGGCTTGCGTCGTCACGTAAAACCTGCGCTAATGGAACCAATGACACTTTTCTTGGGTTTTATGAATAGTTCTATATTATTTCGCAATAATCAGCTAGTAGCGTAAGAATAGAGCGAGTAAAATATTCTTCTATACGTGTATCTTCCCCCTGCGCTCACTGAGTGGCAGTATGCAGCGCAGAGCTGTCTCGCGCAGGTTATGAGACAGACCTACTCCTCACTGCATCCCCAGCTGTTCCTCCCGCTCCAAACATCACCGAAACGCAGCATAAAACGCGGACATCACGGGAGTAGACATCACACACACACACACACACACACACACGGCAATTTAAATGTCTGACAGTGCTGTTGCCTTGGGTTTTAGAGTGATGCTCCTACTAACCACCGTCTGACATTGAGCCTAAAAAGACAAATTACAGTACAGTGCAGTCTATCCCGATAAGATATTCCCTGCATTTAAGATGTGGGGAAGACCCCTGGAATTTATCTAATTTCCACATAAGGCCTTATTCTCCTGACAGAATGAACTTGAAATAACTTCTGTAATCCACTTTATGAATCTCTTTTAAAATGTAAAAACTTCAATAAAATCCCCCGTGACTCTTCTTGGGCTCACAGACTAAAGAGATTAAGGTCTGGATTCAATCAACATTTGTCCTTGCCTTACAAATAAAGCAAGTGTTACCAGTGGCGTTTTTATTTTTTTTGATCAGGATTATCCTGACAGTGCCGCGGGAACATGTTAAAAAACAAAGTAATTTCAATTTAGATTAATTTAGCTATTCCAACCCCTCCCGTACGCAATCGCCCCCTGTCATGTACTCCCCTGTCATGAACGTTACCATTGCTTAGCAATGCTGGGTTAGCTAGCTAGCAAGCTAACAATATCTCACCGCAAGTCGTTTTAACATTTAGCTAGCAAGCTAACGATAGCTTATGGCAAGCCATTTTAATTTAACGGTTATTTAACTTCCTTAAAGTCGTCCTTGCTGGCTGGCCATATAAGTTCGCTAGCTACCGTGATTGCCTAGCTAACGTTAACCAGCTGCTCTAGCTAGAAATCTAACCGGACATTTCTACACCTGGATAAATGTTTTAGGTCCCAAAAATTACGAAAATGTGCGGGGAATAGAGCCAAAGTGTTAGCGGTATGTTTGTACTGAATAAATACAGGGATGTTTAAAATAAAACCAATTATTTAGAAAGAATACGGAGTCTGTGTTTGTAAATGTTTGCAATGTTTGTGATTAGGTTACAGGATGCAGATGAAAGTTAATGCCAGCTACAATTTAGCTACTGTGCTTTTAGCTAGCGTGTGAACCCACTAACCTTAATCCCCACTTTATCTGGAAGAGTTTTCAGAACAGGGTTTCATGCTGCGGCAAAAAAATAAATCAAATCCTTGAAACCCGTCCTCGACCAAGGACCGTCTCCCCCAAATAACATACACGGAAAACAGAAGAGTGCCTTCTTGTCTACACTAGCTGTTAGCCTTTTTTTTTTTCAAAAACCACTCCACATTAAACCCGCGGTTGTGTTTTCCAGTTTGGGTGATGATTATAACACTGTGTTACTATTTGTTTAAAATAAAATTAGGCAATGGAATTAAGAAATGACAGGGTTGTGAGAGGATGTAATCCACTGGTCTGGACGGGAAAACATTTTGTTTGAGGTATTTGGGTCAAGTTAGCTATAGTGTTCAAATATCAGTTGACATAATCCAGTGAGCTGTTGATGGTGGGCTAGCTAGGTATTTTAGTTATGCAATTTTACAGGTTGTGCTAGATAGTTTGGTAGGTTAGGTTATTAATATTAGGCAAACACACTAGAGTATATTGGTAGGTTGTAAATATTATACAAACACACCAGTATATTGTCTAAATAGCTAGTTAATTAATACAATTAAGATAAAATCTAAAAAAGCTAGCTGAATTTATTAAAAGTCACTACTAATTTGAGCTCTCCTAATATTATTAGCCTACATTTACCTTAGTAGCTAGCAACACCACCTCTTGACAACAGGATATAACACTCAATAACATAATTAGTATTTCAGAAGGGAACAAATATGTGAAACACATATAAATATGTACATGATCAGTGTTCATTTCAACAAAAATGAGTTTAGAGCCCAAGGGTCAGATAACTTGCCCTGAGTCTGCAAACTACACCTGCCCTGTCCCTCCCGGTTTATGCCCACGCCTTGACACAACGATGTACCCCCACCCCTCTGATTTGCATATTATACATCTATTCATTGGACTTTCTTCTACCAGCTAGTGTACTATCTCAGACTGTAAAATGTTCAACCCACTTGATTATTTACTGTGTTATATCCCTCATTACATTGTGTTACCATCCATTCTACCTTTAGTTTAAACCGGGCCGGCCAGCGAAGGATGGGCTCCCCCTCTCTAGTCAGGTTCCTTCCGAAATTTATTCCCATCGGGGAGTTTTTTTTCTCGCCGCAGTTTGAGCATTTTTCTTCCCACTGGGGAGTTTTTACCTCGGGGGGGGTTCAGGTCTGGCTTTTGCCTGATTTCTCCTTCTGTTTCTCTGTCAGCGTCTTTGCGACAGTTCTCTGTAAAAAGCGCTGTACAAAATTAATTGAATTGAATTGAATGAATAACTGAAAAGCTACAGACTCTGCTTGAGTACAAGAGGATGGTTTGAAGCAAAATGGCCATGTGTGGTTATGGTGTCACATGAAAACATCCCATATTTGACTGCAAGTCCCCCCCAGCACCCCCCTCCCCCATGCTTCTGCATCCGGAGGGGCTCCTCGTACCAGTTTGTTTGTGGAAGTAAAAGCTGTCTGAGTCAGACAGACTTGGACAGGTTTGAGTGGCGCCGGAAACTGGAAACATTCACAATTTATCAGATAGTATTCTGCAACCTGACCAGTGGAGACAAGGCATAAGTCACAGAAAAATAGTCCAGGCATGTCGCATACACATTCACCGGCATCTAGTCATGAAAAACAACATGGAAGATACGTAAAAAGTCAAATACGTTTTAACATTCCTATTATGTTAGGGTCTGGATGACCCAAAATGACCATTTGTTTTTGTATAATTTTGAATAGGTGATTATCTTCAGCAAATGCCTTTAAGACATCCTAGAAAATGAGGAAATAAGAAATATGCGTAAAAAAAACGTTAGAACTTTTTATGTTATTTTTATATTGACCCGTAACACCTTAACAGAAATGGCAGTAAAATGGTAACATAATAGGAAGATAAAGAGAAGTTAAGCATGAATACCATCCAAAATTAAATTTATTTATTTATTTTTTAAATCTTGAATGAGAGAGTTTTCATTTAATGCTTTACAACATACCTGCACTTCTACATTAAGCCGCTTCTCATTTTACTCCAGGGATTTAGTTGGTTTGTTCTTGAAACATCCCCTATGTTTATAGAGAGATAATAAAGGTACGCAGTCACGCTGGATTTCATTTTCAAACCTTCACTAATGAGAAAGCCACTTACGCTCAAGTGCTTGTTCAGTCCATTCATATTTCACATATTTCATATGTTCATAAAATATCTATGTTCATTCATTCTTTGGTAATTTGTCTTGTACTACCATGTGCAATAATGTTGGGCTAAATTTACAGTTAAAACATTTAGACTCGATTTAATGTACAGTATGCGGGTGTTTGTGTCCTGATGATCAAGGGCATCTAATGATCAATGACATGCATTAGAACAAAAAATTAAAAAGCACGGCGGACTTTCATGCTTACGTATCACAGTTCAATAAATAGGGCCTTGATATTTTAACATCAAAAAATTGATTAAAAAATGGATTTGCTTTTAATCAATTTTTTTCCCCCTAGTTGAACGGTTAAAACAGAATTTGCGTGAAAACCAAATTATTTTATCGAGGGAACAATTTGTTCTGATAGACGTTGTGTCCTTGTTTCTCAGCTTTCACAAGGGACAAGACCCCATTTTTCAATAGATTGATTTAAACACCACCACTGCTAAAAAGAAATGCATTCAGCTGACACTGAAAATGATAGTTTTCTATGATAGCCTCAAATTGAGTCTAAACACTAGCCCTTCTATCTTGCACACCATCCAATGAGTTATGATGGAAGACACATCAATAGGATGAGGGAAATAAGTAATAGCTTTTACTCCATCTACCCTTGGTCCTCATGGACTCTTAAGGCCAACGCATAGTTGCCAAAAAAAGGATGTGTGCAGACATCTGCAGGGTCTGCGCGGATATAAATGACATCATAGCAGATCCAAAACAGACTCTGAGTGGAAGTCCGCCTAGACAGTCCATGCCTAGACAGCTTTGTGTCCACGCAGACCTGTCCGCGGACACAAAAAACCGTCATTTCACCTTCGGCGTACTGTAATCTTCTTCCATGAAGGACGCCATTGTTGTTTGCAATTTGCACACAAATATGATGGGAAATGTAGTCTACAGAGGGGGGTTGGTGCGCTCGACTACGAAAGGCAAAAGTCTGCGGACAATCCGGCGGAATGTCCGTCCCTGCTCCCTGTTTTAAACACTATATAGTCACTTTTAGGGACTGATTTACTAAGACATTTAGCATGTGCAAAACCCTTTAGCACATGCAGAACCAATAACATGACCAACGATTGGTCATGGTATTTGTTTTGCACCAATCACTGGCTGTGTCATTGGTTTTGCATGTGCTAAAATGTTTTGCACATGCTAAAGGTCTAAGTAAATCAGGCCCTTAGTCAGCTGTGGGGGGAGGAGGGACAAGAGTAGGCTACCACTTGCTTTTGTGCCTTTCCTATGTTTACATCTTACTTCTTGAAAATAAATCATAATCTTGATCATTTATAAGTATGACCTGCTACTTGCTGACTACTATTTAAGTTTCATGGTGATAAACTGTTTGATGGGTTCCTCTCACACAAAATTTATTTGATGTACAGATGGTGCATTATTTAAATAATCTTATAATGGCATAAGGAACAACATTTTGGTAACCAAACTGGTTATTTTCCAGTTGCCAGACATACATAAGTATAGCAATACATGTGGTTGTCAAAGCACCAATTTTCAGTGCAGCGAAATAGACTATGGTCCAACAGGGGGGCCGTTAGGTGGGCTGTGTCAAAGGAGGGAGGGTTTCAATTTGGAGGGTTTTCTCTGTCGCACTGCAGAAGAGAATTAATCTGGTCAATCGGGTGCCCACAATCTACCTGTACCATCTGCACATTAAATGCACTCCTCTGACACAATTATTGCACTGCTCAGCTGGTCAGCTTCAGAGGGAAAATAAGCAGATACACTCAGTAGAGCGGGCAAGCTTGATGAAGGATATTGCAGTGATGGGATGTGTATACAAATAGTTGGTTATTCCAAACAATAAAAAAATTAGGTTACAATTAAATTATGTATGGAATCATAAAAATCCATATTTTCCAACATACCATATGATTGTTGTATTTAGGTTAACTCTTTCAATGAGAAATTCATAGACATTAAATGATCCGCTAATGGTTTACAGAATGGTATAGAGTCATTTTAAGTATTTTCAATAACCAAGATATTATAATGCAAATCATAAAATTACAGACCTAGTATCTCAGAGAAATGCAGGCAGCATCTTAGCAAACATTTACAAATAGTTAAAAGTTAATAAATCATCCTTCAACAGACCTAAACATGTATTTTTTAAATTTTATTTAAAGACAGAAAAAAAATATTAGTTTCCAATATTGTGAATAAAACTGAGAAATTTAAATCAAAATGCGTAAACTCGAAATAAGAACACAAACAAACAAGAATGTCCTTAAATAAACAAACTAATGGAATGCTCAGGTCATCTAATCCTGGGGGACGGTATGGTAATGGCACCTGAATTAATGATCCTTACAGTTAATTTATTTCTTAATTACTGCGAGGGATGTCATTCCAATCATCTGGGGATGGGAAAGAATTTACAGGTATATCTGGAAGGTGCAGGTCCTTGAAAAGAGGAAGGTAAACACGATAAGAATGTAAATCCGCAGAGCGTATAATTTTTATCGTCCTCCCAACCTTCAGTGCTTTGTTACTTATGAGGGGCATATTTATGGCCTGGCATTGATTACTGGGACTGTGTGGATGGCATTTTCTATCACTCGGTGTACAGCTGAATTAGCCAAGTTGTGTTCCACTGGGCTTTCAAGGCAACAGACACACAGCTATTACTGCATTTTTTTAAAAACAAATGCCCAGAATATTTTCTCATACATTGCCTTGTTGGCTAAATATTCATGAATCAACTGGCTTGGCCCCAAAAAACCTTTAACAAATGAATTCACTGTGTATTACGTAAAGGGTTAAGTATCTTGTATAATTGGTCATGCAAAACACAAGGCCCAGGATTCAACCTTTCATCCATCATGACTTACCAATACATGCATTATTTTTTCTTCCCCTCACAAATAGTTTGGTAAGGTCAGCAATCATGTAAATTAACTTGACAAATGGTTTGCGTCGAGAAAAAACTGCTCTAATTGTTAACTGCCACTGTCAAGAGCAAGTGCTGATTTGAATCCTAAAAAAGTAGACATACAGTATGCGGATTTCTCTCTTGTTCTTGCAGCTGAGTGCAGGGGATGGTCCCAGCAGCTGTGTGATGAGAGGGCTCTGTGGCTCTTCTCATTTCCATCTGACATATCCAATGATGATATGATTTAGTAACAAGACGCACAGGGAGAGGGCCTCATCTTCTGCAACCTCCTCAGCCCTTAACTGGCTACCCTGGCTCCTGGGTTCTACTCATACACTTCTTAAATACATAACACAGGCACTCGGGTGTTAAGAAAATACATGGGATGGTGCCGTTTATCAGTTTGTGGGTGTCTGTACTGTACAGCTGCACAGTGAAAACTAATATTTGCATTGCTTTTGCATTGTTTGTATTGATATATGTGTGTTTAAAAGTGAACAGTTTTTTCTTTGAGTAAGTACATATGTTATTTAGTAATGGATAGCACGCGTCATTTTAGTAGTTCATAAGTGGATTTCTCATAGTTCCAAGTTGCGAAGTTAAAAAAATGTAAAAATGAGAAGAAGAAAAGAACAACGTACAAAAGTGTACCATATTTATAATACTAATACTAGTGAAAAGAAATGTAATAAAATGAGTGTCAGAAGTCCCATATGTCAAAAAGGGGTAACCCCACTGTTGTTTCTGTAGCAGCGGTCCATCATCTAACAGCAGGTAATCTTGCGAAAGCGTGCAAACGCACCGCTGGCTCGTTTGGAGATCATTTTCTGCATCTGCTCTGAGGCATTTTGTCAGTCTCGGGCTGTTTGACTCGTTATGTAATACAGAGGCCGGAGATGCAACCTGCCAAACGTATCCCCTTCCTTGTGCTATTTCAGCGCGCCGCATTGCTAGCTTATGGCTTCATTGGAAGCCGGGCGGAGAAAAGATTCCTGGTGCATTTTCATAAATACTACATCGGCTGTCCCCTCCTCAGACTGCAGTCAAAATAGCCCGGAGGTGGAAAACTAATAAAATAACATGAAATAAATTAAATTGTTGTGTTTTGTGTGCCGAGCTCCGGCAGGGAAGTAGGTGAGTTGTGCGGTAAATGGTACGGGGTGGTGGGATTGAGGGTGGGGGGAGGGAGGTGGAGGTGGGAGCGGGGGCAGGCACAGCAGTTGACTCTCATTTATAATCAGGCACCATTAGAACCATGACACAGGCTTTGTTTGATTAATCCAGTGGAACTAGATAACTTAACCCAAGGGAAGATTAAACATGCACGACCCTTATTTTCACAGCGTCAAGACAATGAGCCTTCCTAGGAAAATGTGAAATGGCTGCTATAAAAAGTACGACCTTGGGAAACTTGGAAGGATGCATTATTTTACACACCGTAGGATTTCCCACTGTAGAATGTATGATTTGCTGCTTCAGCAAAATGCGATGTTGTTGTTGAGTTCGTTTCACATTGAACTTCACAAGTTGACAGGAAATTGCACCAAACTGTAAATTGACTCTGGAAAAAATTAGGATTTTTTTTTTCTTCTTATATAAGATTTTTTAAAACTGATTATCACGCTCCCCCCGACCACCATTGGATTAGTTTTACCTTTGCCCACACTTGTGAATAAGAAAAAAAATATTCACATGCCAATAACATCACTGCAGTATCAGTTGGGGAGAATGCAGACTAGGACATATGTCATCCAAAGTTTGTGGTGCCAGTTGGTCCTTCTTTCCTATTTGCAGTCCACCCGCTGACTTGTATTTGTATTGCAGGTACAGTACCTTCTCGGCCAGAGGACTCATTCCTGGGCAGTGGGGTAAGAAAAAGCCTGATGAATAAAAGCCTCCATATCTGGGCTATGCTATGGACAGGTGTGCACCACCCCGTGAGACTAACTGCCAGCAGCACTGCCACCGTTAAGATTACATTCTGGTCCAGAGAGTCCATTTCCGCCCAAAGTATTGTGCTAAACATGCCCCTGAAAGGGCTTTTTAAACAGAAATGAGTGGAGCATCTGACCAGCAAAATGCAATGCTGCATTGTTTACTATAGCACCCATGGTCGCTGCAATTCAGGCAACCCTGTACCAAGACAAACTACTAACAGTTCCGCCTCCCATGATGACAACTTTAGCCATGTAGTTTTCCCTTTCTAAATCATTTATTCTTATTATTTGCAATCTGCTATAGGGGATGGGATTCTGACAACAATAAAATGTAAAAGAACAAGGCTGGCGCCGACAGTGCCCACCAGAATTATTGGCAACAAGTGCAGGATTAAATTCAGTTTATTGCTTATCAAATGTCTTCTATTCTCAGAAAAATTACAAAAATGATATAGTTTAATCGTGATACCATTGATCAGAGGAAAAAAAAAAAATGTATTTTGAAGATTTGTGTCACAATTATTGACATCCCTCCATTTACTGTAGTACGTTGTGCACCTTCCCTTTGTCAAGGTAACAACACTGAGTCTTCTCCTGTAAGGTTTCATGAGGTTTGAGATCATTCCTCCATAGGGAATCTCTCCAGATCCTTTAGAGTCCTTGGTCCTTGCTTATGAACGTGTATATTTTGAGGTATGCTTTGGATCATTGTCCTACTGGAAGATCCAACCACAACCCACTTTTAGCTTTTAGCAGCTAGATGGTATTTGAGGAAGTCCATGATGACATGTATCCTAACAAGGTTCCCAGGGCCTTTGGAGAAAGAAAAAAAAACAGCCTCACAACATTACAAATCCACCACCATACTTTACAATGGTGATAAGGCTCTCTTCTGCATGATGCCTCGTATTACGCCAAACCCACCTTTGATATGTATTGCAAAAAACATACATTTTCTTTTGTCTGACCATAGCACCCATTTCCAGTCTAAATTTAGGAAACTCCAGCCACTTAGGGTTTGTGATATGATAAGAGCAGAGGCTTTCTTCTGGCAAGAAAGGTGTGCATAAAAAAAGTTAAATATCAATGGGTATGTACTTCAATTAGGTTTTGTTTGTAACTATTTCTAGCGTTGCCAATAATTGACATGTTTTCATGAGAATTCGTTTTTTTTTTTTTACGAAGAATTTCTTGTTCTTTGAATAACTGTACCTAAATTAAAGATTTTTTTTCATCTTTTGATTGTAATGTAATGGTGATAAATGGCAAAGAAATTTTTTTTAGATGTATTTTCAGGGTTGCCAATAATTATTGTGGGCACTGTACCTGTCATGGCAACTGAAAGCTAGTGCGCATAATGAATCCAGCTACAGGCATCGAGTCCTTTATTTTTCAGAGATGGGACATTATGAATAAAAGATTATTGATTCAGTTGTTCACTTATGATTTGTAAAGAGCTTGGCACTCTGTCAGTCACCATCAAATCGTGGTGTTTGTGTAGAGACAACATGTTATTGCCCCTGCCCCAACCTCCTCCCCCAAATTTGTAAATGCTGATGACACAATTAATCAAATTGCAATAAAATTCCGATTAAAGTCCTGAGTCCCCCCCCCCCCCCCCCCCTCTCTCTGCCCTATACACACATTTAAAAAAGTGGAAAGTTCTTGCTTGGTTGTGCCTGTATATGCGCTTATTTTCATGAAGTGGATAACATTCTTGTTTACATCATGTCAAATGCACTTCTGTCTCCTATCCCAGAGGACAAACAGACGAACAAACATAAGAGATATGTCTCGCATGAGATCCAGTCATTCGTGATGATTTGATAACACAAGATCGCCCTCACAATGACCTTTAAATCCCAGCAGTCAAGAGGCTCTCGAGATAAGCATATAAATAAATTATCACTCTCACTGATTATTCACTGGCCTCACTGTGACAAGCTGGTTGTTCACATAGCCCCGAGGATGGATATACTGTATATATATATATATATATATATATATGTGTGTGTGTGTGTGTGTGTGTGTGTGTGTGCGTGTGTGTGTGTGTATATATATTTTTTTTTTTTTACTCCCTACAAACCATTGCCATGGATTCTGCTTCAATAGATAGAAGCAGTGTGTCTCAAGAAATATGTATTTTACATATATTGATTCCAGATTATTTTTGTATCTGAATATATTTTCACCCTAGTGACAATTAACCACATTTAAAACATGATGTTTAAGGAATTTAAAAAACATATATTTTAAAATGGGGACAATTTCTGAATTTCCATCAAAATGCTACACAGTGACAATTAACCACATTTAAAACATGATGTTTAAGGAATTTAAAAAACATATATTTTAAAATGGGGACAATTTCTGAATTTCCATCAAAATGCTACACAGATTGAACTAACCATTTCAAATACCGTCATACTAAAAGTCCTTTAATAGTATGCTCGAAGACCACCTTATTGAAAATGCCTTCTGAGAGCCAATGTATTATTTCAGGCAGTGAATCCTGGCTATTGTTAGTGTACAAATGCATATTTGGATAACAGGCACGTTGTACAATGAACAGACATCCTTCTCTGAGGTCCATCAGATCTCTTAGCAGATTAGATAATCCCATAAAAAATACCATCCACAAATTCCTAACCTCCAAAGCTCAGATGATACATTTCACAATGCTTTTTATTTTCCCAGCGTGGGTTTCAATATAATTTTACTTTCAGGAAGTTGATATACCTTGGTCAAATCTTGCTCAATTAACTAAATGCTATTAACTTTTTTCTTATTAAACCAGTACTTGTATATCTATTATCTGTTGGTGGTTTGTTTTTATTGTTGTCTTTTCTTATTTGTCTCTTCAGTTCAGAACCTGTGCAGTTGTTTCTCCCTCACAAATCAAGTCATTTTTATTCTGGGTTTTCTCTTGTTCTGTCTCAAAAAGATTTATTCGCCGTGATACGGCGGCGTTTGCGGAACTGCATTCCTTCAGCCCCATGATTGACCTTTTGCCAATGAATGTTGTGGATCCTGAGAGATTAATTCAGCTGTCCTTATCACCTTCCACTCTGGCATTTCCTTTAATAAAAGCTAAGCCATGCGGAGAACCCGCCTCCCACCCTCCCACCCTCTGCCTGCCAAAAACCCTGACACTCTAGCAAACCAAGCCAAAATGAATAGAAAAGCACATCCAAGCAACACATTTAAAGTAGTTATCAAAGGTCACATTCCTATACAGTGTGCAATGTGAAGGCATCCCTCCCTTGCTCTATGGTTTGATCCCCCTCTCCTTGGAGCATGTACGTACAGCTCTTGTATTGTGTTGACCCGAACCTTTAACCATGAGGATCCCTGAATCCCTGACAGGATTGGGCTGCTCTAAATTTTAATGAGCCCCTTAACGTTCTTGACATCTACAACTGTCAACATGACAAACAGCAAATTAGTAGCCCGTGAAACAAAAATGAAAAACGGAAAATTGCCATAAAAATTGTATTATACTTTATTAAGTAAATAATCGAATCTACGTGAGGTATCTCTTTAATGGAAGCAAGTGCATGATTTTTGTGATAAATACCAAAAGGCAATCATACTGTACTTATTGTATAGAGCACTTTCTCTGTTCTCTGGACGCGCCATTCAAATGCATTACAACGCGTTAGATTTGTGGTGCCATTAACAGTTAAAGTATTAAATAGAAAACCAGCAGGAAAATAAAGCACTTATCACAAAACAGGAATGGAACTTTCTTATATATGTAATTATGAAAGTTTTTAATTATCAGTATGCATTGCATTAAAAAAGAGAAAATAACATAATCAAAGCGCAGATTTGGTGGAAGGTTAAATGTAGAACGTTTACTCGATTTTGTAAGACTCCTTTGCCAATTAAGTTTTACCTGTCAATCACAGGACAGTCTTGTGCGAAGAACATCTAAAGGCAGAAATTGAATAGGAAAAGATAATATCCACAAGAATCTACTGAAAGGGAAAAAAAATTAGCTTAGAGGCTGACCCATTTTATTCCGATACCTTAAATGACTTTCCAAAGGACAATATATTCGGCAAAACGAGTGCATCATCATCTGTCAAGCATATAATAAACCTTTTGTCTGCACTGTATTAAAAAAGAGTGTATTTGTGTATGAATAAGCTAGTCAGATGTTTCATATTGACAGTCGTGAAAAGTCTCTGAGGAAAAAGCAAACAGGCTCCTGATAAAAGGATTGCAATTTCCATGTGCTAATAATACGAAAACCAATGTGCTGAGGTCATTTCATAACATTACATTATTTACATGTTCAGCAGATGCACTGATCAGGGGTTGTTTTCGCTGCATATTATCCATTTATTCAGCTGGATATTTACTCAAGCATGCCAGGTTTATGTGCCTTGCTCTACTTGCCGTTATTTGCAGTCGTTGGCAACAAAATCATTTCCCTGGTTTGCCGATATGTACATTGCAAATATGACTCTGTGGCCTGTATGTAATGAAAATGTGACCCTGATTTCTGACAATCTGTCGCCTCATACAGTGGGGGAGATATAGACAGTGCAGGCGGCGCAGCTGCACTGCGCCCCATGGTCTAAGAGGGCCTGTGTCACCATTGCGGAGAGCGGGACCTACATAAATAAGTCGGTTTTAGCACGGGACCTTAAATTTGAGACACTCATTAGAGAGAAAACGTACTTCTGCATTTCAAGCACATAACTCTATCAAGCGCCATCTGTTTTATGTATCCTTAAATTAGCAAACTCATCTCTATCGTGGGCTGTTTCCGAATCAGCACCCTTCCATACGATTAGGCAGGCTTGTTGAGTAGACAGGATGAAAAAGTCGTTAAGTAGGCAAAATGTTCTCTAAATAGTGTATACTTAAAACCCCCGTATGATACACTTACTTCTGGGGTTTCGCTGAGTATATTCAGGAGCACACTTTTCAGGAAGTACACAAACATTTTGGTTGTATAAATATGACGCAAAGCTTAGTTTTAAAAAAAAGGTGGCGCAGCTTCACAACGTTTTCCTTCAATAACAACAAAAACAACAGGTGACATGGCCGTGCAAGGGTGCAAGGGTGGGACGTTTTACGACACTTCCATAGTACATAGTATAGTTGGATAATAATACGGTGGATATTTTTCGCATACTGCACGTCGCATGCTAAACAGTGCACATTAAAAAGCACACTTCTGCCAGGCAACTGTATGCAGGAGACATGCAGAGTGCAGTATAGGGCTCTGATTCGGACACAGCCATGGTTACTACATTTTCTTTGTACAATAGTCTCATCATGTCAAAAAACTTATATGCCTATTCTACAACACATTGTAAACTATTAAATTAAATCATTTGTGGTCCTTTCTTTGGTATTGGTGTTATTTTCTGATATGCAAAGATTGCTGGGAAATGTCTGGGTATGTTGTTGTCCAATGTCAAGTACCTATTTTTTCACGGTAAGAATACATTTTATGACAATGTTACCAGTTGGTGTTCCACAACATACATTTTTGCAAGTTGGGAGATGGAGGTGTGTGTTAGGAGATGGAAGTGTGTGTTGAGCGATCTGAACAGGTCCTGAATGACGGTTGAGCAAGGAAGGTTACTACTGTAACATTAGTGGTCAGACAGACGTTTTGATCACCGAATTATATAAAGATTTTGACCCGGTTGAGTCACGAGTTCAGCGCCTGCTTTTAAAAAAGCCATACACTTTGGCAACTAGCTCCCTTTTTCTCCTGGCCCATTTTCACTTTTGAGATCCACTTTTGTCTTTATACTGTATATGGCAAAAGTCACCTGTTTAGTCCCAAAGTTATCATAGTCATTGGCGTGTAGCCTATTGCGTCGTGTAGCCTATAGTTTTCTTTTATTTTTTTAAAGGGGGTGCCACGCTGTTATGATTTTGAAAGCTCCATGCTACAATGGCTATGATGCAGATTTGTCAAAAACCGGTATGCAGTAGCATAGCCCTTTTATTTTCTTTCTTTTTTATTTTTATTTATAAAGAGGGTATATAATTGCTGACTTGTAGCTACTGTGGTAACAAATTGACCTTAACATTTCAGATGATCTCTCCAGGATTTTCACGGTAAGAAAAGTTGTGTCACACCCTCGATAAATCTCAAAAGTCCCAGTAGAATATTTAGTTATATTAAGTTATATATTTTCTGAATTGTCATCGATTTCCCTGTATTGGTGGATTTCATTGTAAGGTGATTATTAGCAAACTAGTGTGGCTAAACTTCATGCAGCTTTTGGCTGTAGCAATACTTGCTAACTTGTTACCTAGCTAGCAGGCTAGCAAACTAGGGAAATCTGTAAACTAACGTAATAACATACTCATTGTAGCCTATACATAGCCTAGCCTTCTACAATGTGAGCTGCCATGCCATGCTGCTTTCCTATGCTTTTTGATCTGATATGTTGTGCAGACCTAAGCAATGTAGGCCTAGCTAGTAGTTGTTTGTTTTGGTAACCGTTTATTTACGTTTCAGCCAGCCTGCGGCCGAGCACTGTCCGGGCTGAGTGCTGTTCATGGCTCTAAAGTATACCCTGACCTACTTTCCCCATAGCCTGACTCGACTCAACACATTATAGACTGTCAAATATCTAGGCCTAATGGTGCAGCGTGTGTGTGCATGCATGCCTCTGAGGGTGAGAAGGGGCCCGTAAAAAATCTTGCACAGGGGCCCGTCATAACTTCATAGCTTCTGCCACTGGTCGCATACACTGGAAGTCAACCCTCCTTGGGGGCATGAAGCTATTTTTCTTTTCCTCGAGTTGCCAGGGAAGCGAATTCCTCCTAGGGTTTAACAAACCCACATATGTGACAAGTTTCAGCTGATACATTTTTGGAAGGTAACAATATGAGATGATTTTGTGGAGAAACTGTCAAACAGTTAAATGCGAATCTATTTAATATGGGGGAAAATTTTGTATATTTTATATTTGTAATAGCGTTTCTTTTGTTTTAGTTTCTCCATGCTTTGTTTTTATGTTTGTTTTTAAATGAACATGTATGTTAGTCAAAAAGGTTTTCATTTGTCCTATTATAATAATGTTCTAGGGCTTAATCATGTCACAGAAGCCAGGAGAAATATGGGTTTACAAAGATATTGTCTAAATTAAGAGCTGTTAATAGTTATGACAATACTTCCTTTAATAAACAGAATCCATGTTATTTTGTTCCTTGGTTTTTAGCACCAGTGCATTCATGCAGCTTGCAGACACCATCCAAAACTATTTTGTAAGTATACCAGCACCAGTAATGTTGGTAAGTTGAGCAGACACAGATCTTGGGGTGAAACCCTCTCTAAAAAACTAATGGAAAACCACCCGAAACCTGAACTAAGGGAGACAGTCCCGTTCTAGCTCTACACAAGGAACATGTTAAAGAAACACTTATATTGCTGGTTAGTCCTGCTGTAAGAAAATATATACTATATGTTCATATTAAGAAAGCTACAGCAGAACGATAGCAAGATGATATGGATGTAAGTAGTCATATGGTAGGTAATAATGTAAATCATAAAATACTGTATATAATGATCAATTTATTCCTTTAAATAACAGTTGCAAGCGTGACCCATATATAGTTCAAACTCCAATGTAAACCAAAGCTATAATACATATTTTGTGTCATTAAATTAATTATTATAATTTTTTTTAAATTTTGTTCATTAAATTGTATAGTATTAGCCTTTGTTTCCATGCCTTGAGAATGTGAAAACATTGCTGTTCTGGCTTGCAAATTGTATCCTGGCAAAATCAGGCCCATAGTGTCAGGATGATGAAGACACAAAAGAAAAAATCGCTAGACACAATTCTGAGGCAGTTTAGGTCTCATTCCATTTGGATTGCATTAAACGTAGCTTGAATTATTCCTATATTACTCACACACACTAGATCCCTGTGTATTTATTTCCCATCACAATGACTCATTTCCAAATTCTCGGTATTTCTGCCTTTTTTTCTGGGTGGAGTGAAACATGTATGGTGTCACCTTTCTTTACAAAGAACAGTTGGGATCATGACATTAGTCTTTAGGTATCACATTATGCTAATACGTAATTACACATTACTGTCTGGACTTGTCAAAACATAATCAGTGCTCAAATGTCGTAACTTTCAATCTCTGGTGAGAGATAATGTTATTTCATAGCCTCCAAGCCTGTATTGAGTTGACCGTAACCTTCATTGACATGTGACAGTTTCCATTTGCTCTGAACTCTTAAAGCAAAATTCTATGTTTTTTTTTCCTTGTTCAATGATGGGAGATGGCATTAGTGTATTTGATTCTGTGTTTATGTTCACATACTACACTGCCTGGCCAAAAAAAAAGTCGCACACTCAAATATTTTTTTGGGCCACCTTTAGCTTTGATTACGGCACACATTCGTCGTGGCATTGTTTCAACAACCTTATGCAACGTCACAACATTTATTTCCGTTCAGAGTTGCATTCATTTGGCAGAGAGATCTTGTATTGACAACGGGAGAGTAACCACTCTGTAAAGTCTTCTCCAGCACATCCCAAAGACTTTCAATGGGGTTAAGGTGTGAAAATGATTCTTCATGCTCCCTGAACCACTCTTTCACAATTTGAGCCCGATGAATCTTGGCATTATCGTCCTGGAATATGCCCATTGATGGGATAACCGGGTCATTGAGTACATTCAGGTACTCAGCTGACATCATTTTATTGCTGCATAACGTTGCTGATCCTAGACCTGACCAATTGAAGCAACCCCAGATCATAACACTGTCTCCAGAGGCTTGTACAGTGGGCACTATGCATGACGGGTGCAACGGTGACTTTTTTTTTGGCCAGGCAGTGTATATTTACACCAATAACAAGTTAACCATGTCTCAAATGGAGTGTGCTTTATTTCACTCATTCTATCCTTAGCCTGTTTCTCCCTGGTACATACAAATTGAACTAATGCAATGGCAAAGAAACAATATATATTTTCACTTTCCCTATTTAACATGGAATACATTTTGATTACACTTTCTCAGTTTCAAATTTCCTATAATAGTATGCTGTATATTTTATTGTAACATTTTGTCCAAGTTAATACAAATCAATGTTATTTTGATGACATTAGTAGCATTTTCAAACTTTTCAGGTTCAAGTACAAACTATTTCAGTTGCATTTAAATTGGTGATTTTCACAGTTGTCTATGCCCATGCTCTGTAGAATAAACAGTATATATAGGGAGGTATGCATATAGCAGTTAGTCTAGCATTATTTAGCATTTCTCAGTGATTGGTTCTGTGTGTGCAATGATGTCAGTTTGCCTGTCTGTCATCTCTTTGTCCTTGTGCCTCTGAAAACAAAACTCTTTGCAGTCTTGCTGACTGGGGACTTTTTTGGTGAAAACTGAGAAATTGATGCTGGGTGGTTGGCTTCTAGAAAAGAAACGGAGGGAACATTACCCCCCAATGATACTGCCAAGAGCATACAACTCATTCTCAGTGGAGTCAAGTCACCAAGAGACTCTTTTTGCGGGACTATCACATTCTGCAAAAATGCCATTGCCATCTAGTGTCAAAACCTGCCACACGACTGTATACAAATTGTGCACACACGCACTGGAGTCCTCAACAGTGGTGTCTAGTTACACTATATCATTATATCATTATACCACTATATCATTCCGATTATGTCCATATAGATTTACAATATGACTCCAAAAAAGTGTGGATAGACAAATACACACTCAGCTGTGAGTTCATTGGCATGCCAATTTGCAAGCCCCCTGAATGTTCACATCATAATTTAAACGTACAATGTAAATTTAAGGACTATTTTGTGTTTATTCTGCCATCATGTAGAAAGGCCTGCATGTCTCCCAGTCCGGACATGACGCAACATTGGGTAACCAAACAAGCTAATCGAATGAAGTTAAAGTTACAGCTCTGTGTTTAAAGTAACCACCCACAAAATTTAATCACTGATATGATCTCAATGAAATGTTTGATCTCAACCAGATATATTTATATTTATATAGCTACTGTTTAATTTAATTTTAACGGTTACATTTTTGTACTAGGCTATAGCACTAACCCCCTACGGTTCAGACAACCAAGGAAAACGGATCTACAGACTGTGGCTATGTGGTAGTAAAGTGAAGGGTCGTGACACCATTAACAAATCCTAAGAAGGTTCCCAGGTCCTTTGGAGGAAAAACAGTCTCATATCATCACAGATCCACCACCATATTTCACAGTGGGGATACGGCTCTTTTCTGTGCAACTATGTCTCTTATGTAGCTTGTTGGAATGGAGGTGCTGTCTAATTGTACTTTTGGATACCTGGTGACCCCAGGATGCAACCAACTTTTGCAATTTTTAAACTGTGATCCTTAGAAAAATATTTGCCTCTCAAACCATCCTCCTCACTGTGCATGGGGGCAAACTACACTAGTGTCCTCTTCCAGGCAGGTTCATCACAGCTCCAGTTGCCTTAAACTTCTTAATCATTGCCCTAATTGTGGAAATAGGTAGTTTCAGATATTAAGTTATTTTTCTATAGCCATTGCCTGATTTATGAAGGCCAACCACCTTTTGTCTTATTTGTGTTTTTGCTGATCTTTCCATGTTGATGGATGACTAAGGGTTTTGGCCTGTGTATCACCTCATATATACAGTATATACCCTGGTGAAAAAGGTAGTTGAAAATGACCCCATAATAGTTCCTAAAGACTCAGGTGTGCTTAAAAAATATATATATTAATGGGACTATACTTCAATTGAGTTTTTTTGTAATTATTTATGGCATTGTCAATAATCGTGACGTGTTTTGTATTTACAATTTTTTTTTCTTTGAATAATTTTATATAAATTAATTAGATCTCTCTCATATTTTGAGTGTAAGGTCATGCTGATATACAACAAACACATTTAGTTTTCAGGGTTCCCAATAATTCTGGTGGGCATTGTAGGTCTGATTACAGTCCATGTATACAGCCTCACCATTCTGTCTGTTTGAATTTTATTGGCTTAAATACAATTAAGTGAGGCACTGACTTTTATTGTTGGACATTGATGTGATACAATTTTTTACGTATTATTTATATATTTATTTTACGAGGAAAAGTAAAAGGTTTTCTGGGATCTGGAGGACTTTGAGTTGGCAGTTGAGGTGAGGACTGGGCCCTGTACTCTTTATCGCTGATGCTATCATTAGTGGGGGCATCATTGTTCAACATCAGGGCAGCGTCAAGTGGGTCACAGCACTGAAATCTGACAATGAAGGCCACTGGCTTGTGAGAATCTTATTTGTACTATTTGCTTGGCAAATTAATTTATCCAGAATATCTTACACAGCTTGTATATCAGCTGGATATTTTATTGAGTATTTTTCTCAAAGATACAATGGCAGTACCTAAACAATAATTTGAGCCTTCAGGCTTTGAGTAAGAAATACAGTTCATTCACCATGGCATTACCACCCAATGCACTTTTTAAAATGCATAAATGAAAACATGTAAATATTTTGAAGAATGCTAGCGTTCCCACAGTAAGTGTGCAAACTCTTGTGTAGCAAACACTGGGTACATGTCTTTCCATCAATATGGAGATTATTTAGCTTTCTTCAATATGTTGAATGCACCAAAAGGTTTTACATCCTACCATTTAATCACTGTACAGTGATTCATTGTAATAATTCAAAGCTGTATTGGGTAAGGGATACAGCCAAATACATAAATAATATTTCAAGAATATTTTAAGGATTTGTGATTCTTCATTTCAGCAAATCTTTCTTGACCTCCTTTTTTACCCTGCCTGTCAATGCTCCTGACTTTATCAAACTGGCATTAACTGATCTTCAGAAGGAGAGTTGATTATAGAGGAGGAACAGATGAAGACAAATTGTTCAATTAAGCTTCCCTCCTCCAGTCACACTCTCTGACAGAGAGTGATACCTTGCTAGCCCTTATAGATGTAGCCAAGGAGGAGATTTCAGGTTTGAAACTTTTTTGGTCGATGCTAAAAATAACCAAGAGATTACCAAATAATAACAATGCAGCTGAGGAATACTGGGGAATGCTACTCTGACTGCCATATAGTTATCCCGAACAATTATTTAACATAAACTATTTTTTACTAACCTGAAATAGAAGACAAGAAAACCTGCATCCTCAGTTTGTTAGTACTTGAGAGGGACTCCTCCTGGGAAAACGGAGTTTCTGCCAGAAGGATGTTGGCAAGACAGCAGGAGACACACTTTACTCCAGACCTAACAGGAATCCAATGCCCAAGCACAGTGATGTAGAAGTTGTCATCCTTCCAATGAGACATTAAAACAAGGCCTTGACTCTGTGAACATTAAAGATCCTGTCGTGGGACGGTCACAAGCAACAACACACTGTATGAGTCAGAGGCAGATATAGGAGAACTATCACCCAAGTGGGAATGTATTTACAGTGGAGAAGACCGGCAGCATTTTATACAAACAAACACTGAAACTAACAAACAAAGCAAAAATGGACATAACCAATACAATGGATAAATGCAGGCAATAACTTTTTGCCTATTATACTGTATATGCACTGTGTTCACCAATCAATAACAACGCTCCTACTCGCTTCCCCTCCAGCCACAAAATGAGGGCTTTTATGGCATGTAGCAGGATGTGATGTCAGTCGCACTACTTTCGCTAGCTTTGGTGCACGCTGATGAATAACTGTTCCGGAGTCGCGCACTTTGTGTTTTTTTGCTATCCCACACCAGAAGAGACTACCATGGGCCATCACAAATTAAACATTTCCAAGTAAGTTCCTCATTTTATAATATCAAGTTTAAACAGATATTGTTATGTAAACTAACTGATCTAACAATTATATTTTCTAGCACACGATAAGTACAAACCACTTGCCTATTAACTATTATGTAACTCAGTGCACCAGATAAATAGATGTAACATCTTACCAATTTACCCATTTACACTCGCAACATACATCCTGGTATTAACAGCGTTTCCATTCATTCTGTTTGATAGCCATCACCCTGCAACCAAGCCTCTGCAACCCCAACGATGTATAACAATTACATGTTACTTCGTTTTACAGCAATATATAAATGTCCATTAGAGTTTATAACCATCGCAATGTATGCGGTAAAATGACTGTACATGGAGGAACAGAGGATTCACTCTGTTACAGATCCCATACTTTTTGAAAGAGTAGGGGTGTTAACGATCATTGGTCATGTTATTGGTTTTGCGTGCGCTAAAAGGTATCGCACATGCTAAATGCCTTAGTAAACCAGGCCCTAGTGATATTAACCCCCTGTGTCCCGGCCAAATTCCCACAAACACCTGGCTCTGTGCATCTGTCCATATAATTTTCCTCAGCATCTGACTGACTGCAAATCCCGCACTTATACATTTTCAAGTCATCCCTGGAAAAGAGAATATAATTTTCAAATGACAAACATGATGAAATAAATAAATAAATAAATAAATAAATGGTTCTCATCCAAATGTTTTTGGCTTTCCCACATGTTGATTGTGTTGCAATTTCCTCAATCCCTAGATCCCCAGTATTTAACAATGCCGTATAATTGCATAGATTGCAGTCTTATTGTCAGTATTCCGCGCAGGTCCTGAAGCAAACAATACCACAGAGTGCAATATTTGAGAGAATGTTTTTGCGCTAAGCTGAAAATATCACAAATAGGTCTACTGTGTCCCACTGAACTGAAGTGGGCCATCACGTATGGCACCAGCATCGATCATTTGCCCTATGACTGTCACACTCTATTGAGCAGCATTAGACCTTCTCTAGCAGAAGGTGTTGGTCCAGTCAAAGCAGTAGGTATCTGGGGAAAAATGTCTCCATTGAACTCTCTCTTGTCATCCATGACAGCGCTTAGTTTTGCCTAAGCCCCTCTTGCTTCTCAGTGTGCTGCTTGGCTTTAAATCAAACAGGACACTTGCAGCCCTGCTGTGACTAGACCACTTCTGCATTGCATTACATTCCTCACTGTGACATTTACGGTAAGTGTCAACCTAAATGACTCTTCATTCAGCTCATGTTGGGCAGGTGTGTCCCTTCTTGCCCCTGTGCAGATCTAGTATATGTTTTAAGCGGTAGATTATCTCATGCTCTTTTTCATGATGTTTAAATATCTTTTACTCTACATCCCATGAGCCAATGACATGATTAATGATTATTTATTGTACCTAACCTAAATTTTGTCTAGCTGCATACTTGTTGAGCAGGTGCCATGGCTCTGAACATATTTTATTTAACCGAGTACCTCATAGTAGGTATTTTGTTTCAAAAAACAACATCCAAAGATGTATAGTAGAACTCACCAACTTTGAGAAAAAGGACATTCATGCTCTGATGAAGGCCAACTAGGCCGAAACATTAGCATGCTTTGTTTGATGGCCAAAATAAATTGGTGAAACTGAGGCACTGTCCCTGTCCTTTTTCTCAAAGTTGGTGAGTGCTACCATACATCATTGGATGTTGTTTTTTGAAGTATATGTGTTTTTTGGTTTAGCACCACAGTAAGAGCTTCTTTCTGGGAAGGCGTGTCCAACTCCTCCATTTTGTTTGTCTTTATATTCCTCTGTTCTGTGTGTATCGTTTGTAGGTACTGCATGTTGTGCGATAGCTCTCTGCACTGTTGAACGTGCGGGTCAGACAACGATTGGCTTATCAGTGCTTTCAGACCAAAAACAGACAAGGATTAAAGCATTCACACCCAGCTATCATTGACTCAGGATAAGGTCAGTCATCGATCACCCCATCATCTACTCCCCTGAGGCCCCTTGAGTTCTCTGGTCCGAAAGACATCCGTATGTTCACAAACAGGTTACACATGTAATGGATCCCCTCTGTGTCGAAGCTTTTGTATGTGTTTAGAGCTTTGCCAACCTAGAGCCAACACTTTATCAATTGTTATAGTCAATGGAGTACACCATGTTAATTACTGCATTCCATGGTTCCATCCACATTTTCAGAATCCTGGAAACCACAGGGCCTTAGGACCATGTTTTCACATGCCGAGTCCAATAAATGCAGGTATGGTTTTAGGTTGAACCATTTAATCAGAGAGATCTTGCAGATTCCTTGCAGTGTGAATGTGAAGTCTTATTAACCCTCACTGTTCTACTCTGTCCCACCCCCACTCAGAGCATGTGCAGATCTAATCTCTCAGCTCCAAGCACCAGGATGCATTCCCTTCTGGAACTACGCTTAACCAGTCTCTTCTGCAAGTCTCCAAGGCAACGCACACCCTCCCTTTGGAGAAACCCTTTAAGGAACGGTCTATGTTAACAGCTAAAGACAATAAATTGAGGGAGAGGAGGACAGAGAGAGCGTGAAAGAGAGGATATAGAGAACAGAGGACATGGAAGAAAGGTGTATATTTTTTGGTACCTACTCAAATATAAAGAAAATATAATGCTTGTCAATCTTTAATATGACAAGGTGGGGGGAGGGGGACAACACATTGTGCTTACAATACTGCAAGTGCTACAGTAAGTGTAGTCTGCCCAAAACTGATTCCATTTGAAAGAGATAATTAGGATTTAAGCCACATTCACATAATCCAAGAGTCTCACCATTTCTAGTGCAAGTGATAGTGTAATAGTCTTACTGTGGCCAATGGGGCAGCTGTCCCACAACGGCATTTGTGTTTTTACCTTATGTCCTCTTATAAATCTGATTCATAGCAAACAATATGTTTATTGTGTATGTAACTCAAACACATGTCTAGCATACAGCCATACATGACACTGTATGACTGTAGTTGCTTCGATGATGTTTCTGTATGTACTTATTGTATGTCGCTTTGGATAAAAGCGTCTGCTAAATGACTGTAATGTAATGTAATGACACACATCCAGACGGGTGACAAATTGAAGGAAAAACCCCTACAATGAGGGTGTCCGGTGGCTCTGTTATGCTGTGGATGTAATGGGGAGTCGGGTTCAGAGGACCAGACGCGACAGAGAGGAATAGAAAAAGTAAACCACGGAGTGGAATGCAACTAAAGCGGAAAAGTGTCCGCAATATAAAAGGAAAAAACAAAGAACAGGGACAAAACTCCCGGCTTAGAGCCAAAGAAAAACAACCCCAAACGAGGGCGACGCTCGTAGAACTGAGCAGAGAAACAGAAATGAACAGGCATCTTGCCTGAAGCTCTTAATTGTCGGAGAGCTAGAACAAAACAAAAGAAAGAACAAAGGAAATCCTGAAGCACAGGAAAACAGAAACTACGTGCTTATATAGCCGACAGGTAACCAAAAACAGGTGCGACGGATAATCGCTGAGCGAGAACAAAATACCGGAACGGAAGGCAGAAAATCCGATAAGAGTACCCTGACGCCGCTAAAAGAAAGAACAACCACAGAAATAAAAGGAGGCTGCCAAAAACCATGAGAGTGTGAGGCATTTTCCTGGCATGATTTGGGTCCACTTGTCCCCTTAGAGAGAAGGGTCACTGCAAATCAATACAAAGTCATTCTGAGTGATCAACTTTATCCTATGATGAAACAGCTTGATGGGAGGGGTCTCTTCCAGGATGACAATGCCCCCATCCACAGGACACGAGGGGTCACTGAATGGTTTGATGAGTATGAAAATGATTTGAATCATATGCTATGGCCTTCGCAGTCACCAGACTGTCTCAACCCTATGGGAGATTTTGGACCAGCGTGTTAGACAGCACTCTCCACCACCATCATCAAAACGCCAAATTAAGGAATACTGTTTGGAAGAATGGTGTTCCATCACTCCAGGAGAGTTCTAGAGACTAGAATCTATGCTAAACTAGAGGTATAATCAATGCCAAGGGCGCATTGAAGCTGTTCTTGCGGCTTGTTGTGGCCCAACACCTTACTGAGACACTTTATGTAGATTTTTCCTTTAATTTGTCACCCGTCTGTATTTTAATAACAAAAAATCATGATATAATGTGCAGCCCATGGGAATATTATGGAGGTTTATATAGGCCATGCATTATTTTATTTTTTTGTCCTGTTATCTCGAGATCACAACTTAATCTCGAGATCACACAATCTCGACATAACAAAAGTTGGTTTCCAGTTGAATGCACAGTGATCATGTGTGACTGACTGTGAATAACACATAATTACTCTATGAATCTACTGTTCCCCAGAATTTATTTATTGTATTCGCAGGAGACCTGTCTCAAATACTATTGAAATCTTTTCGGGTAAACCTCCAAGTTGTCTATTATTGATAAACATAACGTGATTTCTACCCGAGTCAGCACTTGCTAATACTTTGTGATCTTGAAATAATGGGACCAAAATAAATAAATATTCCATGGCCTCTATGGACTTCTATAGAAAATAGTAGAACTATAGCCGGGAAAATGGATTGTTAAATTTTCACACCAGCTATAACTTTTAGCAGAGAGGTGATATAAACTTAATGCAGTGTGCTGTTTAAATGCTCTCCCATTAGCTAGCTTTGTAGAATGAAACAAAGGAACTTGTTAAATCTTTAATGTACTGTGATTGCATGCATGCACTTTTATTTCATTATAAAGAGCATGCCACTGGTGCATGTGTACTTATTTATTACAGAGGGAAAAAAATATTATCTATTAACTCTAGGGAAAGAAACTAAATCTAGTGAGCAGTGATTCACTACCCTGAGAAAGTACAATATGTGGGCTTACTAATTAATACTTGTTACAAATTGTAATAGGCTTGAAATATTAGGCAATTAAAATATATAGTGCATGCTGAAAGACCTCGGAAACTAACTTTAAAAAGTAATGAAATTCTATCGGATTGCAGGAGTTATTTTTGCTTGTACGCGCAGACTTGCACTTTGTGCCTGAATGATTCGCCTTAGCAACGTCTGGCTCTGTGGTAATATTTTACCTCAGCTTTTAAAATGACTTTGCCCCTGTAAGTGGCTCTGAGATTCAGGCAACCTGAAAACTGGTAAGTGAATTGATGAAATGAGATTTGTTCATTTATGGCCCGCCTGTGGCCTTGGATATTTGGAAAAAAACAAACACGCAAGGAAGAAATGAGAATCTCTCTTGCCCAGAACAGCATTTATCTTGCAAATATCGGAGACAGTTTTATATATTTCATGTCCTAGATTGCACCTCACAGCAATTCAAATTAATTGTACTGACCATAAATGTGTTATAATGCTTATTATAAAATAGGTGGTTACATTCCATATGATTGTATTGTAAATATGTTTCCAGAATGTGTTCTCATTCATTGGTTCATTTACAGTCAAACCTCACAAATATGACCATCAGCATTATAGACTGACCGGCCAACCAAACATTATATAAGATGTCCAGATGTCTCCTATGCACCTTATGCCACATTTCCATAGCCGGTGTATATGACCGACCCGTGCCGAACTGAACAGACCTGTGATGTCCGCACGGTTCGGTTTAATTTCCATAGAACAGTATTCGATCCGTGCAAAGGCGTGGTTTGAGCGACGCGTCGCGTAGCAACCGCCGCTACACAACACAGCCCGGGTAGAGCGGCACGCTTCGACCCTGCTTTGATGCAAGGCCGAAAAGTCACGCTATGGCTCAGGTTTACTTGGGTATACCCGCTTGGAATGATGTGGAAAAGGACACAGCTAGTCACGGCTTGGTACGGGAGACGGGCCTGCACTGTGTAGTGGAAAAGCGGCATTACATTTTTTCAGGCTCCTAATCATACAACACATAGATTATCGTTGTTAATATCAATGATGCCCAGAAAAAGTGGGCATTAAACAGAAATAAGTAACACTTTTCATTGAATAAAAAAAACTGCATATACACCTCTCCCTCCAAAAGTGGCAGTTCTGGTTCATATCCAACCATTTTGGGTCCAAGTGACATGAAATCCATTCCATATCTCTGCTACACTTGCATTTGTGATGTTTTGACATCATGCATTCTTTGTGGGATTGTAGAAATTAAATATAACCAACCAACACATTTGTACTATTTATTTGTTTGTTTGTTTGTGTGTGTGGAAATTCAATATTTGTGCATGTGTTCCACCATTGAGTTCTCACAATAAAGCCAGATTTAGCCTTGCAGTAAAACAAGCTCAGTCACTCACTACAGTCCTGTAAATTCATAGTAATGGAACCTCTCTTTTCAAAATGGTGTTACTTGTGCATAATAATAATAATAATAATAATAATAATAATGATAATAACAACAACAACAACAATAATAATAACAATTTGCAACGTTATGCCCACTGGTGAGTGGCAATGTTCCATACTGTGTTGTTATGAGGTCTGAAATAATTTTCCGACTTTCATTGAGGAGAGCAAATAATGAGAACAGCATCTGGCCATAACTAGGGGCACATTTGTCTATCCATCAATAGTTTCAATGATAATGCAGATCTGTAACCTAATGGTCTGTGAGTACAAATCTGTTTGCACCAGCCTCCATGAATAATAGACAGACTCAGTGAACTGGTGCTGCTCCAGCTCTGCTACTAGTGCAGGCACATTTGTTTCCGTTGTTTATAAATACCCATAGTCAGTCATACAGACTCCTTCAGACGTACAGAGATTAATATGCGCTCTAACCCTGAAACGATTGAACTGGAGATGATGACAAATGTGACACTGGAAAGGACATGCAGTCCTCCAATCATTCACTGTCACAAAGTTTGCCCAGAGCCGCAGAGAGGTCCAACTGCTGCAGGAAGGAGATGTCCCGGTGTAAGAGATCGTCATTTACATTGCCGGCCGAGCCGAGGCACCGCCGTGCCTTCTTCCCTTTTCCTCTCGCAATAAAGCCGTTAAACGATAATCGGCTCCCTTTAAATGCCACCACTCATCTGATGTGAGACCTCCGCGGGCTTCCGGCATTCTCTTCCACTGCCAAGTGTGCTCCAGGTTATGGACTGTGTCCCTCGTCACCTTGCACGGCTCAGTAGCGTAGCGCAACTCGACGCAACCCATGGAACTCACCACACTCTTTTTATTGTTTGAGAAGATGGAAGATGGATTTTTTTGTATTTATATTCATGCCTTCTCGTCATACATAGCTCCACCACGTGCATTCCAAACAGATTATCAGTATGATAAAAAACTTGTGATCGCCCACCAGGCCCGAAAAACTAAATCTTAATCTCAATTTGAAGAGTTGAAAATAGTAATTACAAAGGGGTTTGGTGAAGGCATTCCAGGCAGTGTGTGTTGTCGAAAGAAACCCCAGAACTTAGGTCATCGGGTGCGGGAAAACACAGCAAGTAGAAGGCATTCCCCTTAAAATGTCTTCACTGGTTTCTTGACTAATCATGCAATAGAAATTATGCATCAGACATCTTGATTGGAATATGCCGACGGTATGTTAGTAGCATTATATTGAGACATTAGCTCATCAGTTTACGGCATGCATTCACAATAATACATGCCAAATTAAAATGAAGACCTGATGCTCATAAAGTGAGAACGGTGTGATAATGCTGTTTGAATTTATTGTGCGATGGTTCATGCCTGACTGCAGAGCCTGCATGATGAAGTCCTACATCATCAGCGCCGCTTTCTTTGAACAAAGCCTCACGTATTGCTTTTATCATTACTGACCGCACTTTGTGCGTGATGTATTGCACATTTAAGAATATATGTATATATATATAAACAACTGAAAATATTAAAAGGCATTTTCACAGACAATTTCTATTCATGGGGTATTATTGCCACAAGAATAAACACATACATAGGATGAACCTTCCACAAATAAAATAAGGTTCACAAATAAATTGATTTGCAAATAAATGCGACGGATTCACAAATAAATGCAATTTATCCACAAATAAATGCAACTGGTTTACAAATAAATGTAACTGGTTCACAAATAAAAGCAACATATTCACAAACTAGAAAGGTCGCTCGGAGAGCGCATCCCTCTGCCCATGCTGCATGTTGATGCATGTACCGGGCGGCAGTGTAGTATAATGGTTAAGGAACTGGCCTTGTAACCGAATGGTTGCAGGTTCGATTCCCAGGTCGGACACTGCCGTTGTACCCTTGAGCAAGGTACTTAACCTGAATCGCTTCAGTATATATCCAGCTGTATAAATGGATAATATGTAAAAAAATATGCTAAGTTGTGTAAGTCGCTCTGGATAAGAGCGTCTGCAAAATGCCTATAATGTAATGTTTTGAAGATTTGTTGGGATTATTGAAGTGCTTTTACTACTGACTGCAGGGGAAGCTCATACCATGGGCAGACAGAGTATGTATGGGTAAATATTTTCCATGTCAAAATTTTTTTTTTTTGGCAGATTGTGCACTCTTGAGATATTACTGCTCATTGCTCATGTCACAGCTAACCATATAGATCTCAGCTAACCATATACTAATCTTTATGGGCATATTGTATATATGCTCAGAGATCCATTGTGTACTTAGCTGTGACATGAGCAATGAGCACAAATATCTTAAGTTTGTCCATTTTTATATGAACTGTTGTATGATCAAAAATAACCTTATAACAAAATACCAAATTACTCCTTTTAAAGCCTTAAAGCTATTAATAACTCAATGTAATGTTTATATCTGAATTAAGAACAATAACAACAACTAATATCAATCCACTATGTCCTATATATGAAAATCAACAGTGAATAACTAAGCTACAGCAAATATTTGATTTGATAGTATGTACATCATTACATTATCCATTTGATCCAACTATGGTTATCATATATTAACATTGATTATGAAATAAAAACACTAAATTCAATTGCACTTCAATTCAGTTGTGTCCTGTAGCCTATGTAGGCTATGTATGACAACAATAGCTCAGTGCATATATATATATATATATATATATATATATATATATATATATATATATATATATATCTATATATATAGATATATTTACAGCAAACGCCCAATGTCAATCTGTATCTAACTGCGGGTGCTCCAGGCCTACAGTCTCCCACTATAGCTTTGACTAGCCTTGCCAGGCAGCTACCTATGACATTCTAGCCTAGCATCACCAGCCTGATCACGTGACCTCACATTCTGTTTCACTCCCATATCAGTCTGGTAGCACCCGTTCAAACTGATTCCCAGTTAATCACAACCGTTTAACTAATATGAGGCAGGGCTAATACGATGATTGTACCCACATGACTAACCCACGTTTCATTGCTCAGATTGGTTGTAGGTCTATCCAATTCCGTGGAGAATAATTTTGGTCTGCAATCGTTAATAAGGCCCCTTGGAAATCCAAAATGAATCGAGTTTCCAGTCAAACCCCATTAACTTTTTTCGAATTGGGTTTGGCGAAGCCAGGCTAATGTCATTATATCAAAATTTGTACATCTAATGTTCTTTTAACGATGTGAACAGAGTTCAATTGGCCATATTTAGCTAGCTAACTAACTAGCGTTTTTTACCTTTCTGTTGTGTGAGAAAAAAATAATAATGGAGCCACATTGGCTACGTTAACCATGAAAGTTCTGATTCACTTTCACAATACATTTTCAAGGAAAGAACCCTGGCCTGAAACCTGCTGTGATGCGTCAGAGTAATGTGGGCGTTATTGAAAGGATGTCTTAAAATCTGATTGGCTGGAGACTCAGTAAAAAAAAAGACACATTTGTGGATTTCTTCACATATCTTGGTGTGAGGATTGTCTCAAAAATCCGCAAATAAATGTAAATGATTCCACACATGCCAACGCTGCATAGGTGCACAGTCATTAGTTTGGGAGACATTTGTTTGTGAGTGAAAAAACATACTTGTGAATCAGTTGCATGTATTTGTGGATCAATTGCATTTATTTGTGGATCTCATTTTATTTGTCGAAGGTTCATCCTATTTGTACATTTGTGAAACAATAATACCCCCATATCTATTCTGCATAAGAAAGTAATATCTTTACTAGCAGCAGCTAATATTTCAAATGATATATCAGGTCACATATTTAACATAAATATCATCATTTTACTTTGAAATAATATAATTCAAACAGTGAATGTTTTTGTTTTTTTCCACAGTTTATATTTGTAGAGATGCAGTCAGTGCAGCAGTATTGCTTCTCCATTTACTAATACATGCTCATCAATTGCCATAAATAACAGTCCGTATCCATGCATTGCAATAGCCCACCCCAGTGATGGTGCAAATGCAAGGATACATTGCCAGGACAATGATTCAATCAACAGCTCTCAATAACTTTGACTTATGAATAAAGGAAACTGTCACTAATTTCGATAAACATTGTTGATCACTGAACTTGTCAGAGAATGAAGAAAACAACTATGACATGTATTCATTTGTAAGTTGAAGTTAATAACAAATATTGACTGGATCAGAGCAATGGAAGAGCCATATTGTCCCCTATATTTATTAAGGAATGAAACCATATTATTTATTTACTTTAGAAAATTACAGTGGATGAAAAGGAATAACCAGGGTCATAATGGGATTACATTTATTATCAGACCAATTAATACCAACTTGGAAGCATGCTTCTGCTACAGCACAAAAAAAAAACGAAAAATTGCAACTGTGACAAACCTGTCCTGCATGCAACTAGGTTATACAAGGTCTAACAGGCAAATTATCAGTATCCCGACAATATCAGCCACTTGTAATAGTTAAAACAAGGAACACCACACTGTATGTTTGTGCCTATTAGACCTTAGATAACCTAATGATATTTTTCATTAAGTTTAAATGCATGTGATATTTTTTTTCTACATAAAAAAAGTTTGACTAGTTCAGCAGACAATGAAATAAACTCACTGGAGTGTGTTTGTGAAGAATAAACTTGTTGCGTTCATTTGAAAGTCAAAGTTAAGAACAAATTTTGATTGAATCCAGGCCACTGGTTTTAACAAAAGAATCTGGGATTAGAGAATTCTTGTCAGATTGAAGTTTTTCGTATTCCGCTCCACTTTTGGCGAGCTAATCGTATTCAAGACACAAAATGTCTCATGGAATTAGATACTGTCATACCATTCAAATCACCCTCTCGAAGGTAATGGGTTTCTTAGTTGGGCAGTCAAGGATTATTTTTGAATGTTAAACCAAGGCTTGCATTGACTGTGATTGCAGTGCATGTCTTGATCCATTGCAGAATTTCAATAGCTTATTAATGCTCTCAAAGAACAGAGATGGGAATATTGGATGAAACCATTTAATCGCGTTGTTTTATCATGAATACAATGGATACCAAATCCATTCTTTCAGAGGTTGCACCATTTGTAATTTTATACATTATGTATGTAGTTTCAATATGTATCTCGGTTTCAATATATCACAATTTGACGTGTGAAACATATGGCGGTTGTGAAAGATATTTATTACCTTTCAAAACATACGGTGCGCCCATGTTATACGGGCAGTTAAAAACCAAGGGCTAAAGGTGGTGATAAGTGGGGATGGCAATAAAAGGAAGGTGAGGTGGGGGGAAAAGCCTTGCATGCGTAATAATGGTGCACAACTTAGCAAAATAAAACTTTATTACTCCATAAAACTCTACTGCATTATTTCTTTAAAAAAAACTTTAAAATATTCTGTAATTGTCCTGATAGAGCGGGTTAGAAATACAGTGGTTTCCTATGGGAAGATGCTTGTACATTGCTGGCGTTAGGTGAGGATGGAGGTATACCACAGTGGTTTCCTATGGGAAGATGCTTGTAAATTGCTGGTGTTAGGTGAGTATGGAGGTATATACAGTGGTTTCCTATGGGAAGATGCTTGTACATTGCTGGCGTTAGGTGAAGATGGAGGTATATACAGTGGTTTCTTATGGGAAGATGTTTGTACATTGCTGCCGTTAGGTGAGGATGGAGGTATATACAGTGGTTTCCTATGGGAAGATGCTTGTACATTGCTGGCGTTAGGTGAAGATGGAGGTATATACAGTGGTTTCCTATGGGAAGATGCTTGTACATTGCTGGCGTTAGGTGAGGATGGAGGTATATACAGTGGTTTCCTATGGGAAGATGCTTGTACATTGCTGGCGTTAGGTGAGGATGGAGGTATACCACATTGGTTTCCTATCGGAAGATGCTTGTAAATTGCTGGTGTTAAGTGAGTATGGAGGTATATACAGTGGTTTCCTATGGGAAGATGCTTGTACATTGCTGGCGTTAGGTGAGGATGGAGGTATATACAGTGGTTTCCTATGGGAAGATGCTTGTACATTGCTGGCGTTAGGTGAGGATGGAGGTATATACAGTGGTTTCCTATGGGAAGAAGCTTGTACATTGCTGGCGTTAGGTGAGGATGGAGGTATACCACAGTGGTTTCCTATCGGAAGATGCTTGTAAATTGCTGGTGTTAAGTGAGTATGGAGGTATATACAGTGGTTTCCTATGGGAAGATGTTTGTACATTGCTGGCGTTAGGTGAGGATGGAGGTATGCCACAGGACGGTATAGTCTGGAACTCTGTAATAGTCTATCACTTGTTAGCAACTTGCTCAGAAAAATAATTTCAATCACATAAAGCATTCACTTAAATCTTCCCTTTAGGTCAAGGACCAATCGTTTTCTGCTGTAACAGTACATCGTAGGTAATAAGACAGGTGGGTGACCTAATATTGTACTTTAAATGTTCTTAAATACTCAAATAATTATGTTTTTAGACACTCAAATAATAATCAATAAATAATATATTAAAAGATAGTTAACTTGCAAATACCTTTTTTTTTTTTTTACCTCAAAAGGTTCTTCATGATAACTTTTGATACCTACGAATTCCAATTTGACTGCCCTGTATAGAGAATAAACAATGACTGATGACTCTGCTGAGCAAAGAGATATTAATGTTTTAAGTTTGCTTAAGTTGTCATCAACTTTTTGTCAGACCCTGGCTGATGGCAGGACTGCCAGAGCAAAGAATACATTTTATCTTTATTATTTTGAAAACAAATTTTTTTGTTTTGATTATATATTCACCATAATGGATACTGACTTGGAGCATGAAATATTGAACTAGAAGCTTGTTTACCAATACTCTCTACAAAATATGCACCACTCACTTATAATTAATTGGAGATTATTATTTTAGTACTTCCCTTGATAACTGAAAGTGAATATCCCATCCACGTACACTTACCTCGTCTGCTGTATTTCTGTAAATATTATAAATCAATATAAATCCCCAAACACTGGCCATGTTTTTTTCCTCAAAATTGGCTGCATATGACCAGTTCTTTAATCCTCTTATCAGTCATTCACATACTCCAGTTATCAGTGCCCCTGGCTTTTCTGCATGCAAATATTTGCTTGTGAAATTTTACATTTGGTCTTGTATTTAGATATTGTTGCAGAGAATCTTTTGAGCAGACTGAGATTGAGAACTTCACACAAGGCTACATTATGTAAACAACTACTTAAGAGTATGTTGGTGTAACAGTCAGTCCAAAAGTCGTTAATTGAAAGCAGTGTTTATGTTATGCACCTATGTGAAATGTATATATAAACTGTTCATTTCATTAATGTAAAAAAGGTGTTCAATGTTGTGAGACACTTATAATTATATGTGAACCGCTGTGCTATGAATAGAAAAAAAGGCAAAAAGGCTTGTAGAATTATTTGCCTGATGGCCACCCAAGAAATAACACCATTCAGAGAAGTTATTTCTGCACATCTGCCACTGATAATAAAGAGCATCCATTTGAGAACATAGCCCTCTTTTAAATCAAGGATATTCTGTGAAGTAAACAGTCAAATCGACTGTGTCCCTGAAGGTACTGTATAAAGAGAATTGTTCTTGTGTGCACAATAAAGTTTAAATGTATGCTTGGAGTCCGTTTAAAACTGTGTCCTTTGGGAAATCAAAATTGCTAATGATTTCTCTACAGTAATTCCAGTGTGTGGCATACTGGGGGGCTTACTACGAAGGAAGCTTAACATACCAAGGGCTTCTTTGTGTAACCTAACAGCCAAAATCGGTGTTAACCGGTATCACAAGGGTGGTTATCAGATAAGTGAGTACAGGCTTTGTTAATCAAGTTCCCATAAAAGGGGCGGTGTCTTCAACAAGGAGCCCAATAGCAGTACAGCATGGACCATACTCGAGAAGCGTATTTATCCTCTAAGGAAAAAATATGGATGTGGATGGATATAATGGACGGATATGAAGAACATAAAACAATCATAATGGCAAAAAGAAACACTATTGCCACCAACAAAGCCAGGCAGGAGCATTAGTAAAGATTGTAAATTGTGCAAATTTGTTAGTTAATACCGTATTTACCTTACCACTCATAACAAATAAATCTGCACTCTCACTAATTGTCCTACAGTATATTTTTAAAGTGCCAACTGCACATTCTAGAGCTCCTAAACTTTAAACTTGATACAGTATAATTAAAAGGTTTATTCATAATCTAAATAATTATGGGACTCAGAGATATCACTGTCCCATAGTTAATGGGTAAGTGAATATGGACACATATGGCTCAAGAATCCTGAATATATTCCCTCCGGTGAGAATCTATATCTTTCGTGTAGCGTATCCTTGAGGAAAGACAGCGGAAAGACATTTTGTCAGTCTCTAAATAATCTTGCCCTGTGAAGACACCCCCTCACTATCAGCACCTGGAGAAGCCTTCTTTCAAAGGAGCTGATTGGTCAAAGGGCAGTGCTTTTATATGTTTCAATCCATTAGCCTGGACATAACCTGCCCTGGACCAGATTAGCCATAAGTTACCATGGCGATATACCCCAATTAAAGGTGAGTCGGCTTTGTGTTATGGAAAACTCAGGGTTAAAGCTTAAATTAGCTTGCTAACCCCATAATCTTGCTTCATAGTATACCCCCCAGTTCTTTTCCAGACGTGAAGCACCACCTTCATCAGATTTTCCATAACACCCCTGGTACCACAAATGCAGTAATCAATAATGAACTCATACACCCAAAGGTTAAACAGAACTTAAATGACTTTGCACCACAGACTCTAGAAGAATCACAAAGAAAGTTTCAGCACCTCTGTAGCCACAATATCATAGATCATGTTCTGTACATGCTTTTTTATGTCCTAAATTTCCAATTTTACTAAATTGATTTCTATTTGTGAGGAAAATTCAGAAAGGGCTAATCTAAAGGGACCAACACTTCTGAAGATCTCAATTTTCTTTATTTGTTTTCCAAGAGCAATACAGAAAGAGCCCCCTGAGAAATCTTAAATTCACACAAAAAAAACACATTTAAGAAAAATGTACAGGTTTTAGTCTAGAATGTACATCTGCATTCAATGGACTGAAATCAGTCACTCATGTTTAAATCTTGTTTTGACTGAAACAGATTATGTCAATTTATGTGTGGTACATTTCCAAAATATTTTGCAACCAGTGGTCATAATTTAGCTGTAATGTGTTATATATGATTGTTTTTCGTTGTATCATGAGGTCTGAATGATTATAATTTCAGAGGATCTTTGGAGGATCACACAATCTGTGCTGCTTCCCTTCTTCCAGCTGTCTGACCAACTGTAGCTAAAAATGAATAAAAAGGCTGACCATGTATTTTCAAGTCATGTGTAAGAATTCACAAAATACAGAATAATACAGAGTAATAGAGAATGTTGATGACAGACTGTATACTGTATACAGTGTGTATATGTATGTTGACACAATGAGGTGAAAATTTTAACCTTGACTTTATCCATTGTCTAAATGTATGTTGTTGAAGTATATAAAATGGTATGCATAATTAAGTTAGATATACTCTCGTTTAAAGGGTAAACATGGTAATCTTCTTTTGTCTGGGTCCTGCAAAAAAGATGGCAAGAGAAATTACAGTGTTCTATTGTACTGATAATAGAATTACTTGTTCTTTGAATGTTTATACATATGTATGTTATCCATGCATTTTCTTCCTCTCTCTCTCTATATATACAGTGCCCTCCACTATTATTGGCACCCCTGGTAAAGATGAGTAAAAAGGGTTACAAAAAATTCACCGTTTGGTGAATTAGCTTAAAGGGTAAGTTCGCTATTTTGGACCTTGGACCCTATTTGCGGTCCGTCTTCCATGAACCTGACCCATGAAGTCCATTTTTTCGCTTATCGGTCCAGTATTGAGTTCGCTACAGATTTCCTGTAGGCTCTCACTGGGCTACAATAGAAGTCAACGGGGCAATTAGAAATGTTATGGAAAAACAACGATAATAGCCAGTAACGTCAAAGTCAAAATCGAATTCTTCGTCTTCGTAATCATTATAGTCATCCATCATCCAAGTTTTTTTGTGGAAATTGTAGCCTACGTTGCTGCAGGTAAACAAACGCAGACTGCTCAACTAGATAGTTTCATAAACGGCCGGCACACCTTCCCGCTCCCCTACCCCCGACACATAGTAGCCTACTCCGCGGGAGCAGCGAAAACAAGCAACAGAGAAGTGCTTACTTCCAAGCCATGCCAAGCACGTAAAAATGTTCGGATTGAGATACATTTCACAGGAGAGCATACTGAGACCGGTAACAATACACCCTGAGCTTCCCGTCTCATTTATTGTACATGAAAGCACATTTATCGAACATTTCTAATTGCCCCGTTGACTTCTATTGTAGCCCAGTGAGAGCCTACAGGAAATCTGTAGCGAACTCAATACTGGACCGATCAGCGAAAAAATGGACTTCATGGGTCAGGTTCATGGAAGACGGACCGCAAATAGGGTCCAAGGTCCAAAATAGCGGACTTACCCTTTAATCTCAGACTGAAAAAATGAGAAAAATCCAACCTTTAATTGAAGTAAATTTATTATGAGAAAAAAAAATCCCTCATCCAGAAATAATTATTTTTAACAAAACCACAATTGCCAGAATTATTGGCACCCCTGTATTTATATATAGAATAAAGTAATAATTTTTAATATTTGGTTGCATATCCTTTGCATGCCATGGCTTCCTGATGTCTGTGACCCAACAACATCAAAAGACTCTTGATATCTTATTTTCTGGTACTCTTACAAGCGATACTGTAACGTCTCTGCATTTCAATGGATCTCAATGGGGGGTGGGACTAGATTTAGCCGTAAATTACACTGGAACAGTATGGAACACATGTTTGGCTAAATGGCTCTGTCATCAAGGGTCTGACATATCAAACAAGCCTTAAGCCATCACTCTGCTGCCAGATATGCAGTAGATATGGATGGATAACTTTAACCCTTTTTACTCATCTTTACCAGGGGTGCCAATTATAGTGGAGAGCACTGTATATATATATATATATATATATATATAATATTATTGGTAATGTGCTAAATGATTCATGTATGTATTTGCATTTCTATGTATAAACATAATACTCATGGATAAATCTCTGTTATCTTTACGATAATATCCACAGAGACTATTTTACAGATTTAGGTTTATTCTTTGTTAATTTAACTCGTGGCCTATTTCGATTTTATTTTATCATAGCTAGCTACATCGACAGATCAACTGTTCTCTCGGGAGCAAACCATAGAATTTCAACTGAGTGGTTCAATTTGCAAGACCAAATTCCAGATTTACCTGGTTCACTGAAGCTTACATTAAGCGGTTCATCTGAAATAGGATACCTAGAAAATCTTGCAGCTTGCAACATCATTTTTTTTGTGGCAGAAAAAAAGTGGTTCATTATTCAGCTTTGAACCTTAGTGTGCGGAGTCATTTTTAAAAAAATGCCTCGCCTGCCATGTTGCTATGGTGGCAGTGCAAAGAAAGTGAAGTCCAGCAAGGAAACAATAAGGGGAGTGGATCTCACAAGGGACCTTGAGGTACAGGTTTATCATTCCTCTTTCTTTCTGAGATTAAAGACTTCAGGACATAGAGACTAATAGCTGAGATTTAAGCAATGCCTTAGAAGAAAGGGTGGAGTCATGTGAGCTGAATTACTTATTGCTCGGCGTGCGAGAGCTATACTGGGGAGGGTGTGAAAAAAGACAAAATCAGATTGTCAGTAAAGGAGTGAGGCTTAAGATTCATCTCCTCCTTTCTGTCTCCCTCTCTCAACCATAATAGCAGTGGGAGAAGTCAAGATTATAATGGCTTGAAAGAGAATCCCTGAAACAACCAGATCTCTGTAGTCTTATCTTGTCACAACTTCTGCTGCGGTGCAGGCACGCTTAGCCAAAGATGGCTGAGAGTCAGATGAAGAGATATGGAGACACACAAACACAAACACACAGCATACATTGTGTGAGAGTGCATTGCACAGACTGCATGAAAGTTCTCCTGAGCTTCTGTGTGTCAGCGGACCATTGATCAGAATACGCCTCAAAATCACAAGCAGGGAAATAAGATTCAGATGAATCAAAGATTCTGTCACTGAATTTGCTATTGACAGTTTGCTGTATATCGCCATACACAGAGGCACACTCCCATAAGGGTAGGATAAGTATCCATATCTTCAGAGAATACCTAGACCAACCACTTACCTACCCTGGCCTGCACGCACCCTCAATTAAATTTAAACTTTCCTAACACTTACCTATCAAACCATGAATGCAATTATCCTTTAAAACAAAAATAAAAAGCCTTTGTACTAACTGTGTGGACAACAGTTATTTGTCTACAGTTGTTTTACATGATAAAACATGGAAGCTATCTTGTCATACTGTCATACTTATAAAAGTCCAAAGCACTTTTATAAGTTACCCTGGATACAATTATCTGTTTTACTTTTTAAAATGATTATTAATAAACATGAGAGGGTACCATAGCCATGGAGCATTCATATTTCACATAATTATAATAGTGCCTTGTTTATTCATGCCCCTTATTCATGATTGAACAAATTCTTCACACTTCTCAAGTGTCATCTTTCTGCGTTTTCGTGATTTGGAAAGTGGGCGCAAATGACAAGTTTTAAATTACAGCGTTCTATTGTACTGATAATTGAATGGCTTGTTCTTTGAACGTTTATGCATATGTATGTATGTTATCCATGCATTTTCTTCCTCTAGTTACTTCTGAATATGAGTTGACCTTTGTCTTAGTTCACTCAGATCTGAAGCTTATAATGATGAGTGTAAGGCAGGAACACGTCTAATGAGGAGTGTAAGGCAGGAACACTAACCTGTCCTCAGCAGCACTGATAATACTAGGGAAGCTAAATAAATAAATACATAATGATAACAATAATTAATTAAAAAGAAGCTGATTGAGTTTTGCTAAAAGTTGAGGACTACCTACAATACAAAATACTTGTCTGTTTCTGAGTTTTGCCTTGAATGCACTTTCTCCTCTTTTTAACGCATAGTTTGCGACAAATTATCATCTAGATTCAAACAATATTCGTCCTTATGTTTGACTCGGTTAAATGCAAGCATTACTTTATTTGTTAACAACCACTTGTTTGGAAAGAGAAATGATCACCAAGAATGGCTTGACAAACTGAGTGTGCGAATAGCAAATGAATGCATGTATTTTCCAAAAGCATTTCCACTGAACAAATAATGCAGTGTGATGCTGTACTAATGCTACTCCTGTGACACGACAGCCTGGATAACAGAAAAGATGGGTACTTCAGCAGAACATCAGCAACTTATTTTTAAGGAAAACAGACAGTGTGCATGCTCGAGGTTACAAGCACTTCTGTTTATCACACTGAATAATCTCCACTGATTTATTCCTTATTCACAGTTCTAGTAGCAATTGTTTCAGCCTTCCCATAATCCACTGGGGTTAAGTTACATGGCAAACAGCTAAATTGCAGCATACTTTCTCTAAAACCAGTGCTTAATTTGTACTGAAACCTTTTATTTTGAGCCAGTGACACTCCAGGACCTTTAACCTCATTCACAAAGCCCACCTCCAATGTGGTTTAAACTCTGATTACCTTGCCCTATATTTTGATATAATTACAATACACCAATGTTTGGTTAGTTTACTTTACATTTGTTCACAAAGTTGACGTGAACTTGACCATATAGGCTAGTTTAATATAGCCAAAGAGAACTACCATTAGCTCATTGGCTGATCGGTCTGATTTTTGATTTGCTGTTTGGAAGAGAGAGAAAAAGAAACTAAAAAAAACGTGCTCAACATGACATTGTCATTAGCCACAAAGCACAAGCTTCAGTAAGACAGAAGACTACCTAAATGAGACTCAGCAAATGGGCAAAAAGGCCACAGAGTATTTTATCGATTGGTGGTAAGTCCCAGATTTTTGATTCACAATTTGGTGTAGCTAATAGTGGTAGTCTAGCCTATATAAATAGTGAGATCATTTTTATTGGTTTATTTAGTGTTTTTATTGTTATGCTGAGAGTAGTTCATGATGTCACACACAACCTTTTGTGCCGCGTTCCGGTACACCCAATTCTGGTGGCCGTTGGCTCCCGACCCCCACACACCCCATGTGGTAACTTTAAGCTCTGGCTCCTCATGATTTACAAATTAAGCACTGCTTAAATTATTATTTAAGCACTGTACTCTGTTTTTGCTACTGTAACATAATGTAAGATGATAAACCATCATGTGCACCAAAACTGTAAAATAATTTTTTTTTAGAAATAAGGAATTTTACATTTGACTACCCAAAATGAGTTTGAAGTCCATTTGAATCTGAAAACTTTCACCAGCCAGATACAAACCAAAGACAAATACTAATTGTTTGTTAGCTATTATTCCAGCTATTTTTTAAACAGCTATATGATGTTGATTCACTGATTTCTTGAAATTTCTAATAAAAAAATAAAAATACAAAAACGATTTATGAATAAAAGCGTATGCAACGTTTTTATTCAAAATCCTTCAAATGGGACGCCTCTTTGAAGAGTCTGTCAGGTGCAGGGATGTGAACTGAGTGCACTTGCTGTCGCAGCTGTTTACAGCTGATGAACTGTCAAATGGGACGGAACGGCGGAGGCATTTGTTCAGGGAGGCGCGGTGCTCAGAGACAGCAGCGCACGCCGACGCCGGAGCTCCTCGGGCTTCGCGGGTGACGCCGACACAAGGACGCGGCGCCTCCCTCCCCTCCCGAGCTCCATAAGGCGCAGTGAGCTGCGATGCCATTTCCATCTAGTTTACCGGATTGGAGGGAAAGCATCTGGTATGTGAACATCCAAAATTTTGGTTCACGTCAGTAGCTGCCTGCTGTTACAAATCCGTCAATGCGCCGTCTAAAAGTACGTCCACTAACGAGATGTTCGCACAGAATGGATTAATTTGACTTTTGACCATTTTAATTCCAGCACAGTATCTTCATTCAGTGGTAATTATCGGTTTTGCTAAATGCAATATTAGAGAGCTTCATAATGCCAAAGGACAATTAAACCAAGTTGGTGTAACGTTGGAGTGCCCGTGTTGTATAAGGTTCAGAGGTCACGGTAAAGTGGCGTGAAAACTATTCTGCGTATGCTAATGTTTAATTTTAAGTGGTTTTTAAAATGCAGATCGCTAATAAAGATACGGTAATTTAAAATAGATAATATGTTTAGGGCTCTTGATGAGACTGTCTATAAACACGATGCTAATTGACCATTGCTAAAATACATGCATCTGAAGCATTCTCTAGGGCAGACTGTTTTTTGTACCGCCAATGTTAGGCCTACTAAAGTGATCAATAGCACTGTCAATGTCGCTGACCCGGCTGAGAACATCGATGATGGACTGCTTGATTGCAGCCTGAAAAGAGCGAGACTTCAGACATCCCTCGGGCTAAAGAAGCAGGCTGACTCCAAATTTACCGCTGAGGGGGTCAAAGTCCATAAAAATTTTGGCGAGGCAGTTAAAATACACACCAGGTGGCAACCCTGAAATCAGCAGAACTCCTCAAATGATTGATAAGGACTGCAACTGCCTGTAAAATGCAATTTTATAACGTAAGGCTTTTGACAGAAAACAGACAGTGAGGACACATCGCACATACCCATTACTCGGAAAAAACTTTTTTAAATCTGTTTTTTTTTTTAAGGTTTTGTAGGATTTGGTGTTCAGCTTGATACTAGGTCTTGTGTGCCTGGTTCAGTTTTCAGCCCAGAGCTAAAATATGAATTCATTGCACACCTGCAATAAAATATGCCAGTTTCACATAACTACGAACGTGATCTATTCAATATAATTTGTCAGGCTAATTACCATCAAGGGAAGAACATTTATCAGTTTTAATTGTTGCTGCCAACATATCAGTACATATCTTCCTAATTAATTGTGGTGCTGTTTGAGAACTAACTTTTGAATATGATCTGCAATTATTCTGACCACATGAGAACAATGAGAACGCCTATGTACTGCACACCCAGCGAATGACTGCACTTAAAACGTGTCAAAAGTGCTTTTTGCATGTTACAGTTCATTTCAAGCTTGAGCATTTCTGTTTAGCTAAAGCAACGGAATCATTGGATATGTTCTTTAAGAATTCACTTGAAGTATTTATTTTGAGACTGGTAGTACGCTTAATACGATGGTGCAATGGTGACGGTTGTCCTTCATCAGGAATAAACCAAATGTATCAGGCAAAAACACTATAATTCACTCCCAACTACCTGAAGTGAGGAATATTTCACGGATGAAATCTCGCCTGATGCCGTCTTTAAAAAATGTAGATTAAAGACACAAGGATGAGTGCTGCTGATGAGTGGGCTTGGAAATGTGTTTTGACAGCTTCATCCTTAATCTGACTATATAGTGAAGCCCATTACCCGAGCTTTAGCCGGAATGCCGAGAGACAGAAGGGCTTCTCATTTCCCAGCACACAACCAGAATGGATTTCTCAGCTCCGTGATCAATCAGGAGAGAGCGTTGCCATCGATACTGCATAAAAGAAGACTGCCGATTTCCAGATGATTTGATTTGCACATTAATGCAATGTATAGAATTAATTGCCGTCATTCGCGAATTGGCATTTACAGACAAATATAGACTAAACATAAGCACTGATTTTTGATACTTTTCAGAGTGGGAGAAAAGGCTATTTTTCAATATGTATATTATTCCACCCTCACCAGGTGGAAATCACCGGTTGTACCTCTCGTCAGAGCGGCGGCACCTGGACCTCATGCAGAGAACTCACGCAGCTGAAGCATGTGCAGTCCTACAATGCGCTCGCCTGTGAACAAGCGACTTTCTTCCGCCCAGCACACCAGAGACTACTACAGGGATGTAATTGCTATAATTGGTAGCCTGTGGCCAACAGCTGTGTACTTGGAAGGACCCAATAATGCCGTACAAACCTGGCTGACTTAAGCCCACCCTACCTCTGGTGGAACAAAGCCAGCTGTCCTATCCATGGGGCGGCAACCCTCTTGGTACGGGTTGCTATGTCACTATGCTGTATCAGAAAGCAATTTGGTGAACAGGGAAGAAACATCGAGAAGGGAAAGTGTGAATATTTTCTGGTAGGATTTTGATGTTGTGAGAAATACATGATTATCTCGATCAACCATTCTCCCGAGAAACCAGAAAACAAAATAAGGTGGTAGAATATTATAATGTTGCATAACTGGAAACAATTTCAAAGTCAATAATATTGCTTATTGCCTAAATGGTTAGTTAATATGACTACAAACATATACGTAGTAAACCTATGATACGTACGAAGTCCAGCCTGTGCTCAGGGTGAGTGCCATAACACTGGGAGGTCCTGGAATCCTAATTGAGTACTGTCCATTGATTTGAAATGCTTTCTTCAAGCCTCAAGATTAGTTTAAGTTAGTTTGTACTTTTCTAATTAAGAAGCACTGTTCAGGCATTTTGTCTTTGCTATTGTATTCTGGACAATAGTTCTTTCCAATAACAAATCCAGTAGAGGGCTCATTATAACTGAATGAATATGTACACTCCCCCGCAACCAATTTGTTTCACTGTTAATTTTCAGTTCTGTACTTAAGGACATTTTATTAGTGCAGGCCAAAAAAAGACATTACAAAAAACATAATGTTCTTATAACTGCACATTTTAAGAGAGGGCGAGACAAGTAGATGAAGAAAAGAGAGAGTTGCTGCTTATAACATGTTTCTGGTTGACTTTACTCTCTTCACATCTAGAGAGCCTACGTGCCTCCAAGTACTCTGATAGACTCCAGAACAGCGGTTAGAAGGAATGAACAGATCCCGGGCTGTCTGGTGTGATGGAAGCCAATATTAATTACCACTGAACATAATATCCCCTCTTTTTCTGTGAGGAGCCCAGACTCATAATCTAGTACAGGGGTGTCCAATCTTACCCGAAAAGGGCCGGTGTGGGTGCAGGTTTTTGTTCTAGCCCAGCACTACAACACCTGATTCAACTAATTAACTAATCATGCTCTTCAATCAGACCTTGATAAGTATAATCAGGTGTTGTAGTGCTGGGCTAGAACAAAAACCTGCACCCACACCGGCCCTTTTCGGGTAAGATTGGACACCCCTGATCTAGTACAAGGAGATTAGGGTCACACTGGAGTTGCTTGGGAATTGTGCTTGTCGCAGTGTTTGGGTTTAACCGGTGCTATACGGTGCATGAGCCTACACCGGAGTAGTTGTCTGTTCACCAACAACACCGGTATTTTGTACTTACAATTTCAAAATAAAAGTAAAAAATAAATAAAAGTACATTTGCAGACATTTGTACATTTGCAGTACATTTGGATGGCTCATTCGGTTAAGGCGCCACTGTGGTGCATGGATGAGCCTCACGTCCTCGGATCAAATCCGGTATCATGCCGGTAGCTCCATAGGGCGATGCGCGAATGGCGATCGCTTCGCCCAGGGAATGGGAGGGTTCAGTGGGATAGGGTTCCGCGTGCATTGCTATCTAGCCACCCCTGCTGGTTGATTGAGCGCCCGTTAGATTTCGTTTAATGCCGCATATGAAAGGTTCTTCCACCGACTCCACTCTATGCAAGCTTAGCTGTAGTCTGCAGTGAAAAGAAGCAGCTGGCGAAACCACGTGTTTCTGAGGAGAGCCGTGGATGTCTACACTCTCCCGAATCGGCAGTGGGCTCCGCGCAATGTACACGGCTGTGGTTTCAGACGACTGGCCATTCAAAATCGGGGTAGGACTTGGATATTTTCAGCCATAATTTATTCTTAAGAATAAATTAAATAATAATAATAATAGTAGTCAGTTCTCCTGAATTAGGCTCTTGTCACAAAATGATCACAAAATTGTGCATATTTTATGAATGTTATTTAAAACTGGATGCATGTACTCTTCCTTTTCCGCACTCACACACAGAGAATAATGGCAAAGATCTGCAATGCGCACATTTTGTAATTTAAATGATCTTGAAGCGGTAGTTAACAGAGTGGTGTGTATTTTATAAGTATTAAAACAGATTTTTCTAAACTGGATTTATCATTTAATCGCCCTAACATGATGTGAAGAAAGAAGCCGTGCGTTTACCCGCCAATTGATTATTCAGATCGTTGGCTTGTTAAAGGAAAATTTAAGGTTAAGACCAATGATCACTAAAGCAGTGGTCCCCAACTCTGTTCCTGGAGATCTACCATCCTGTAGGTTTTCCCTCCAACCCTAACAAAGCACACCTCATTCAATAGCTAGAGATCTTGTTGTGCTGCTAATTAGTTTAATCAGGTGTGCCAAATTAGGGTTGAAATGAAAACCTACAGGACGGTAGATCTCCAGGAACAGGGTTGGGGGTCCACTGCTTTAAAATTAATACCGGTATCAACAGCGTTATAGAGTGAAGTAACGCCGGTGTGTAAAGATAGTAACACTGTGATAAGCCTAGTGTGACACATGGCCTCAGTTACCATCCAGAAAAAAAGTTTAGCATTATGACATTTCCCCAGCATGAGGGAAGAGGATCAGTCCATACTAAAAGTACACTATTGTGTATTTCAGAATACTTACAGCCTAATTAAAGTTTATGTAACTATACTTCAAGTGCATCCAAGTATACTATTTTCTTCACATGGGAGGTGTCTTCAGACTTTAGGGAAGAATCAGAATCTCTGAGAAAAATGTGCAGGTAAAATAACTGATGGTTCTGAATACATGATGTCTGCTAGTCTTTCAACAGTTTGTCTCAGGTCTTTGAGTGAAATAATATAGAGCAAATTTTGATAGATGGTATAATATCTTCCACAATGATCCCTTTGGATGATGCTTCTAAAAGCTGGATGGTTAATTAAATTATTGGATGGTTAATTAAATTACTGCCTCACTCCATATGTTTTAACAGCAGAAACTGTGAGGTCTTAGCGATGTGAGAAAAACGCCCTCTCAGAACCATTTTTTTTTTGCTCAGCAGCACCGAGCAGCTCTGGGTTCAGTTTAAACTGTTGTAGAACTTACAAGATTATGTTGCTTGAAAATAACTGAGAGAAACAATTGAATTGCACTCTCTGTACAAGCTTGTTGATCCCTTCAAGGAATGCTTGTCTACCAACAGGAAAAAGACTCCTCTTTGCTCATCTTGTTGAACACAATCTGTATCAAATTTAATGAGATTCTTTATCTGCGTCTTGTGTGTGCTCCTCCAAGGGGACTTGCTCAGGTGAGAATCAGAATTAGAAGCCCTGGCTATTTAGATAATCTTTCAACAGAATGTCAAATATTGCTCTTTTACTCACAACTTTGTGATATATTTTTCCTCTAGATGAAAGGATATTCAAAGTATTGCATTTGGACATCAACGAGCCATCATCTAAAATCGTCAGTTTCTTTTAAATACCTTCAATGTGAAGACTAAGTGACACCATGCTGGAGACCAGCATCACTCCATAGTCCAACAAAACATTTGTGTTGTTCCTTGAATATCAAATGAAAAAAACAGATTCTGGTTGCTTGCCATTCATATGTATTATCTTAAGTACAGATACATCCTGGCTTTTGGGGATTAAACTGATCTAAAGCTGAAATACACTTTGTGAATAACAAGCGAGAGCGATAGTGGAAATGCTGCTAGTTTTCATAGATGAATGAATCTTGCTTGTAGAGAAAAAATGGTGATTAATAGTTGGCCTTCAAGCTCCATCAGAGATGTTGGAAGTAATGTCAGTCATCTGTCCATCAACACATTTCCTGTAGCCTAGGTTTAAAAGCTCACAAAAAATGGTTTGTGAGTGCACAGCTTTTGATTTGGAGACCAAGGCATTGATTAAATTAACAGTGGTCCTTGTCCGTTCCCCCCTCTACAAGCACAGCTTGGCATGATTCTGGTTCTGAACCTCCAGCAACACTGAACTTCATGTCCACTCCACTCATCTTATAATGATGGAAATGTTAATTTATAAAGTAAAATTGAATACCCACTGGGGCAAATTAAGTTAGGAATAGGTGGCACTGACCCTTTTCAGTGCATTTAATTAAGTGAGAGAAATATCACACAGCACTTTCACTTCCCTAACAGAATATCCAAGTATGACTCAAAGCTTATGCAGAGCCAACTGAAACAAATGAGACAAAGAGAGAAAGACCTGGATTCAATGACCAATTATCCTCAACTTTGACTCACACTTATATGCCTGTCTTATTTGCTTCAGAATTCAGAAACCAATTTTTCTTGAGGTCACCGATAACCAAAAAGATAAAAGAACATCAAAATATAAAGTGCTTAAATGTATAGGGAGTGCAGGGTTTCCCCTTCAATATATTAGGTGGGGGCGAGGCGCCCTGCCTACGTAGTTTGCCGACATGCCTAAAAATATAAAATGGAAATGCCTTTGTTTGAAAGCTAATTTACTATGATTTAAAAATCAATATAAAATTTGATCACATAATCGCTGCATTTGGTGATCCATCTTCAGAAATCATCAACAATTACATTTGTGGAGTGAGTGGACTCCCCTCGGTTAGTAACCAACTTCAAGTTTGAAATTACAGCATTTAATTATCTCGTTAAGACTGGCTGCTTGGCCACGCCATGCAGATGAGTGGATTTGTTTAGGTAGTCAAGATATACCTCTGGAAAACAAATAACTAGCCAAGCTAAAATATAATGTCATCTTCAGCTAATAAGAGGTGCTTGCCACCAAAAAAGGACCAGGTAAAGATCTCATCTTTCTTCCATGTAAATGTAAATGACATTGGGGAGAATGGTGAATGGGGGAGCCATTCTGTTTGTTGTCAGTGAATGCACTGATGATAGAGAAGCCAACACGAATGATACAGGTGCAGCCAAGCTGTCAAAACACTGGGAGTCTGTGTGGAATCCGGCCTGGCTTGAGGCCCATAGACACAACCCATGGCTTTATGACACAAGCCTAGGAGAGCAACTAAACTAAACTAAATTTTTCGATCTTCATTAGATAATGAAATTCGTAAATATCCAATTACAGAGCAGCATTTAAACAATTCTATTTTAGCAGGCTTGTTTAATATAACCGTAACTGTTATATGTTATGTAATATATTCATATTTTATCCTCTCTCCTTTCGTCCTTTTTCATTATTTTCCGGCCTCATATTTTCTTTGATGTCTCTGATATTTTGAAGCACTCATATTGATGAAACCAAATGGCATTTATAATGGCATTTAAAATTTACATAATCAATTCTGAGCACTCTTGTAGGGATGCTCTGCCACTTGCGTAAGCAGCACAAGCAGGTTGTGAAGAGAGGCGTGGCAGAAAGGAGCTTACTCTGTGCACACAAAGTGGAAAAATTAAACATAGGGAGATGGGAGTAACATTTTACAGGTTGTGTGAGACACTAGGTACAATCTGTCCATATTTGTGGTGTAGCCACTAATATGACCAAACATTTTGTTCCTGTCATTAGATATCCGTTGATGACTCCATATGCTCGGAATATACGGTGGGGAGCACTGATGGGGATTTTCAGAATGCGAGTATTGGCTGTCGAATGATAAGCTGTTGATTGTAAAATGTGTGTCTTTACTGAACCAACAAAGACTGCTGATAAACCAACAATACTTTTGAATACAGCACAACTGACAGTATCCCACAGTTAGCCTTGGATGGTCACTGCCACCCACTATATGCAGAAATTTCAAACATTGAACCAAAGTAGTCTTTTTCACAGGGCTTGTGATATGTTTCACGTTATTTTGACTTGGATAATTCACTTGAGAAAACTTATTTTCCAACGTTTTGGAATAGAAAATGTTAATCTGATAAAGCCTGGTGAAAGCTTTGTGCTATTTTCTGTAAAAATGCTGGACGGAGACAAAAAAAGCTCATGTTTAAAATCCCTTGTTTGGAATGTTACCATAAGCTACATCATTTATTTTTGTTTGTTTTGTTTTTGTTTTGAGCGTGGTCAGCAGCCAGAAATCAAAATGATAGGTTACCTAATTAGAGAGAAAGATGTATTTTATATGAAACATTGCAAATGGTCCATCACTTTCTCGCTATCATCTGTCTAAGGGCCTTATTAGCGCAGAGAGAAGTTAAACAAGGTGTGTGTGTGTGTGCGTGCGTGCGTGTGTGCCTGCATGCGTGCGCGTGTGCGTGTTCGCAAGTGTGTGCGTATACACACACATAATACAATTATATTGTAATTCTTCATATTTGTAATATTGTAATCAAATCAATAGTTTTACCTTCTCTGTTCTGTCATTTGATATTCACAGTTCTGCACACTATGTGCTAGGGCCTTTCCTTTTCCATTCCCTGCATCATAGTGTTTCACAGCTACCCAGTTGCGGGGGTAGATCTGCTGCATGCCTTGAACTGTGGCCCTTGCCAGCTGTGCCACACACAGAGCCGTTTCTTGCTATATGTGGACTATGCGATTGCATAAGACCCCCGGAGCCACCAGGGGGCCCCACACGCCCTCGCGTGTTGTTCTACCTACACATTTTAAGCTAACAGTGGTTAAGAAATTTTTTTTTATTGTGGACTAGAAAAGATCAATTTTCAATATGAATCATTAATATAGTTAGCATTGATAGGGGAGCAGTCTTGCGAGGAAGTAAACTTTTAATGTAGTTCACCATAGTCAGCCGATGTGCCTGTGCACAGCTAGCTAAGTAACGTTAGCTGACATTTTGTGAGCCAGGCAGCTAACAGTTGAAACATTCAGCTATTTTTGGCAGGTTAGAGAAAGTGGTGCTAAATAAACCTTGCTTTATACAGTGTAACGTTATGCTGTAACGAATGGCTGAAATAATATTTTCGGGTGAAAACGCAGTTTTCTAACTTGAACCTGGCAACGTTACTAACGTTAGCTGTTTCAATAACTGCTGCATTTGATGAGGCAAGTGGGGGGGATTATGTTTGCTATCAATTAACTATTCGCTTGCTAGACGAATGTGGCTTTGCCAGGAAGCATAACAAGCAAACAAGAAAGCTCAGCTCTGCCAAGCTAGGGTCCTGTATGCCTGTTCTGACAATGTAACATTGGCTCAGTATTACTTGTGTGTCAGACTGAACTAATGTGAACAAGTGAATGTATGGTGCCAATTTCCCTCCCATGTATTTTTATATATTTTCAGGTAAGCAGATGTGTATAAACGTTTCCATAAACAAACATAACACGTTTTAAAAATGTACTAGATAGTAAGGAATACGGCGGGATAAGTGGCCGATGTAATATATCCTATTTACGGAGTCATTATGTTAATGTAACATTATGATAACAACGGCTAGTAGTCTAATCGTTTTTTGCTAACCATGGGGGAAACATTGGTGAAGCTAATTACTAATTCACGTTAACAATGGGTGAGACGTGGTTACCAACAAATGTCGCTTTAATCCTTTATAATGTACAATGTCTGTAGTGGTATGAAATGTGTAAAATATATTTGTTTTTATTGAATTTATGTTTATGCGTGAGGTAAAAGAATGCAATATTTATTAGCTACAGTCACAACCGTGAACATACTGCGCATGCGCGTGCGCACGCGCACGCACACACACACACACACACACACACACACACACACACACACACACACACACAGGTGCACTGTCTTTTGTGTCAAAGTTAAATAATTAGAAATTAGATTATAGAACTGGACCTGTGAATAAATATAGTATAGTGATGACAACTCAGTAGGCCTATTACTTGTGTGTTAGACTGAACTAATGTGAACAAGTGAATGTACAGTGCTGATTATCTGGATGCTGGTGTCATTATATATTCTGTGTAATGGCCTTATTTATTTATTTTATTTTTTGAGGGTTTTATTTTTTATTTGTTTATTATTTATAATGTGCATGTTTATTTTTATTTCTTAACAACACAACATAGTACCTGACATTAAAATAAGCATTTTGTGGAAAATTTAGCATTTGATCTAATTTATGTGCATTTGGGAGATGTTATAATGCACATCCGGTAAATCCGGTAAGTTTTCAGGAGTTTCTTGAGATTTTGCGTAGGACCCCAAAAAGCTAGAAACGGCCCTGTCCACACAATATAAGATGTGATAATCCCACTGAGCGAAAGACCAGTGTAACTAAGCACACTCTCATAAAGCTTCAGGTCAACTTCAGTGTCTGCAGTGGCTGTTTACGTGCGGTGCCCACTGAAATCTCTGAACTCCACTACACCCTGATGGAACAAGCCTTGTTGTCAAATTTTGATGCCTCTTGTCTAGTTATTTTGGCCAGTCAGCACACTCAGCTGGTGATGGTTTGACTGGAGCAGTGCTGATTTGTAACTTGATGTGTTTATTTTTTTTGTTTCTTGTCAAATCTTGACAAAACATGAACTGACAACCTTACTACCTACAACATAATGCAAATCAGGAATAATACAATGTCAGGATGGCGAAGCATTAGAACCCTCATATATTCATAAAGAATCTAATTACAACACATGCATTTTAACGCATTGATTTATTTCATCATTCAATCGGACATGGCATGGCTGGCTTTTACACCCAGGCTGGTTGATTAGGTAGGAAGAGATGTTTAACCTGTACTGTATCAGCAAACACATTTATTTGAGCTGATTAAGAGAGCAATTGTTTTGGTATTCAAACAACTCCAAACAATGGGGAAGTTGTTACTATTATTATTATTATTATTATTCTTTTATTTATTTTAGCTGGCACTACTGCACAACCAAACCAACAGACCATCATTTCCTTTCCACTGTAAGATGATGCCTGGACTAGCCTTGGAAAGCTTGCACAATAAAAAAAAATGCTGAACTGTAGTATCCAGTATGTTCATTAAAATAATAAATGAACAAAAGTAACTTTCATACTGAACCATTATTTTACGCTATTCGCAATGTGTGTAATGTCATTTTCTTCACATTCAAAGGCCAGCTGCCAAAATGTGTCAACTCTAGTCTTATCTTTTTATTATGGCCTAGGTTCAGTCTACAAGTTTTTGACTTAGAAATGCTATCCGCAAAAAATTAATTGGCAAGTTAGTGTTGGTGATTGCTTAACTTATTGATTGTAGCCTGCCCGCTCAATGACAACAGTCGAAACTAGCTGTAGACAATAAAACTAGCTACTGGGTCGTGGACTCTGTGCTTATAAATATTTTGTTATCATTCATTGCACATAGTTTTTTCATAAAATGTCATAATAGGCTTAGTGATGGAAAAAACCATCGGTCTCATCTTAGTTTACATGTGAGCAAACATCAGTCATTTCACTTGAGATATATACATTGATGATAAATAATATTCTTCATTTCTGAAGTTGTATTAGCTGTTTAGGCACTGTGTCAAGTGACAATATAAATGGCATCATGTTAGATCAATGACTATGGTTCAAGAGTTGTGGCTAAATGTCCCATTTCCAAGAAACACCAATCAATCATGGGACGTATTGCTGAATGTACAGTTGTGTGGGCAGTGCTGACAGATTACTTTTATTTTTATCCATAAAAATATTCTTCAGATTTCCCTGTCTTCTGCTGACTCACATTCAGTCCCAAACTATTCCCCCAGATCACATGCTAAACTCCGACATATTTAGACAGAAAATATCCCCCTACATTTGTGAATAAGCTATATTTAAAAATCCCAGCAACCAACCAGTACTTTCTCTAGGCCACCCTACCATGTGCAGTCAATTTGCATCAACATGGGCAATTCGATTTTGGTAGTGTTGGAGCGGCACCCGCAGAGGAAATTAAATTGCTAATCCAAATAGCATTTCCATTTCCACTTTTGGCAGCTTAGTGTTACGAAGGTAAAGAAAACATATTGTCAGACTGAATAAAGCATTTCAATTTGAATATTGGCACAACATTTTCAGTCACAAGAAAGAAATGTAATTTGTGCAACAAATTAGCATTTGCATTTGCATTATGGCACCAATAAATTCAATAAAATTAAATGTTAAATGAATAATTGCATTTTCATTTACATTTTGGCCTTCAAGATACATACTCAAGCAAAAAATTAATACAATCCTAAAGGACATATTTTGAAGTACATTTGGCACAATATATGCACAAACAATTAATAAATAGAAAATGGATGGCAAAGTGTTCAATTACATTTACATTAACCACTAATATTAACATTTACATTTTGGAAGGTTTATGCTTCCATAAATAAGGTCCACGACTATCTGCATGTTATCAAAGTAACAAAAGTTTTTTCAGTTCATTGTAGTTTGTTATCACCCACATTTGACAATTTCCCTCCTATATAAAAATGTAATGTGCTTTATTGAGCCTGCAGGTATAGTTATAAGAGATCAACGAGCATATTCAAAGTAAATCCGGTTTACATTCCTGTCCTAAGAATGATTCCATTGACTTTCAATATTTTATTTATAAAGAAATAAATAAATGCAATGACAGCTCTGGGAATCATAGGGAATAGTAAGAAAACCTTTGTAAGGGGGAGTGTAAGGTTCGGAGAACCAAACACCACAACCAAGGAATCTGAAAGCGTATTTCGTTAGAAATACGCCACTAAGCGGACAGCTCCGCAGTAACAGGGGAAATGAAACAAAATACTGGGAATGAAAACCTCCCGGCGTAAGCCAACACAAAACAACCCCAAAAGAGGGCAAACTCGGCGATTGTGAGTAGTAAACAACAAAGGAACCTTAGCACTCACACAAGAGGCGTATAACTGGAGGTCAAAAGACAGAAGACAGAAACAAAAGACAGCCCGTGTAACAAGGGCGAAAGAAACGTAATAGAAAAATAACCTGTTACCTACAGCTCTAGGTGTGAACGAGCTGAACAAAAGGTAACAGGTAGAGGAATATAAAAGGATAAAGAGAGAAAAGGAAATAAAAAGACTAAATAAATCTTTACCCTCTTAAACCGGACTACCTACGTTTCTGACGAGTAACAACCAGAAACATAGAGACCGCTATCCTTTACCTTACCGACTCTGATAGTCAAAAGCAAAGACAATATCGAAGCGTCGGAAATGCGGAAGTCCTGGGCTATTTATAACCGGCAGGAAATCCAAAACAGGTGAAAGGAATAATTGCCTCGATGTCGTCAAACAAAAGAACGACCACAGAAACAACAGCAGGCTGCCAGAAACCATGACAACCTCATAGCATAAAACATAGTGGAATACAGTCATTTTCTATGAGATCACCCAAAGGTATTTTCTATAGTCATTGATAGTGGCTTTTAAGCTCTCACGGGTTTATCTGATGAATTAATGTAGTTTAAATGTATGCCTTGAGTGAATTCTGGTGCTGTAGCATTGTACACTAGAATCAAACCAGAGGGGTATATGGTTTATTCCTAAATGGACCATGTTGGTATACCTCAAGATAAAAGTTTCAGGAAAGTAAATAGATAATGCAATGCAAAAGTCTGTCTTTGAGTCCATCTATCCCCAAGCTTTTATCACTACCTGGAAGGCCTTTGGCATGTCATGTGTCCAAAAGATGGAATTTCAGTCTAAAGGAGCAGTAGGAAAAAAAATATGCTGCAAAGTCGAGTTTTCTGTGACATGTCCCCATTCCCTTTGAAAGACACAAAACACTTCCTCAAGGCTATGCACAGAGTCTGATTGAGGTTGTATGTCACCACTGAAGCCAAGCGGAACAGTTCCACTTTCTCTGCAGGAGAGCATTCTCTTGCTCTCTCTGGCTGGGGACGGAGTTCCAAGCCTTGTCATGCAAAATTAATCCTGGAGAGAGACGCCAGAGGAGAGCAAAAAACGCACTGTGAAAGATTACGCACCCTGGGTCAGCTCACGACACTGCGTTTTACCACAGTGTAGAGGCACACGTGCTGGAACCAACACACAGGCCGGGCGAGGCAGAAAGCCATCAGTGAGCAGCCTTTCACCGCTATATTTTTAATTTTACAGATGTAAAATGCCTGCGTTCCATCATGGCCTGAAGACACACCTCTTCAGACTCCACCTTGACTGATATACTAATCTAGGACCTCTCATGATACTTGTTCCCTGTGTTTTCTTGTCTAACTGTTTGTTATAGTTTATAATAGTATCTAGAATAGAATTGGAGTATAGCTTATTTACCCACAGCTTACTGTGAACTACATTCAATGTTCATTACTAGGGATAGCTGCTACGTTATGGGAAGGATATGCTTTGTCTAATCTGTTCTGTAGTTACTTCGATGACGTTTCTGTATGCACTTATTGTATGTCGCTTTGGATAAAAGCGTCTGCTAAATGACTGTAATGTAATGTAAAATAGACTAAGGAGGAGCATTTTGAGAACTAGGGATATTGCACTTGCATCCTAAGGGTGATATGGTTTAACATGTGGAGTAAGAGATCATATACAGCATTAAAAAAAACATTAAAAGCTTAGCATCTACTTTTTTTGTCTCACATTGGGACTACCCACTCCAGATCTCGATGTAAATGTAATCATCAATTACACCCTGTGTGTAGAACATACAATCCAAGGAGTTGAACCATAGCAGTCACGACTACTCTGTAGGCACAATTAGCAAAGCTAGCTTTCTTTTGTGGTTTGAAGCATCCTTTCGCAGCCGTGCAGCTGAGCAGTTGCATGATGCGGGAGAAGAGATTCATTTTAATAAGAGCCAATAAGCAAAGGGTAAGAGAATAATGGGAATAAAGGAGTCTGTTGGGGGATGAAGCAGAAACGAATCTAATTAAGAGCTTCTTTGTGCACTCCCGTGTCTGATTCCTCTACTCGGTGCTCTCTTAATCATTTCTTCCAAAGTATCACTCAATCTGTATCCAGAGGATTTAACCTTATTTTCCCCATGAAAGGACTACAGCAGAATGGATATATCCTTTTGAAAAAAATCTTAATATCTGGAGGGCTTTCCTTTTAGCCGTTCGCTTCGCTTCTCTCCTGCAGGCATTGTGACACCCTATGAATCGAGACAAACGCACAATAAAGGCGCTCATCTGATGTGCCTTAATTTATCTATTCTCACCACTTATTATTTTCTCTTTCTTTTCCCCTCTTTCCTCCAGGTTACCCAGCATTATTCGGTAATAAAGTGGTCGCTAAGAAAATACGTCTTCAGCCCAGCGTGGATGGAGATCTCTGACTCATTAGTCTGGAAGCCTGGGCCACTGTTGAATGGAAAGACCACCACATCCCGCTTCCGCGCACTTTTGGTTGGAGAGCTCTCATCTGTAGTCCACAATGGGCCACTAAAAGCCAACCCTCCAGCTATCAGTGAGGTATATTTGCTCACAAGCTTTCATTTATTTCTAATCCACTGTTTGTGCTTCGCTGTTTTTCAAGAGTTTCTCTCAACCTCCTTTTCCTGGGGTCAGGGAATACATTTCTGGTTTTTTCTCCCTCTCCAAATTGGTTCTGTATTTTCTGGTGTTGCACTAACCCCTGGAACCCCCTCTGCCCAGCACTTTGTGACCAATGCAATTTCTAGTGCTTTAGCAAATCCATTTTTTAGTTTTCTTGATCAGTACCATGTAAAATTCACCGACTTCCCAGTCAGCAGATGGCTGACAATAGCTCATAAATACTGGCAGGTGTCAGAGTAGTTGAATGAGAACACTTCTGGGGTCATCTGTGGTGAATTCAGCATAGTTTGGATAGTTCATAAATTTTTTTGTATTATTTCAGTTTTAGTGCATGTTTACAATTGGCCCAGACAGTTTCTGTGTGCAATGAAGGATATTGCAGATACTCACAGACAACTTTTCTGACAACTTGCTGGCTTAACAATTCATTCAGGGTATTCAGGTGTTTGTGCTCTAAAGCAAACACTTCAAGTAACTCCAAAGCAGCTTGTACAGCAATGTTATGTACACAGGAGTATAGCCTCTGGAAACAAAATGCATTTTTTTATATTTATAACACTATAATTTTATAGTGTTATAAACATAAAAACACATTTTTATTTTCAACCAGTACTTCTTTTTCAAGCAGTGCAAACTTGTCCTTCTGAAGGACCTACGTTGTGATGTTAATATAGGAAGTCACACCAACAATGAGTGCATATAGCATGGCCATAGGAAATAATTCCAAACGGAAATAAGATTAATTGCAATTGAAGAATAATTTGGCAACATACCCACATATAACCTCTGGAGGCAGAAGTATTCTTTCTTGCTTTATATCACAAACCCCTAAATGCTCTGAAACCTGCCACTGTAAAGTCAGCAGGTCATTGAAAACTTCTTAAGGGGACAGTTAACGTTCTAGGATTTATTTGATATTATTTCAATTTTAGTGTACGTTTTTTATTGGTCCAGACCATTTTTGTGTGGCCAATCAAAAACACACACTAAAATTTAAAAAATATGTATTCTAAAAATCCCAGAAAGTGACCTGCGCCTTTAAGAGGTATGTGCTCATTCCATTGAGAAACAGGTTTGAGTAAACATTTAATGAACAAATGTCTGCTTATCTGCTTCCTCCAAAAACACAAACATAATGTATAAGTAAGCATTACTTTAAACATGATATTTGGAAGCCAGTGAGCCACATATCCTTTTCTAGGTTTTCAGTGGAAAATCTTCGTTCCTGCACAAAGTTAAGCTTGCCATTCCCAGCAGGGCCAGTCTGCTAACCAGGCAAGATAGCATCTCTCCAGTGGCCTGCTAACTACCTGGCAGTACGCTGTACATTGTGTCTGTCTGGTATAGCAACTGACACCAAAGCCAATGCTGATCTTTTAAAACCATGTAATGAGGCTTTCATCTGGTAGTCTACTGATTACATGACAAGTGAACGATGGCAAACAGTAGAATCCACTTAATTGCATAACGTATTATCACATCATTCGGGTATTTGCATAGAATGAATTGACAAATCCCGAACCATTTCCCACTCATTCCACTGTAAGAAGATTGCATATTTACATCGCTTGTTTTGGATATTTGCCATTATATATTTGATAATGTCCAATTAGGCTACATCGCATAAGGATCTGGAAATATACATTCAACTTTGGCAGATGAGGCTTAAACAAACCGACAATTGCCTCTATAAAGACAAAACCGCCAAAATTCACGAAGGTTGGCAGTTTCTATTGAAAATCACGTTGATAGCGGATGCCAGAGGGGCACGCACGGTCGTCAGCCCTCTGTCTACTGTCTCATTCATTCAGACTTCACACAGGAGTATATTACGCCCATTATCAGACATGTAATTTGCCACTTCAGAGAGGAAGAGGAACGACTTGACCTATAGCGCATAATAGTTAAATATTAACACACAAACTAGTTCAGTATTAATTAATATGCTATATAGCATCTACTCATCTGGGTTCCTCCATCTAATCGAGTTGGATAATTGCATACAATTAGCTGACAAATGGGTTATGCAATTACGTGGATTCTACTATGCAAGTAAACAATGGAAACCAGGTTCATACTTGCATCACTTGTCCACACAATCGGGGATTGATCGAATCTTCAGTGCTATCTGAATTTTGATTGAATCAACTTTTTATGGGAAGCCTATGTCCAGCTGTTTTCCAGACATCTAAGTACACAACAGCATCAGTCAGTCATGATAATGCACTAATGCTTTATTTCTTTATTTTGCACTGGTACTGGTGTACGGCAATCAAAAACACAGGATGGTAACATTGTTTTCATCTCTTTTCTGTAGTTTTTGTTTTTTAGCATATAATCACACTCCTGAGGATTTGCATTTAAACCTTTTTTTTTGTTCTCCCCAGCAAAAGCGAGGATGGATGCATGCACACACAATGATTGCAACTTCACTTTAATTCATATGAAGACACCTGGACAAGATTCTCAAATCCCTTTACTAAATGCAATGAATTTAATGAATCATTCACATGAGTCAAAAGGTAGATCACATTAAGCAAGAGTGGCATGGAGGAACATCAGATGTAGAAGACACCATTGACTGGATGCAACTGAATTTATTAATTAATTCATTCATCTATCCCCAGAAAATTTCCTGTTGGCATAAAAGTCTGTGAAGGAGACCAATAAGTATTTTTTATACAGACTAGACAAAGCTGTGACTAATATACCTGGATACATCCCATTCAAATTTCAAATTCAGTTTTTTTTTTTTTTACCTACATAAGTTAGTCAGTTAGATAAATGTGCGCAGCAAGCATCCAAAATATCCGCATTGCGAGAACCGTCTCAAATCGCAGGTCTCTGGGCGACCAGAGCGGGACGGGATAAACAGCCCGTGGCACCCAGGGTGCACTTGATGTGCCGAACAGTGGCGCGTAGCGGCAAGACTGCTTCAGCCGAGCATCACCACACACTCTCACACCGGAAAAACAACCTCCGTCAGCCCCAAAAGCCTCAGGTGGCCGACCCTGGCCGGGCCTCCGTTTGACCAGCTGTTTAAATTACAGGCAGCATCTGCATCGGAGCCACGCGTCGCCGCATGACGGCGCAAAGAAACAGCTGACCTCAGGCAAAGCGTGTTGTGCAGTGGGTCTACTGTCGTGCTGACCATACTACGTGTGCAACGATGACCGTGACCGTATGTCGCATCCGCGTACAGCAGTAACCTTTCATTTCCAATGCATCTAATATTAGCTGCGTCAATCTATTCCCTCTACGAAAAGTGTAAGGAGACAGAGGAAAATAAAGGCAGCCACTTTACAGTCTTATTTGTTAAACACTAAAAACCAAACGGGTCCTGCTGTGTGATAGCCAAATAAAAGTCAGAATGGATCTGCAGATGGTGGCATTGAACTACTCCTGGTGGGTGTTACTGCACAGATGCTACCCACTTTGATCCTTCTCTGAAGCCAAAGAGCTTCAAAACATCAACCGTCATTAAAGGTGGACCTAGACTTGCCACTTGCATGCCTACTTCCAAGCACCTAGACTTGCCACTTGCATGCCTACTTCCAAGCACCAATTAATACATAATTGGGGGAAGCAGTCTCACTGTGAAAGGACCATACATGCGTTTTGAAGTCTTTGTTGTGTTGGAGAAAGAAGCAAGTTTTATTACTGATATGCTATTGAGTATTTTCCAGAAGGAACCCTTCTCGCTAAGGTTTAATTAGTACTTCATTGAGTACTTAACTGGGTTAGATGCTTCAGACGTTATCTTTGTGATTGACATATGTTGTCTGTATTGGGTCGTCCTTGTAAATAGTACAGATTAAAAAAATAAATAAATCAAATACTTAGTGCATTTGTGCCCTTAGACAAGGAATTCCAATTAGAATGCAACTAATTAACTGGGCTTAATTAGTTAAATTAATTACGTTGCTCTTAGCCCTAAAATATTACAAAATATGTTGAAGAAAGACCATTACTTTTTATCTTTTAATTAGTACAAAACATCTCAGACAACACATTACCCTCAAATACATACTAGATAAGTTTCAAGAGACATCAATATTCAATTGTTGGCTAAGTCAAAGCTTGTGTCAAAGAAGTCTACAAACGTACAATACTTCTAGATAATTCCAGACCCAATTACAGATATGAACATGCTGGCCAAGCGGAGTTATTCTGCACAGCTGTACTTAGCTACGTGATAAAAAGGAGCGGATCGCAAGAACGACACAGCTGAATATGAAAATTACACTCAGGGTACATGTAAGCTCACATCTGACACTAAATCAGCGTTGCTTTACCAGGAACAAAGTGGCGTGATTTCAGTTTTTTTTTTTTTTTTTTACTATCGCCTCCCCGCGCCTGTTGCTTAATTTTCCTGTTGTGTCAAGGCTGGTTGGCACGGAGACATGAATCATCAGCCTCCGGGAGATGGCCCTGAACCGACCACCCACACCTGATATTCGCGCTCGGAGAGCGGAGACTTTGCCCCCGCTGAAATGACAGCTCTCCAGATTGGCAGAGAGATTCCGGCACATCGCAACAGTCTCGGATTCAGTCCAAGAGGCAGTGAGCGTGTGCGGGATTTAAGTCACACCCCTCCTCGATTCTGTCACGAGCGTCGTTTTCCTTCGTCCTCATTTCCATCTCCCGGCAAAAGCCGTTTTCGGCCTTAATGACTCGGCTTGACAGAACGGGCATGCCGCAAGCAGACAAGGCACAACTATGGCGCTGAAGACGGCGCACGCACTGGAGCTCTTTTTAGGCTTTTCAACATAAAAGCTGGAACCGGGGATTTAATTTGACGCTGGTCCTGCTGGTGCGGCACACGGTCCGCGCAGGAGCCTTTCTGATTTGAACAGAATTACCTGAGCTTTAGTGCTACGTAGTGCTGTGCATGTGCTTCCCTTTGAAAACCCTCTACATAAAAGTGAGGTTTGGAGCAGCTTTGGAGATGTAATTTGTCCATCAGCAGGGGCCCATTGTTTTTGGCTCGCTCCCTGTTTTGTGCTCTCAAAAGACACACTCTGCACCACAGCAGTGTCCCTGAAATAACAAAGGTCAGGTGGGCTGATGCCAGAGCCCTGATTTTTATTCACTGCTAAAGTAGCAATATTACTCACATGGACAGCCCTGTACTTCCCTCAGCCCAAGGGTGCCTGGAGACACACGGAATTATCAACACGGGAAGATATATTTATTTATTTTCTCACTGTGCTGTGTGTGCCGTGAAGGTACTTTGTCCATATTAAGAAAGAAATAAATGTGACTTACTGAAAACCATAAATATTCACAAATAGCTATGTGAACTGACAACACTAAAAAAGAAATTAGTTTTGCTCAGTTTTGCCTTGTAATATCAATTGTGTGTGTGTGTGTGTGTGTGTGTGTGTGTGTGTGTGTGTGTGTGTGTGTGTGTGTGTGTGTGTGTGTGTGTGTGCGTGTGTGAACCCATATTGATTAAAGCTGCAATGTAAATACATGTTTTGGATATCCTCCCATATTTAACCTTTGCGGAACATTACATCTTGTATTTAAATAGTTTTCTATTTGTTCGTTAAAATAAATTATAAAAGTAATTACAGAAATTAGCCAGTGTCCACGTGTCAGTCCAGTGTCCAGTGTCAACGTTCATTGCTAGGGATAGCTGCTACATTATGCAAAGGATGTGCTTTGCCTCGTCTGTTCTGTAATGATGATGATGACTTTGTACGCACTTACTGTACGTCGCTTTGGATAAAAGCGTCTGCTAAATAAATGTAATGTAATGTCCACATAGCAACTAAGACATTGCCTCATTGAGCTGAACATTATTCCATTGGCTGGGATAAGAATTTCTTGGGGGAAAAAAAGACTTTTCAACATTAAAATTGTCATATACAGTTCTTTACCTCTCTCTCCGCAATTGGGCCGAACCTTCATGTTATGAAGGTTGACATCACCGCTTTTACTCTATATTGCACATGGAAGTTATAGATTCTGCCCTTATTCCAGTTACTGTAGAAAATTAAAATGTGCATTTTCGGATTTGTCAGTGGAAATTCCTTTCATGTAACATCTTAAATAAATAAATAATTCTTCAGATGTGCGGCTCGAGTAAACGGAGCGCTGAGTCCATTCCCAAAAGCGCGCTCATGAACTACATAATCTCCTTGACCTTCTGGTACAGGAGGTTGTTTGTAGTCATACTCTCACAGGGAACAATCCCAGGTTCTCTGTTACACTTGCGCTGCATTACGGTTTAGCAAGTTTCATAATATCAAATTCAATACCAGCCTCAGACGGATAGGCTCAATAGCACGTTATTGTCGTCCACTGCTTCTAGGCTTTTGGTCGAAGATGGTGGAAAATACAGCATATAAAATATCAACAAAAAAAAAATATTATCCGTTTTACAGGCGCCACTGGTTATATGAGCAATATAGAACAGCACTGCATTGTAAAGGCAAAGTGTTGCAAACCTCACAGAAACCATGATAGCAGGTAAAATTCGACTCCACTCTTCCAACGGCCTGCTTTGAAAAACACGCTCCGTGCCGACGTTCCTTTGCCAAATGAACGCAGCTTTCCCGGAAGTTTGTCAAGTGTCTTGGATTAATGTCGCTGTCAAATGAATAAATGAGTTCATAAAAACACTAGCATCCTAGGAAATGTTCAAAAGGCAACCAGGGAATGGAGAAGGAGAGGATAATGCGGGGGAGGAGTGAGGCGACGACTGGGAAGGTTGACGCAGTTAGGTGGATCCGTTTCGACGGTGTACAGAGGCCGCAACACTGCGTGTATGGAGGAAAATCGCGGAGGCGCAGTTTGCGTGTTGGACTGCTTAATGCCACTGGACATCTCGGGACAGTGGGGACTATTTGCAATCATGGCAGCGTGGCTGTATTCCACTAATGAAATGATATTTGATATGTTTGTTTGTGTGCTGTGGGTCTGCCCCACTGTCTCTATCTTTTTGTTGTTGCTGGGTCTACAACTGAAGTTCCCAAATGGGAAAATAAAAGTTATTCTATTCTATTCTATTCTATCCTACATTCAATCAAAAATGCTAGTAGCCTATCCAATATTGAATACATTGCAATTCAAAGAGCATTTAGACTGACTCAGGTTACAAAGTTATACTTTGGAGCCATTACTGTGTTTAGTTATTTGAATACAGTATAACCCTGATATGAATAAAGGTGGTCTGATGATGTGCATATTACTGTTTGAGCACTGTTACTGTTAAAAATATGCCTAATATGAATGTGGATGAATACATATGTAATATATTATGATACACAATGAGCTGATGAGCCAAAGATGCAACAGCTTTTGGAATGGAAGTGAATATATATGAATACACATATCCCGACAGCAAGACGACACCAGTGTTACAATAAACTATTTCAAAACAGTATCGCTTTTTTTCCTGGAATATATAAACCTTGGTAAACTTTCCCCAGTTGTAACTCCACCCATTTTGGAATACTGTAATTACTGGTCACAGTGAGTCCAATTATGTTGTGTCATACAGGGGTCAGCCATCTTGCATGTGACAGAAACAAGATTATGTACTCATAGCCAGTTGTGACAACTAGTAATGAGAACTGAAAAGTGGTTAGGTAAGTTAGGCAAGTTAACTAAGCTAACTGGGGGCATACAACTTGAACTTGCTTAACAGCACTTCATTGCTGGAAGTCATGTCAAAAGTAACTGAACTGGATTAACGGAATGGGAAGTAGGGCACCCAATCTTGTGCAAAGACCCAATTTCCTGAGAAAAAACGGAATAAAAAGCTAACATGCGTTGTGTTGAGTCTCCAAAATGCTTCCCTAAGTATCCCAAAACTGTAAACTGCATCCTCTGAGGATGCCTGTCTATGAATGCCTGGCCCCGGAGGAGTGAGATGCTGTACACACTTCAGCAGGGAGAGAAAGTAGCCCGGAGCTGCTCGCCTGATCGGCCTCCTCGTGTCGGCGTGAGCAGGGTTTCAAAATGAAGAACATTTCTAGCATGGGGACGGTGTCAGAGCAGCCAGGCACTCACGGCCTTTCTCATTAGATGTGCATGGATGTGTCTCCTTCATAATAATGGAACAAAGGAGGTGATTCACATCTGAGTAGCTTTAATATTAATCAGGTGCAGGTGAAGGTATTGTCTGTTTCCGAGTCGCCAGCTCCCTTTCATTGTGTACGACCATCCGGCGCCCCAACCTTTTTGATCCCTCATGCAATTATAAACAGTCTGTCATGTTTTATGAAACCTCAGATCTGCTGCAGTCATCTGAACTAGTATGCAAAAGGAGTGCTTGTAAACCTCAACATCCACTATGACTGATTCAGCGTACCGAGTAACTTCATTTTAAATTTAGTATATGGCGACAGACACATATTACACGGTGACTTTTGTTTATTTGCCTTTCTAATCGCTTCTGAAGATATTTGTTGATTTTTTTAAAAATGCATTCAAAACCAGAATTATTCACGTGATTCAATAAACACACGATAATTCAGATCATGATTGCTCATACTAATCATTATTATGGGTATGAGTTCAGAAGTGATTGCTATATGGAAATTTTTTGAGGATATTTATACATTAATTTATTTAAATAGTAATTTGAAATTCCACCTAAAATTATTATATCTACCCACACATCTATAATTGCAACACAAATATATTGCAACACATAATTGCAATACATGTTGCTATTATGTGAACCAAACTAAGTGCCATTTTTTTAACATGACTAATTACGTGGATTGCTCATTTGTTCAGTTTATTGTAATCTCTCCAATTAATAATCAACGCATTTATCCTTCAAGATGAAGATGAAATAGTGACCACAAGTGCCGTGCCATGTTATTAAACAAAATGCCCAGGGAGTGTGTTCAGAATGTTGTAGCAAGAAGGAACATTTAAGGTTTCCATCTTTTTTATAGAGCAATAAAGGAGTGCGTGCAGTTCTGTTCCTCACAATACATTTTGCAGAAAATAACCCCCATAGCCCCACCCTAGTGTCCTTTCCCATTGTTATTGCTACAAAACACTGACAGATGATGCGTGCCATTGCTTACAGGTCTGTGTGATGCCTGATACACCACTGCAGCCTGTATTTGTCTTTGTTAGGCTCCCTGTTGACATTTCTTCAAATCACGCAGTTCCAGCAACATGCCTTCCAACATAGACCAAATATTACTTAGACGCGTGCAATTCGTGACAGTATAATTCACCAGAAAAAATATAAACTAATGTAAAATAGAAAGCTGATATATGCGAACGGCCACTGCAGCTAGGAAGTTTTTTTTCCTTTCTAAATACTGTCAATCGACACAAGCTCAGACCTTGGAATACAGAGGTGGTAACCATGGAAACCAAAAAGCACCTCACAGTATATTTTTTATTTTTTATTTATTTATTTATTTTTAACCTTTTTTTCCCCCTGATCTGTCAAGGCGTGCAGGTTTTAATAATAGACTGTCTATCTGACTTTTGACATTCTGTTATGTTTCATTACATCTTTAAAAATGTCTATAGAGTAAATAAATATAAAATACACTACTATTTACAGAAAAAATGAAATACAGTGAAAAATATTTTTAAAATGTGACTAATATTTAGATATTAAGGACAAAGTTTATCTCTATGAGCATTTTACACTTTCATATTTTAGTGCCTTATTCACCAGAAAATGTGGGTATGTTTGTGTGTATATAGCACATACGCATGCGTGCACGTGCGCGTGTGTGTGTGTGTGTGTGTGTGTGTGTGTGTGTGCGTGAGTGCGTGTGTGTGTGTGTGTGTGTGTGTGTGTGTATGCGTGTGTTTTATTTATAAATCTATTTTTTTGTTCGAATGAATTGATGGATTAAATACATTGCAGTGCAATACACCACAAATGAGAATTATAAGGATATATTTAATAAACAAACATCTCAGAAGAATGATGAAAAGTTCACCCACAACTTGTAGATGCAGGGTGTGCTGTCTATATTTTCCTCCTTTTTTTGCCAAATATTTATCCGTTTTACTGTTCATGGAATGCCTTTTGTGTGTTGAATGGCGTCCTGTGCATTGCCAAGCGATACTGTAAAGTTTTAGTTGATTTAATAGCCAAATGAATAATACATCTCTTGCGGGGTCTGTCCTGTCCTTTTGATTAGCTGATAAATGGTTTGCTCTCTCTGTTGTGGAAAGCAGAGAGATGGATAAAATTCAAGAGCTCAGTTTTACCTCAGAAAAAGACAGCTGTCCTAAAACTGACACGCTTCCTACTGGGGATTTAGAAAAGACCTCCAAGGATTTATTTGGTTATTTATTTATTTTTGTCAGTGGTGCTTAGCATATCACATGTCTTAGGCAAGAACAGCCTTTTCCACTACATTATATCTCAGACAAAACTGAGTGTCCAGCCAGTAGACTCTGATGCATAGTTAGGAGCATTGACATTATACTGGATAGATATTTTACATAGCCTCAATTTATTCCAATATATGCTAGATCCAGAGTCCGTCAATGCAGTGCCTGTTTGGGTAATCAATGTGGGAAGGTAATGCGGAGGATTATGTGGCCAATCATGTGTAGGAAGGATTAGAAGACTAGATGTAGGAAGCAGTCTAATAGGATTTTGACCAGGTTTAACATGCCTACTCGTGTGGTATTGCATCTTTAGGGAACACAGGACTCAGGGTTTAGTGTAACATTTCATCAGCAAGAACAACATCTCATCCAAAGTAGTAATCAACCACAAATATGAATGGTTTTTATATATTTCTTTTTGGTAGAGAAAATTTAGATGAACTTCCACTCAATGGCATGTCCATCCACACCATTGATTTTGTGCTTCATTTCATAAAATCACCTTCATGCCACCTCGATTGTGATAACCGCAGACTCATTTCAAGCCACCCTGAGGTTTGTTTAATGTCCCCAACATTCCCAATTGGGACAGCCTACAATTGGGCCTTGGCACACTCTAGTTCGATCTGGTGTCCTCTAATCTCCATGACTCTGGCCTTTGGAGTTCCTTACTCAATTTCACCACCACAGCATTTGGGATGGTTTTCACTTTGCACACATCCAGTTAGTTAAGGTATACAGCTACAGTGGATTTATTTCCAACGACAAGCAATTAGCTTTGCAGTAACTCACCTGAAAGAGAAAAGACATAAAAGAAAGGAAAGAAAAACGGGGAGAAAAAAAACCTTAAAAATCATATTGTTTTGCTTTTCACCCTCGAGAGTAAACATATCCTCAAGGATCTGTGGCCAAACCTTAAAATCTGGTCTGTTGTAACTATGAATAGATTTATTTTCCTTTCTTCCTGAAATTAAATGCTAATCTGGGGATGACATCTCCTTTGATGCCAAAAAGCAACACAGGAGGCGGATAATTCCTGTTTGTATAGCTACTGGAGACACAATTAATGCACACAAAGTCTCACAGTACCAACCAGAGGGCAGTTATAAGCAATTGCAAGACTTACATTATGTGTTGTATAGATATCAGTGATTGATTTGCAAGATGACCACAATGAGGTCAGTGATCTAGAGTGCTTCCGCAACCCCCCACTTTAAGTAAGGGTCTAATGTGACCTGTAATTAAATATGCTTCTTCCTCTGATATCTGATTTATACCATTGCTTCATAATAGATTTGGCTTCCACATAGTACAGAGTATTCAGTGGCACCACTTTCTATATAGTTCATAACCCATATAAAATGTACATATAAAAGACGATAAATGCCTCAACACATTAACATAAGGAGGTCAGTAAATTGTTTTTTTTTTTAATTCTGATGATAACGGTACTACTCTGCCCCCTAGTGGAGGTATGCTTACTGCAACACTGAAGAACCACGGATACTGATTTGGAGAGGTGCACTCATCAGTTATACCGCCCTAATAAGATCTAGACCTCTCGATTCAAACACCAGAGAGGGGGGGGGGGGGGGGGGGGGGGACTGAACAAATAACTCATTCAAACCACGGTCTGGTCTCAGCTGATCTTATTTTTATAATGTTGAATTTTCATAAATGATGACCATACCCAGGGAAACATAGCTTACATGTTTACACCTTACACATTTATATGGAGTGGGTATTTGCTGAATTCTCCTGTTCAGCAGGTCTATATGTGTACTACATATATACTGTAGCTAGAACTGGCCCACAGAAGTAAAAAAAAAAGGGTGCTTGTTCATAAAGTGGCTGAGAAAATATTACATTTATTTTCATTCATCGTTGTGTGCAAAATGACAAGAAAAGAGGAAGAAGTGCTCACAAAAAAAGTTTGAGAGGATCATCAGTGTCTTAGATCATCATTAGGGAAGATCAATGAGCTCAATTAGGTCCATTGAGCACAATGAGGTCAGTGAAGAGCACAGAGCCCCGTCAGGTTGAGCTGACCATGTCCGCGCATAAAGGTCAAAGTGAGACCGCCATATTACAGCATGTTGCATTATAGCAGAATACCTGTTTTTGTGACATACGTCCTGGTTCAGTATCAGAAGTATCAGAGCTGTACAAAGCCACTTTGTACAGATGCCCATTCCTGCAGAGGACCATTACTTCCACACAGTTCGTGTAGAGCGGGCCCAATTATCACGCTTTGCTGCCTTGGGGGCCATCCTCGCTGCGGCCGTTCATCGACCACACCCACCCAGCTGGGAAAAATCCCACCGCTGACCATCGTTACTGTGTTTTTCAAACTTCTGCCAGCAGGTTAAAAAAATAATGCGAGATATTTATGGAAGGAAGGAATGCTTATCTATAATTAATGCTCAGAGCCAATCAGTGCACATCTGTTCCAATTACGTAGAAGGTTTATGAACCTGCGGATCGCCACAAAACAACATCTGTTGGAGTCAGACCACTGCTTGAGAACAGCTTGGATTTTTAATCACAAATAAATGCAGGAGAATACTTTCTCTTTCAGTGTTTGTCAGTGATCACACAACACAATAACCAGACTGGGAGATGTGTTTACATTTCCATGACCAGTTATAGTAAAGGAGAGTACACTATTGTCTTAGCCATTTGTGCCATACTATCTACATCATTGTGTGTGTGTGTGTGTGCGTGCGTGCGTGCGTGCGTGCGTGCGTGCGTGCGTGCGTGTTTACTGTGTTCACATTCACACAGTGAACATTCCATTTTTGTTCCTGTTATTTTTTTTTCCAATTTAATGTTGGATTCACTTTTAAATGCACTCAATTTTTCAATTTGAAGTGATTTTGCCTTTTTATTGCACATTAATAATTCTGGCTTCATTTGGATTCCAACATTATACAAGCACTATGTAGAAGGGCACAGCCTTTTTCAATGGTGAACCCAGGTCAATAGATCTTGATTTTCCATGGGTAGCCTGTGGCATGCGGTCCATAGGCAACTAACTACTCAGTGGTGACATATAACCTGGAGTTACAGACATTGATCCCATCCACTGGGCAGGTAGGATCCCCGTGCATCGGCTAAGACTGAAGAGGGATTTAACTGTTCAACCAAACAGGAAGCCAGCCCACTGGACACTGTGACAGTGTAGCACCCCACATTATGGCAGCTTTTATCAAGGTATCCCTTATGGAAAAAGAATATACTGCAGTATATATATCAAAATTATCGTCACAATATATTTAAAATATACCGCAGTATATTACATTTCCATAAGGGATGTATGATATATACATCTTTCTGTCAGGTTTTGCACTGCTACAAATACTGTTGTTTTGCATTTTATCATCAATTCACACGGTCCTTGGACTCCAGCTTGATGCGCTGAATAAATTCACATGTGCAGTACACCTTTGGCGCAGCCTCCGCATCACCTTTCAGAGTGCATTTTAAATGAAGCTGCACTTGTGTAGCACGTCTCAGGAGACATGCACCATGCATGTGAAGGGCCCAGGGGTGTGGGCATGCTCCTTAACGTGCCACATTTGCACGGACTGGCATGGCTCCAATGACGTCACGGCACGGCACTGTGCTCTTCCCCAGTTGGACACTTGTTCATGCAGGACTAGGGTCTGTTAGGTATATATTGCAAAATTAATATTGTAATTAACTTCCCTTTAATCATGCAGTGCAGCTCTATACATAACATGCTCCACTGATTTAAACAGCTGTTCCAGTGGTGTGCTCTCATATAAACAATGACATTAGTTTGTAGGTATGTGCTGACTATTTGAAAATATTCAACTTTTTACAACCTTCAGCATCATAAGACTGTTTTTGTAGAAATCCATTGCTGGAAAGGAAAAGAGCTGAAAATATTTCCACATGAATGTACTGATCTCATAAGGATACTACTGTATTGGTAGCTTGATGCTAACATTAGCTATGAGGTTGTGAAATCAACTCGACTGAGCTAGAAAGCTGTGTGCCTAGCTAGCTTGCTGTCTCTTCAAGGAAGCAAGGGAGAAGCAGCAAGGAAACAGTAAAGTTAAACAGAGCCACTGCAGATCAAACTGTATTATTTGTCAAGCAGACCATTTAAAGGAGTGTATTTGTGTCTTTTCTGAAACGTTTGTTGTCATCGGTCACCCAGAGCTGTGACAAGGCAAATTCATTTAATTCAGCGAGCCAACCTGGTTTTATTTCCTTCTATCTAGCTCCCTTATAGTTTTGTTCACTTTTTTCCCCCACTTGTGAGTGAGAGCACAATAACTCCTCCACTCTACAACAGCATCAGTCTAGACAGACCGCCTCTTGACAACAGCTTTTTATTAATGGCGATGCAAGAGAATATTCCTCTCTCAGCGTGTTTTAGTGTTCATAAATCACAGTGACCAAACTGGAAGACGTATTCACATTTCCATGACCAGTAATTGTAATGGTACAGTAATCTAATAAGTACACTATTATCAGAGCCCTTTTCACTGTAGATCATATAGTATCTCTGTGTGCTTGTGTGTTCATAGACATAGTTTACATTCAACAATATCTGCATCCGTCTCAGAACAGCATTATCTGAATAAAGAAAGCTTTGCTTGGTGTGTCCTGAGAATTGCAGGTAGAAATCACTGTACTTCTGCTTTTCCAACAACTACTTAAATAAATACAATGACAAAACTACAAATAATGGATACAGCACAACTACTCAACCCCTTCTTGTGACAGTATGAAAAGGCAGTTATTACAGTAGCTACTGTTAAATGGTTTAAATGGAAGATGTAACCTATGTGTATAGGTATGTCTTGTGTCATTTTGAGGGCATGGTTTTTAGGTTCCAATACATAAATAAATGAGTGGCAGGCAATGAGTGAAATCTGGAGTGAAAATGCATCCTTTATATCAATGTACAGTATAGAGTCAGAAGCACTGTGCCTCGATCTAAAAACTCTATCTGAATCCTTCTTGAACCCTATACCTCCAATTTCATTAGACCCTCTGCACATCAAATATGTAAGACAGCAGACTGGGGTTATAAAACAGCAAACAAAGAAAAACACGAACTTCCGAAAATTCAGGCCTAAATTTGATGCAGTTGAATTGAGTGGTAGGCCCTAGAGACTGTTCATATCAGGGCAGCTCTGCATGTGCTGATTTAACTGGGACAAGGATTGTTTTATTTAAAACTAAATAATAAAATAAAATAAATAAAAAAAACATTCCTAAATAAATTCAGAATGGAGAACACTGATCTGGACTAGGGATGGAGCAAGTACTGCGGCCTGTATAAGAGGGCAAATCACGCACACGCGCCATATGATGGGTAGTACAGAGCGGACAGAAATAAGGTGTTTGGTTTACTGAATCTTTTATAAAAAGATATATAGTCTGTAAAATAAAAAACAGGCAAAATATTAAATGAATATGCTCTATTTAAGTACAACAGGAACACTGCTGGTCACATTTTCTTTTCTAGTTTTTGTCACACCTTTTCAAAGGGAAAGCCCTCCTTGGTTTTTGCTGAGAATTAGATGCGGTCGGTCTTGAGCTGTTAGCACGGTTGCAAAACGGCCTTTCCGAACAATTCCGAGGAATGTCAGTTTGATTTTTTGAATCGCTTATGTTATCACTTTAAAACCGATCAAGGGACACTTTTTCCATGGTCATATCACAACCTCCCCCAATTGTCAAAATAATCACAGTGACAATAGGTTACTTTTTGGCCCTGTGTTTAATCGTTTGAAGATTTTTGTAAACGTTCAGCATTTTTATAAACGTTTAGCGATTAAACATTCATAAGTCGCACCCCTAATATGGACAGTGCAACAACGGCATAAAACGAAACTTCAGTTTGACTTATTGCAACATTACCACCTTAGTTTAGACATTGAACAATAAATGCCATATTAGCATGATAGCCCCTGAAAGCAGTGACTGGAATTCATTCTTCTCATCCTGCTACTGCAGCCATTATTAACTAGTCTTTACCTCTCCTTACGGAATATAAACCCCTTGTTTATGTTATTTTTATGGGTCAGGAAATCTCCACTGTAAGAGACCCCCTGGGGCTAAGGATATTCTGTTGGTTTCAGAGCTCAGGTAGAGGTCCATTCCAAACCTCTTACCATGACAGCGTATACCGATGGCTGAGGGATGGGGAAAAAGCTATGCTGTACATTTCCCCCCTGCCAAGCCTACTCCATTAAACCACAGTGAATGCTAATTGCAATAATGCAATAAGAGATTTTATTCATTGTCTCCATTATATAAGAGGCTTATATGCCTGTCTATTGCATACTTCAGAGTGGAATGCTGTTTCCCAACCAATAAGATACACAAACATAACTCAAAAGTTATTTGTTGTTGTTGTTGTTATTAATAACAATACTAATACTACTACTACTACTACTACTACTAATAATAATAATAATAATAATAATAATCATATATTTTAATTTACTGAAGTATAACATACTATACTGCATAGTAGATTCCGCTTCAGACAGCTGAGAGTTAAACAAAAGAAAGCTCAACAGTGATGTTTCTAAAAATACCAGGAGGAAAGACATGTTGGGAACTGAGACACAGGAAGCGGGTTTGTTTCACAGATGGTATCTCTGTAAGCATTCGGTTTGTGGACTGGCGTTTTATATTAATAAAAGCATTGTGACAGAAAGTAAATGGAGTTTGTTACTATAGGTGACAGCGTGAGGTGACCTTATCAAACAGTCATAAACCGAAAATGGGAAGCAGGAATCAAGATATCAGCCGAGACGTACGGCTGCAGCTGCTGCACTCCGCAAGGAAAGCAAAATGCTTTGTTGCAATAAAAAGTCTCTCATAAAAAATATAATCAGAACAAGCCTTGTGGGTTGTGTTTGGGCACCAATATTTTGATTTAATCGGCCGGTCGTGAGTGAAACCAGCAACGCAATAGTCTGAGTTATCTTGGTTCAAATTCAAGTATATTGAAATATTTCCTATAGAGAACTTGGGTATTCGCATGCATTTATTACAGTGCGTTTGCCGTATGCCTGTCTGTGTTATTTTATTCTACCAGTCTTTTTTTTTTTAACATTAGTAGTCGACACGTAATAGCTGGTGTGGAGTGAGAGGCTTTGGGGAGCTCCGTGTAAAAATGTAGAGGTTCACACTGTATGTCGATAAGCCATATTTAAAACGAAAGATAACAAAAGGCACAGGCTCATAATACTCAAATGTGTTGAAATGCATTTGGCTGTGGGGTCGTTCACAAAACAAATTAGATATATTTACAAATCTGGGAACTGGTGACCTGTGTGCAAAAAAAAATAAAAAAATCAATGTGATGAATCAATGCAACTGCCCAAACACTTGATGCAAAATAATACAGCTGGCCCCAATAAGCACAATCTCAATCACCAAAGCAGGAGCTTTGGACCTCACATGAAAACAAAAAGCAAATGCAATATTCACAGGGTTTGAATCTGCTTGAATGTGCCCACTGTATTGGGGAGACGGATTTATAAAAGAGTCTGCCAATTCTGTGCAATGCCACAGCTCAAAACTGCTTGAGGTAAAACCACTTAATTGTTCTTTCCCTTATATAGTCAGCACTCTGATTACGTAAATGAATTGACCAGTTCCCCCTTAGTGCGGCAGCTATGTAGCCAAGGGGGATACAAGCAGTAAATGTAAATGATGGGCCGTCTTGCCAGGTTTCATTTACAGCGCCTGAAATGAACACCTGCAACAACAGTCAAATGTGAGTGCACTTCACTTGCAGCAGGTGAACGCTCCGTTTCAGGCACCGCATTGGCTGGTCAGGCGTTTTGGCCTCCGAGCACAGCACCACTGTAAGCGCTAAGTGACTGGTGTAGCATCTCGTCAGTGGGTAGACCGTCTGTCTGTGCTCTGGCACCAGCAGCACCACACCTTCCCTCTTCACATTCACAGGCTTGACAGGTGCAGAAAATAAAGCATCAAATTAGGCCATCTCTGACTAGGCAGGGCCCATTGTTGATTGTTGACATTGTCATATTGAGAAATGTATAAATCTCACCGATGCTCTATGACTGAACCTGCCCAAAAGCTGCCATTGAAAATGAGCTGGCCAACGAGGGCTCATAATGATGTAGGTAGCCAACAACAACAAAAAAGTCCCAATTCTGTTCACGCCATTGGAAATCACGACAAACCATTTTCTGACTTTGAGTGGACGTGACTGTGAGAAATGTGAGGCTTTTTAGTGAGATAGCCATGCTTTTTTTTGCTGGACTAGAAAACTTTTTTTGAAATGCATGGCAAAAAAGCAGTTTGCAAGATAATGTTAAGGAAGCCATAGTAAACTATGTTGTCTTCCAGCTCGTGGTAATACATTGCATTTTCACTGTATTTTTCCATTCGTACAGAAAGCAAATCAGTGATATTGTAAAACAAGGTAAGAATCAATCTGCTTTATTGATGGATTTATTATGATCGGCAAGACAATTAAATATTTAGCAGTGCAGTGCCTCAGTATTGAGCTTTCTGAGATTGCTGCCAAATTCAATTTTAAAATATATTTCTGCCCACAAGCCTGAATTGCAGATTATCTGAAAGCACCGATTCAAAGCTACTCCACCGTGGATTCCAACAGCAGGGTTTCATACGGAACCTTATCATTTAGTAATTTTATTGAAATACGGTGTTTGCATTTTTGTTTTAAATAACAGCATTAAGACCCCTGAAAATGTTAGCCATGGTTTCCAACTTTGGAAAGTGGTTAGATATGTTTCAAGATGATTATCAGTGTATGTGCTGGACAAGATTATCCTTTTCTTTGAAATGTTTTTTTTAATTTCTTTTATTAGTTATCATTACTTATATTATTGCTTATTTCAAATGGATAAAATAGCTTGGAAGGTACATTTTCAACGTGAAACCATTATCAACTTAGTGATCTTAATTCACTTGAGACAATCTGTGTAATTTATAAAGAGGAGTGAGATGTTATGACGTTTCTTTAGAACTGATTGTCACTGAAGATTTTTGACCCACTGTCTCAAATTTAAATCTTAAATTGAAATCATACATATTACATAAAATAGTTTTTCTGGGGCCTGCAGTTTTTCTGCATTCCAATGAGACCTACAATAAATCTGAGAGGCAGTGATTCTTTGATCAAGGTCCAAGTTGACCAGGAACTTTCTGCAGGGCTAAATTTGAGACTGGGGAGGCGCGATAACGCTGTGCACCTCTGATGAGATTTTGCAAATGGGAAACACAGCAAAATCCTTTCTTTGATGGACATTGCAGGTATTCTGGCGAAAACGTATTTTTCTTATTTCATATTGCATAACTATTGTCACTGTGATTGTAGATTTCCAGGAAAGCCACCACATCAGCGCTAGCACTGCATTTCTGAAAGGGTTGTGTGAAAACTCATCTCAAAAACCAGAAAAAGTCAACCTTCTTTTAAAAAAGCTAAAAAAAAATATACAGCATTAGTTCTTCTTTACAATTAGATCATGGTGCTGCGATTGTTTTTATTACTACTAGCCTGTCTACATGTATTTACATACATTTAAAAAAAAGTGGGCTACAAAATATATTCCGGGTCACGTTCCATCTACAGGAAAACGTGATATTTTATGTTTAGTTCATTCGGTAACACTATGCATTAAGTTACACTTATACCTGTGTTGTTAAATAGTAACTACTTTGGTAACAATAAGTTATTACTGAGTAACTCCAACGTAGGTAACATGGAACAGCAGTTAGTGGGCATTCTAAATTACAAAGAGAAACAAGCCAAGCCCGGTTACATCTTTCATGCTGAAATTAAATTATTCCATATCATAAAGACACATTTTGAAATTAACAGGCAAGGTTTATTTGTTGTGTATCATGAAGATGTGGCATATGAGTGTAAATAAAATATTTCAAAACATTCACGTGCAATTAAGAATACCGCTAACTGTTGAACCATGTCACCAATGTTGGAGTTACTCAGTAACAACCTCTTCTTACCAAATTAGTTACAATTTAACTACACAGGTATAGGTGCAACTTATACTTATGCTCATATTGATGTGAGGAAGTAATTTTTCCCCCCATGACAGACAGTTATCAATGCAGGAGCTGTCAACATCTTGCAGGATTCACCCTTGGGGTGCTCAAGACGAGTCTTGACACAGTGCCTGGTAGTCTCTAGACAGCAGGTTCACTGAAAAGCCTAGATGGGCTCAATGGCCTGTCGTCATCATCGATCATTATTCTTTTCTTATGCATTATTTATAATATTTTCACGGCAAAGTGTCCCAGCTCAGTCGGTCTTGCGGCGAACTGAATGAATGGGCATCGGTGTGGTGGAGCTGGAACAAGGAGGTTTAGGATGAACACACCGAAGAGGGTGTTTCAATCTATCGTGCGCTGCTGAGGATCAAGTTGGTTGTTAGTGCCTCAATTCCAAAACTTATGAACAAGTGAAGGGATGCTGTGCACCCGTATCTGGCCCCTCCACAGGTCTGAAAACAATCTCCACTTCTAATCATTGGCTTTTGTCAGGAGGCAGAATTGGTGCAGTATATGTGATATGGGTTTAAAATTGGAATCTGCAAAGTTCCAGACAGAGAGGATGGACTAATCAAAGCAGCAAAGTTCCCAATGTGTCTTTCCGGTTTCTTTCCAACATATCTCACACGCTATTGTTTTCCCCCCAAACCAAACTAAGATGCATGTGTATGTTTGAACAGTGCTTTAATCAAATATGTTATATTGAATACAAAAAAACAAAAAAAACAAAAGGGGCTGGCAGCGGTGTATGATATATAGATTTTTTGATTATCATCAAATATCACTGTTTTTATGAAGGAACAGCCAGAGAAATAAAGTTGTGAAATGACAATAAAGTTGAAGTCATAAATAGCGATACAAATGAATCCTGATGTTCCGATGTAATAATTCCACTATGTCTTCGAAAAAGACCCAAAGAGCAGGAATGCCAAGTGCCGAGTTTATTTGAACGAAAAATAAACTGGAGCAATGCTGTTAAAAGGAGAAATGTAGAAAGTACTATGAGATCACAAACATTTTATATTACAAGAAATTCCATTATGGACATGTTGATGTTGTCCATCCAAAGGAATAAAGCCATTTATCCTTGGCAAAGGCCTGTGACAAATCTAAATTAAACATATTATAGATGAAACTACAATAGTAATGATTTAGGCCTTACTGCATACATCGGGCCACAGATACAGTTCTTTACATTGATAGAAAGAGAAGTAGTTTGCTGTGGCCTCAATTCAATCAATATTTATTTGTCAAATATAATTCAATTAAGTAGGAATGCACAGATACTGATACTGGTATCGGGTCCGATACGGTGCTCATGTACTCTACTCATGCTCATAAAAATGCTCCAATACCCAGACCCGATACCGACAACGTCACATAGCATTGAGCTGAAACCAAAAAGATTGAGGGCGAATGTCAGCGGGAGTACTTTAAGATAAAGGAAGACCATAAAAGCAGACTGCAAGCATTCATTACTATTCCCAATACCCAACCAATGATGTAATCTTCTTGTGCATCCCTGCTTATAAACCATACACTTCCCAGACATAGACTTCGCTGCACTTGATGAACAGAATGAACACACACACACCGTTCCGCCTGTGTCTTAAAACAAACACATCTTTTCCTGAGACGGGAGATTTTGGTTTGTGAGGTGGCTGTGAGGTGAAGTACTGTCTGTCAATCTCTCGAGTCGATGATAATGACAACGAGGAGAAGGTAGAAGAGCTCATTTATTATAGCTTACTGCAATTTACATTTATGAACAAAATTCACTCAGTGACCTCTGAAGCTTAAGATGTTTTTTGTAAATCAGTTAGCTAAATATCTTAACATTGACAAACATTATTTAGTTCACCTAAAATAACTTGACAAATGCAACCAAAGTCAATCTAGCTATAGTCTAGCTAATCTTATAGCTTGAAATTACATTGGGTATTTGGGTTGTAAGACTATTTTGGTTGTGAGAGTTTGTTTCATGCACCATCCGTGAAATTGGGACTGAAATGACCCGCTTGCTCCATTATAGACTGCATTACTCCTCCATCCCCTGTAAAAAAATAATGTCCAGATAGGGCTTAACACCAAAACATTAATCGAGTAATCATACTTGTAGCGAGTTTTAACGCTACAAGTATGCTTACTCGATTAAACTTAAAAGGCACTTGGGTCTCACGTTAGCAAAGCTATTAACCCCCGCCGCTGCTGGAAAAAATCCTAGAGAAAACACTGGAGTGTGTGTGTGTGTGTGTGTGTGTGTGTGTGTGTGTGTGTGTGTGTGTGTGCGTGTGCGTGTGTGTGTGGTTTTCGTAGCTAATAAGTTTTTGATGGAAGAAAACCATGGGAAAACAAATTACATTTCTATGTTCCATGTTACGTTTTACTGGAACTCCATGGCAGTTCCATGTTATGTTTTTTGAAATAGGACTGCACACAAAAATCTATGAAAAATAATAACATGCCAGGGTCTCGGATCAGTACTTATCAACCAAACCTAAATACTCTGTACTCCTACTTGGCCTGAAGGAAATTGTATCAGTCCTATTTTAGACAGTACTATTTTAGTGTTATTTTAGACAAATTTTATTGTCTTTTTTTTTTAAATTCTGAAATCACCATCATTAACAAACCAGTTTTGTAAAGACAACAAATAATGTATTTTTGTGTGATGTATTTATTTTCTTTTGTTAAATTGTTTAGATTGAATAAAGCCAGTTTTTGGGTATTTGGCCTACATCTGAAACTTAAAAACATAAATATCCCTTAGCCATGTCAGTACCTGGGCATTTTTCAAAGCATTTTTAAGAAAGATGTTCTTCTGTTTGATATACATTGTAATTGGCACTATTTCTCTCACTTCTGGCCTATTCATGGTGGTTCATAAGTGCTGTGTTCATATGATTGAACACAGCACTTATGTTCATTTCCATTCAATCAGATTCTCCCAAAATTCCTACATTTTTACTGTTTTCGTTCCTCAATCAATGTACCCTAGATAATGCATTGCTCCCTGGACACGTTTGCTTTAGAAACTGTAAAATGTAAGAACTTTCTTTCAACAAACTTTCATTGCAATGGAGACCTAAAACCAGTGGTTAAATAGATTTTTGAAATATAGACTTAGGGCAGATTGATTTTTTCTAAAGATACAGCATCGTTCAGTGAGTAGGGAAAAATTCACGACTGAACATTGCTATGGTCAGACACTCAGACAGGGCACTCAGATGAAACACCGGTACACTTTAATTTTAAGCTAAATTCACTGAATATCCTTTTAATGGCTGAGGTAAGTGTAGCTGGTACACAAATACATGCACAAATCATGTATGTGCAGCTGATCAATAATATAAACTATGAACAGGAAGTCAGTGTTAGGTCTGGATTACATCAACATTTGTCCTTTACACTGACTCACTATTAACTGCAAGTGTTGGCCTAGTTGATTTCTTCACAAACACGATGTGACACGTTCAGTGATGCAAAGAAAATAAGATGAAGCTATGCAGACATTTAGTTGTATCATATACATTTGCGGATTGGTATATAATTCTTAAATATGAGTCATGAATAGGTCAAATTCTCAATGTTGAAGAACATTATGAATTCCCAGATAATTCTGCAAAATGTAAGAAGTAGGTGCGATCCACATTGAATGTAACATATGATTTATGTCCAGTCTTACTTGAATTCCTTCAGCGCTGTGTTGTTGCTGGTGAACAGGAATGAGTGAAGAAAAGGCATTTTAAATTACCCTGCTGGCCTCTTAAAGCTGTTCATCCAGTCAACTGAATAAATCCACCATTCAAAGGCCATATATGTGTGTTCTTACCTGCAATGAGAAGAGGAAGTGAAAGAGCAGTTATACGTTATTCAGTTAATGATGTAACGGCAGGCTTTGGATAATTCTATTAACTATTTAATTCTGTTAACTAGATTTAGAGGTTCAGAAGATTTAGAGTATCAGAAGAAATTTGTATTACTCAAAATGACATGCAAAACCACGACAATATTTTTTTTCAAAGTGGAAATTTTGGAAGTTACTTAACTGTCCACGTATGTGGACACCCTGCATCAAAGGAGTAAAAAGGCGGTAAATGCCATATTGCAATAAACAGATTTAAAATGTGTTTCTAAGCATTTAATTAATTTATTCACATTTATATCAACTCCATCGCTAAAGAGATGTTTAAAACACAGAATTCCAACATCAATTTCATTTTTCATCAATTTTCAAGCTTGTCATTTTTACATGAAAACTACATCAAAAACGCAAAAATGTCAGGGATGTGCAAAGGAGGTATCATCCTAGTGAAAATATTTTTTTTTGTAAACATGCAATCTGAACAGAACCAACAATTAATCAAGGGGGGACAACAAAAACCATACAAAATACACAGTCCACACTGCTATTTCAGTTGTAAGATACAGGCAAAGCATGTATTGGTTGGGTTTTGACTGTGAACTTCAAATATGGGTAGTCACATCATCAAATGCCATCAAAAGCCTTCTCTTAAAGCTGATGTCAGACACTTCATCAGTGTCTTGTAAATATCCACTGAGCTACGCTTAGCTGAATGAGTCTGGTATGACAGGTGAAGCGCATATTTTCTATTGTTGACACTATGTTGATTGAAAATATGTACAATAGCATTTTATAATAACAAACGGCACACTATACCGATAATATGGGTAAAACCTATCCAATTGTATTCATCAATGTCTCTTTGATACAAATATATATTTTGTAACCTGATCTGGCCTTTTTGAGTAGAGGATTTTAACATTTATACCAGGGATGTCTGGTGCTCCCCTGTCACCATCGGCCATCTTGGATTTAGAATGCAAACAATCGAAGAACCAATGACATTCAAGATCCTTTTGAATGGAAATGTTTCCAACTTTAATTGCTACTAATTAATAATCTATAGCAACCACCACAAACACTAGTACTGTATGCACAATATGGTATGTATTTTGTATGGGTATTACAAAAACTGTAGGACTAGCATTGGAAGAAAGAGTAAGAAGAAAGATCCTGAGAAAGAACAGTACTTTCACATGCAAACTAGTAATTATCAGATTCATTTTGAAAAATGGTAAATAGTGAACTGTATGAGTAGCATAATGAATACTGAAAAAGTTTGAATACTGAAAAACTGCAACATTGAAAAAACTGAAAAATGTATATTATTTTTCATTGCATCAGCCGGGCAGAATATTTTCCCAGTAGATGTCAGTGTTTCCTTAAGAGAATAGGAAGGCATGACCAAGTTCTGGATTCAATCATCATTTTGTCCTTGAAAACAAGGCCAGTGTTTTTCTTCACAAACAAAGTTTGGCAAGTTATTAGGTAATTGTCTAGCTCTCAAAGTCAAGAGAACATATTGATTGAATCCAAGCCTCAATCTACGCTCTCAGTAAAAAAGGAATTGTGTGCATAAACCCTTAGCCTTCAACTCAGTGCAAGCGTATACCATACTAATAAATAAACTTTACTGTACTGCCTACATTTTACAATGCACATGCTTGCAAAAGCCCTTTACATGAATCACACAATGGCTATTTCTGTAAGGTGTTGCTCATTGATCATGCTCTCTGCCATTAATTAGTGTTAAAAGTGTTCCCAGTGCCTTGCAGAAAAACCCATTCTTCAGGGGGTACACAAAGAATCATGCAAGGACAAGGCTGTCCCTTCTCTGGTAGATTATAAGTGCTTCCTTACTGGTTTGCTTGTCATCAGGTATCATGTAGGTCTCTGCAAACTGACAACAGTCAACAGTGCCCTCCACTACCCTGGTAAAGATGAGTAAAAAGGGTCATACAAAATTCACCGTTTGGTGAATTAGCTTAATGTCACACTGGAAAAATTAGAAAAATCCAACCTTTAATTGAAGTGAATTTATTATGAGAAAAAAAATTCCTCATCAAGAAATAATTATTTTTAACAAAACCACGTGTGACATAATTATTGGCACCCCTGCATTTATATATAGAATGAAGTAATCATTTTTAATGTCTGGTCACATATCTTTTGCATGCCATGACTTCCTGATGTCTGTAACCCAATAACATCAAAAGACTCTTCATATCTTATTTTCTGGTACTCTTACAAGCGATACTATAACGTCTCTGCATTTGAATGGAGCTCTATGAGAATTGGGGGGTGGCACTAGATTTAGCTGTAAATTATGCTGGAACAGTATGGAATACATGGTTCGTAAAATGGCTGTAAGTTATCAAGGGTCTGAGGTATCAAACGAGCCTCAAACCATCACTCTGCTACTAGATATGCAGTAGATATGGATGGATCACTTTACGGGTTGTTTCTTCTGACAAATTTTCCTATTGAACTCTATGGAAAAATAAGTCAGGAGAAGAAACCCTTCAAGTTATCCATCCATATCTACTGCATATCTGGCAGCAGAGTGTTTAAGGCTTGTTTGATGCTTCAGACCCTTGATGACTCAAAGCCATTTAGCCAACCATGTGTTCCAAACTGTTCCAGTGTAATTTACAGCTAAATCTAGACCCACCCCCCAATTCCCACAGAGATCCATTCAAATGCAGAGACATTATAGTATCACTTGTAAGAGTACCAGAAAATAAGATATCAAGAGTCTCTTGATGTTATTGGGTCACAGACATCAGGAAGTCATGGCATTCAAAGGATATGTGTCCAAATATTAAAAGTGATTACTTTATTCTATATATAAATGCAGGGGTGCCAATAATTGTGGCACACATGGTTTTGTTAAAAATAATTTTTTCTTGAGGATATTTTTTTTCTCATAATAAATTTATGTCAATTAAAGGATGGATTTTTCTCATTTTTTCTCAGTGTGAGATTAAGCTAATTCACCAAACGGTGAATGTTTTATAACCATTTTTACTCATCTTTACCAGGGGTGCCAATAATAGCGGAGGGCACTGTATATACTGTACGTGCATAAGCGACTGCATAATATATTACAAGCCAAGCAATATGATTTCGATTTTTGTATTATTATTACTGGTACAGTAGCACCCTCAATTCAACATAATGGCCCTTTCTGTTAAAAGATAAATGTCTCTCAGTTGTGCCAAACATAGAGATTTTATTTGGATAAATGTGTGAATAGTTTACAAGTATCAAAACCTGAAAGGTGCTGCTTTATGACACTGTGCTCATTTATCACAAGCACCCAGCCAGGAAAATCACTATCATTTGGCCAACTTGGCAGCTGTACATAGTACCAACCCTGCCATGGAAGATGCTCTTATTACAAGGTTCAATGTGTCTGAGGCCCATTACAGCTGAAAGTGGCATTGAAGCCAGCTAATTATTTATGTATAAGCAAATGACTGTAATCACCACAGAAAGGATGGTTCTATACAGTGAGACCATTATTGCAAGTCTGTGCTTAAAAGTCTTTGTAGTCATGGCTAACATTGCCTGCAGATGTGCGAGAACATTTGTAAATTCAGCTTTGCCATTTTCAAGACTGTTTGCATTGGTTTACAGTAAGGTATGGCAGAAGAGGAACCATTACATTACATTCATTTGGCAGATGCTTTAATCCAAAGCGACGTACAATAAGTGCCCGAAGGTCATTGAAGCAACTATAATAGGTCAGACAAAGCACATTTCTTATCATAACGTAGCAGCAATCCATATTCATGAACATTGAGTGCGGTACACACAGTAAGCTATGGCTAAGTCAGCAAGATACACTGCCTGGCCAAAAAAAAGTCGCACACTAATATTTTGTTGGACCGCCTTTAGTTTTGATTACGGCGCACATTTGTCGTGGCATTGTTTCTACAACCTTATGCAACGTCACAACATTTATTTCCGTCCAGAGTTACATTCATTTTTGGCCAAGATCTTGTATTGACGATGGGAGAGTCGAACTACTCTGTAAAGTCTTCTCCAGCACATCCCAAAGACTTTCAATGGGGTTAAGGTCAGGACTCTGGTGGCCAATTCATTTGTGAAAATGATTCCTCATGCTCCCTGAACCACTCTTTCACAATTTGAGCCCGATGAATCTTGGCATTGTCATCCTGGAATATGCCCATTGATGGGATAACCTGGTCATTCAGTACATTCAGGTACTCAGCTGACTTCATTTTATTGCTGCATAACGTTGCTGAGCCTAGACCTGACCAATTGAAGCAACCCCAGATCATAACACTGCCTCCAGAGGCTTGTACAGTGGGCACTATGCATGATGGGTGCAACGGCAACTTTTTTTTTGGCCAGGCAGTGTATTATAAACTATAAATTCAAACGAGAATTAAGGAACAGGAAACTAGCAAAAAACAGTTGCTATATGAAAATGCTAGATTGGTAAGTCAGTCAAGGTGGAGTCTGAAGAGGTGTGTCTTCAGACCATGATGGAAAGCAGGCAGTAAAGGAACATGCCCCTCTATCCTTTGCTGTGGTAAAGGACACAAAGTTACTTAATTTGCAGGATCTATAGTGCATGCCCCCGAGAATAGAACATTTTCTTATAGAGCTCCTCTACTATGGAATAACCTTCCAAAACGTGTAAGAGAACCAGACCGTCTCGATTAGAAATGCACCTTAAATTGAAGTCTGTAATCAGCTATAGTCTGGACACAATGCCGGAGAAGCGTGTAGACAGAGTGCGTCACCTGACAACATCCGTGACCCCATTTCACAGACGTGCTCTTGAGGGATTGGCAGGTTTCTTGCCTTTCTCAAGCCTGTGTGGATTCTCCGTCTCCGGCCTAGTAGTTATGTTGCCATAACGGTGGGGTTGTCATGTTGTCATTTCCACTCTAAATCTTTGCCTTCTCGTTGCTCTTCCTGTTTCCTTCTCTCACCAATGGCGCAAGAGACACCCATGAGCATGACCCCCGCCCCCAAAAAAAACAAAAACTTAACTTCAGCCCACCGACCCACTCCAGGACCAACGTGGTCTCATGGAGGCAAAAGGCCTCCTTCTGCGTCTAAAGGATGACGCCGTAGGAGCTGCCCAAGCGTCGCTATGTGACGACTTGGGAGTGAGACCAGGCTGCCAGGACAGTCCTCCAATATGCTTCATACAACCTGTTTTGAACTCACCAGATGGACTGGAAATCGATTTGACCATGTCTCTGTGAACCCAGACCCTGAGCCAGCCAGAGGAGGATAGGGTCCCTCTTCCGAGTTGAGTTCCTCCTGAGGGTTTTTTCCTACATGCCAATAGGGAGTTTCTCCTTGCCACTGTCACTTTTGGTTTGGTTTGTGGGGGTTTAAGCTGGGCTATACTCTGTGAAGCGTATTGTGATAAATTATTTGTAAAATGTGCTACTTAGATGCATTTGATTTGATTTGATTTGATACCTGTTCTAACCCCAGCTGCCATGAACAACTGATTTTTATTCCCCTTTCAGATTCGTGTAACATAAGACAGTGACCCTGTCAGAAGGAATCAGGGGCTGTTTGTCATTTGGTGACCTACATCCAGACTCAAAATGAAAGGAAACCAACACTGGTCATGGGCGAGACAGGGGGTGCAAGCAAACTACTTTCAAAAACCCTCAGAGCTGCCATCGCCAGTCTCTCTTCGTAAACGTTTTTTAAATCTGATTTTCTCCTCTTCTCCCAGTCAGGAGTGTCCAGTTGTCATATTAAGCTCATATTAATACTTCACCACCCTCTGGAAATTCGGGAATATTCAGAAACATCTTCTGCTGCGAGACACTGCTTCTTTTTGGCTCTGCACTCAACCGGATGAGCTGCTCAGTCAATGCATCGGAGGAGTACACATCATGTGCAGTTTGCGAGGGCAGATCTGTCATCTGAGGAGTCAATCTCGTACAATAAGACAGAGCCTTGAGTCAGCACCGGCATGGTTAGGATTTGATATCAGCGTTATGACTCCGGAAAGGTTGCTTTAGCGAGACGTGCCAATCAACAGCCCAACCAGAAGCCTTTTTTTTTGTGAGAATCAGCAGAGGTGGAAGTCGAAGGGATCTGCTCCACATCTTTGGCTGCTAGTTGTTCCTGTTCTGTAAAACCGACTTTGGCCCGCTGGACTGCAGCTCCTCAAATTAAGGCATGCTCATCTGGGGCTGTTGTGCAATCAGTTCAGGTGTTACCCACTGCCTTCATCAGGCACTTCATAAAAAATTTAACTTAGCATTTCAACATTTTCTTCTGCCTCTATTTTTGGCTACGCCAATAAAGGGAAATTAAATGGCAGTTGGCCAATTTAAACATTCATTTATTTTCCTCCACTCACCACTCAGCATGCTAGGCACACCCACTGCTGTGTCATAAGGGGGAAGTATATTTAGTTTATAATTCTGTTTCAGATGTTCTCGTGTCCACACTGAATTAATTGGCTCAGCTCAAAATGTAATTACTTCTTAAGTTATTGGATTTAAAAATCAGAAACTGTACTTAATCTCATTCATAACCAAGTCTCATTTGAACATTTCCTGAATAGCTGATTTCTGAATTCCGCAGCGGCTCTTAATATATTTAAAGGCGTCCTGACATGTTTTTCATAATGTACTTGACTCATGATACTGAGTCAATCTGGCTGGAGACAGCACTATTAATGCACTAGCAGTTATAGCATGACTCAAATAAAAGTAAATTAATGAAAATGACCAATGTTCTCTGATGCAACATACATACACAAGGAACTTGGGAAACTGGGATGCTCCCTGCTCTACCAGTTCATCCCAGTTTTCAAATCTTAATTCAAATTTGAATAAATTTCCACAGCCCAACATCGGTCAATATTGACCACAAATGCACTAAAATGAAATACACGAGAAGGTACCATTGTTTTGCTTCATTATGCTGCTTCACCTGAAACTTCTTCCTGATTTTAGATGGACCCAACATACAGTTGTAGAGGTCAAGTTACTGTGACCCGCACCTCGTCACCCTGAATTGCCGAACAGACATCTGGTTTTACTTGACCCTAGGAAGCCTTATTGTTGAACACTGTAGTGATTGCAGACTGTTGAAGAGTAACACATTATCAATACATCTCAAAAGGATTAGTTAAATTAAGTGTGAGTTGCATGATAATCTATTTAAAAAGTACCCCATGTTTCAAGTCACGAAGCAATGCTATTTTAAGCCTACCAGGCCCGGCGACATGACGTTCACCCCCAGTATTACGCAACGGTTCCCATGTAAGAAGCGTGTGACAAAGTGTATCTTTGATGGACAAGTGCGTTGTTTTGGTTCATTTATAGATAAATCAAGAAATGCATTCAATTCCTAAAAGTGACAGAAAGTAGGACGATTAAATAAGTAGTAAAAAAAGGAAGAGGAAAGAAATCAGCAGATGGCATGTCGCAGATTGCGAGGGAGTGATTTGTTTGGAGTGAAACTGCTCTTGCATTGGTCATACATCATCCGTCGATGATTATCAGCGTTTAGACTCCACAAAGGTCCAATGAGGGGGTGGCATGCGTCTTGCTCAGAGGTTACAGGGCAAAATGTTTACAGAGCCAGGCGGGACTCCGATTTATCTGCTATAACGTTCTGACTGCTTAATGGGCAGAATGCAGTCTATCAGTGTAATTGGAATATTAAACCCTCAGCACAAAAAAAAAACAGACTAATGCCTGCTGGCTCTTATGGAGAGATGTTGAGTAATTAAATGCACACAAGTCAGCTGTGGTGTGAAGCGTAATCAAATGTGAATTTGGAGAACTCTAAAGAAGTTACAGGATAGACACAAGCGTATCTTGATGAAAGAACCATTGCCTACATTTTACGTCAGCCAAATTGTCATATTATTTGTGTAACCATGCACACTTAGAAAATCTCTTCATTCGAATTGCTCAAAACAATAAAATAGTTTATTTCCGTTTCTTGGCATGTGTCTGTCGTTCGAATCGAAAGCATTCTTCCAGTCGTTTAGTCTTATCCAGACAACAGCAATGTTGTTGTACACAGGGCCACTCTCTATCAAGCCTGCCTGATGTAGGACGTTGTCTTGGCAACGGCCGAGCAACAGCAACACGAAGTACGGACTGAGTTAAATTTATTTTCTTTGCGGCGACGCTTCTGAGCAATGCATCTCATGTAAATGGCGGCACGCCACCAGACACTCAGGTTGGAGATGTGTGTATCTGTTAGCTGAAATAAATGTCTGGCCTTTCTATTATCTGCATGACTGATGTCTGCGGCAGTGAATCTGAGACGACGGTATCGTGCTGGGAGCTGGTGGAGGTGCCTCTGCCATCTGCGCTCCAACACTGCCACCTGCTGGACTCGTGGGGAGAGAACAGATTTCCAGATCGGGCTTGGCATCGCCGGCGCTCACAGGCCACAGATTGATGGTTTACTGGCTAATTACCACGAACAGGCCTGTGAGTCAATAAAAAAGAGAACCTTGCAGATTGCATCATGTTATCAGTGTCATTCATAAGGGTAATACAAATCTGACTGCAGTCTAAATTTGAATTGATGCTTCCTGTTGCAGTGCTGGCACTGGAAATTTAGATTGCGAAAAGGATCATCAGATTTTTTTTTTTCTTTCGGAATGTGCATTATTAACAGACTCAGAAAACTGATTGAGATGTCACATAAAGAGATAAAAATGTAATTTCTCTTGAGTTACAAACATTTGTAACAACTATGCCACGGACTTAATAATTAGTAAAATACTAAAAGCTTTAAAGCAATTTATTTATTTATTATTTTGCTTCACAACACAGTGTGGCGAGATCATTTTGACATACTCCCCAAAAATGTTTGAGAATAGCAAAAGAAAACAAACTTCACATGCAATCAAATTGTATTGATTTAATCTAGGCCCATTGAGTTTAATATTACGAATCATTCTAATATTAAACAAGACTCTCATGATCGTGTGTGTGTGTGTGTGTGTGTGTGTGTGTGTGTGTGTGCGTGCGTATGTGTTTATGTGAGTGCGTACGTGCATAAGACTATTTGTTTTCACAATATTTATTAAATGAAAATTCAAAGTACCTTTGTTTTTTGGTCTTTCTTTGATTTATGAATGCATAATATGAACTAAAACAAGAGCATTCACAGAACACAACAAAATGAGAGTCCATTGCATTATGTAACATTTCCTTGAGGAATGTGTTCACACAGATTATACCCACAATTCCATTTGTTAACACAGTCCCAGAACAAATCTATCTACGGCAGGGCCATGCACAGACTTCTTGAGGGGCTGAGACTCAAACTGAAAAAAGGGAACCCCTGTTCATGCGTTTGCACGTAATAACGTCTCTTCAAACTAAATTTCACCATAGACCCCATGCACGTGCACGCCATCATTTCATTCATTTCTTAGACAGCCTTTATTGCAGGTTGTGCTGAAAGCTAACGCAGTAGTTAGCAGTGTCGTATCTTTTTTGTTAAGTGCACTTAATTTATTATTATTTTTTAATTAAAACTGATTTTAAACTGACTAAATTTTATTTATCATTTAATCTCCCTAACAGGATGTGAAGAAGCTGTGTGTTTACCTGCCCCACTTGTTAATCAAGGAAAATTAATCGAAACGGATTGAGACCAATGATCAGTTTAAAGTTTTCCGCCCCGTCTATTTTAAGCTCGCCAATCACAGGGTCACATAATATAGGCCTAGGTGGGCTGATGATGTTTAGCTAGCTAGCCTAGAGATAACTAACTTAGATAAGCAAGAACAATTAGCTGCGAATGAATTTGTTTAGCGGAGGTAGTATTGTGGATATTGCTTTTACCAGTGGCTTCATTGTGCATACCTGTTTCTCTGCTGGTCAGGAAAAAAAGGCAAAACCGGAGCAAGGCATCATTCACCGTGCGCCGTGCACACCGGAGGACAAGTCCGTCTCTGAAACGAGGGATGCTGAGATGCTACATTTTTTGTCAGTGAGGTGCACATTTCTCAAGGTGCAACCATTCAGGAATGGAGAGGATGCCCTTAACTGACATTTTTTTTTGTGGACAGCCGCCTGCCCTCTACTGAAAATTTTTAAAAATTCACAAGTAAAAAAAAGGAAAAAAACAAATGCCAGGGGCATTTTTGTGACTGAAGGAAAAAGTGTCGAGCCTCACCTCACGTCTATCTGTGCACGTGCCTGATCTATGGTGCTATTTTCATTTTTTTATAAATTAAATGGTGTTATTTTTAAGGAAAAAGAAAATTACTTCTAAATGAGCAATTGCTAAATGTTAACAAAAATGCTAAACGATTAGGAAAATCTTTAAACGATTAAATAGATTTTTTTTTTGTTTTAAGTGCCAACATTATTAAAATGATTTATAAGCATTTCCTGGCTTTTACAGTGTCCCATTCTCACTGTGATTGTCGTAGGCTCGTGTTTTAAAGTGCTAGTGCTGATGGTGTCGGTTTTGACAGCTGAGAGAGGTGGTGATATGGACATGGGAAAAAATGTTCCTTGATCAGCTCTCAAGTGGAAGAGAAAAACTGCCACTTGGTCTCACTTTGAGCAGATTTCAGAAAATAAAATCGACACTGAGCTAACGTACCCCAACAGCACAGGAGCGATGCAAAATCACTTAAGTTATAAACACTCAACAGTGACTGTGAGTGACGAGCCGTGTAGCAGCCACGCTACCAGCTTGAGCCTGACTGCATCTAATTCTCAACAAACATTAATGAGAGCTTTCACTCTCAAAAGGTGTGACTAAACAAGAAAACGCAGCCAGCATCATTCCTGTCCTTATTAAAGTAAAGCTTTCTTACAGCAGCGTATTGCTGCCACACCAGAAAAAGAAAAAAAAAAGATCAGTATCACGTTATAACGTGAAGTTTATTGTTATTGTTAACAAGATGTTTTTCACGTTATAACAAGATATTTTCACGTTATTACGACATACAAACTTATCACATTATAACAATAAACCTTTCTTGTTATAACAATATACTTTTTATCACGTTATAACGTGAAACGTTTTATGTTTTAATGTGAAAAATTGTATATTGTTATAACAAGAAAGGTTTCTTGTGATAAGTTTGTATGTCATAATAACGTGAAAATATACCCAGCTTGGATGCAGCTCAGATGGTGTAGCTTGTATCCATTGAGCCGTCCGTGCCCCTCAAGCTGATCAATGAGAAGTGATGCTACCTCCAGAGGGTCAGACTCATTCTTCCTTCTGTACAGCCCCATGCATTTTCACATCCTTCTTAGTGTACGCATACTTATCACAATATCATCCACCATGCTCAATAACAGCAGAATCTCGCCATGTCTCAACCCAAGCATGAAGTAGAACTTAATAAAATCGTGTAAATGAGCCATATTCCTCAATGTTCCGTTCCCGCACGCCGCACACCGTTTCCTCATTCAAACATGATTTTCACATTATAACAATATAAGTTATCTTGTTATAACGTGAAACGTTTTATGTTAAAACAATAAGTTATCAAGTTAAAACATAAAACGTTTCACGTTATAACGTGATAAATAGTATATTGTTATAACAAGAAAAGTTTCTTGTTATAATGTGATAAGTTTGTATGTCGTAATAATGTGAAAATATCATGTTATAACAATAAACATTTCACGTTATAACGTGATACTGATACTGATTTTTTTCTTTTTCTGGTGTGGCAGCAATACGCTTCCATACTTTCTTGACTTTTTCTTAAATAAAAAAAAAAATTTAAATATGTTGCCTGGAAGATTGGAGTGCGAGAGACAGGGCGAGACAAAGGTTACGCGGCTGGATTCGAACCGCCGACGACTCATCTCACAATCTGAATCACAGTCTCAACGCCACTGAGACAACCAGTAATTGGTTTTGAGGTTCGCCCTGTCACTGCTATTTCAACTTCCTATTTAAAAGCACATCCTATAGCTATTGTTTAGCTATGAAGTATAGCTAAGGTGTGCTATAAAAAAAATATAAAAGGTTAAAAAAGGTAGGCACTTTTATTTGCAGTGTGCCACTAAATACAACTCCCTTGTTTTCCGATCTCTTCTAATTCCAGCACAGCCCCAAGGACACGACCCAGAGCCATTGTCCTTACACTACCCCGTTCTGATAGGATGGGAGTCTGAACAAAAGCAGGACAACAACATTCTATTGCGGATGGCAATGTTGGTGTGGAAATTGTTTGCACAAAGCGAGTCAGAGCGAATTACTATCATCCCTTGCTTTGCATTGTGTGTTCCATTGACTTTGACCTTGAAAGGAGCTGTTACTCTCTGTACATTCACACCAGGGTACACCTGGAAGGGATTTCATCATACTTGTTAATAAAAGGACTGTGTGCATTAAGTTGTTATCTTTTAAAAGTAACCTTTAAATGCCCCCCCACACCCCTTTATTTTGTTAATGAGTTCCATTATTTGTAGTACAAATTATACATCGTTTGTATGTAAAATATTATACCATAATAGTATAGTTTTGGGGAAAAACTTTGAAAGTCATGGCACGTAATTTTAGCCTGACTGGTACTGACATCTATGAGTTTCCTTTCGGTTCCCCAGCAGTAATGGGGGTAAGGGTGGGGATATTATGAAGACCTGCAATACAAATGTCTAAATGCAGTTTACTGTGATAGAAGGATATTGCCAGGGGGCACTCTTTTCACACTGTGGTGGCATTTTATTGCTTCTGCTCAGACGGACGTGAGTCGAAATGTAAGACACTGTCATTTCACACATGCCCGACTGCTTTCTCCAGACCAAAGGCTAGAGGCAGCCAAATTAACCACTTTTGAATTTTAAATTACATACATGCAAATTGAATCCGAAATATTAGCAAGTTTAGAGGAACGCATTGCACATGGCATGGTATCTCTCTCAGTGTTTTATCTCTATTTGTATTGTACCTGCAGAAATTACAATGGTAATGACAATGGCAATTTCTGGTAATTTATGCAGATAAAATACACATACAGATGCTGAGGCCCTGTACCATGCGTTCCATTGAGGATTACACGTTTGTATTGCCACTTGAGCACCGACGTTTAGCTCCATGTCTGTTGTCTTCCCACTCCATGCCGTTAATATTGCTAGTTCAACCATGATTCCTATTCCCTTGTGGTTTTTTTTTTTTTTCTTGAATCACTTTTTGGAACAATTTTTAACATTTGGGTAAACATGCAGGCATATGTACAGCCCAGATCGTAGCTTCTCAGTTTGGTAAGGGGGGGGGGGGGGGTTCTTATTCAGCTCTACCCGTAATCACTGCAAACACACAGCTTGTGGGCACAAGGTCTAGCTGTTGATTGGGCTTCAAGGATAAACTCCAAAATACAATTAGAGAATGTCTGCAATCAAGAAATTCTACCAAATGTAAATGAACATACATTTATTTAGAATAGCTTTTTTCTCGTGTGAGAATCAGTTCTTGGAACTATTGGAAATTGTGTGTCATTTACTGCTGATTGTAATTTTTAGATCAGTGGGATTAATTTTTGCAGCTGCAAAAACAAAAAGATAAAACAGACTTGGCTTCCTAGGTGTACTGCTTGTCATTACCAGTGACTAAATGTTCTTAAGGAAAAATGGAAATCCCACAAGGTCTTTGATCGTTGACATAACTTTTACAGTTTGATGTCTGAGTTAAACCAATGACAAATGTTAAGTGATGAGCTGTTCAAACACTTCTTAAGTACCACACATACAACTTGCTAGTGAAAATGTACACTTACAATGGTCTGAACAGTGATAACTTAATGATATATGTTTTTAAAAAAACCTCTAAACATGCTAAATATTTGGGAATCAGAAGATTTAGTGCATATTGAAAGTAAGTACAATTGCTATTTCTTCTAATTTATATAATCTACATAATGGCACAGAATAACAGAATCCTCAAATTAAACTTTCCTTGATTTTGGCTTGCAAATAGCGTTATTTTTGCCTTTATCTTGGTGATTAGGAAGCCTGTGACATTGTGGAATAATTCATTAAATAAATAAATAAACAAACAAACAAACGGTGACTCAACCTCATTATCTCAAAGCAGGTTTCACTGCAACAATGGCTCCACAAATGCAAAGCTCTGTGTGGTCCATGAATTGTATGATGCCTGGTCAAGAAAACAATACTTGCAATACGTGGTGCATTAAAGTCGATCACCGAGCAAATTAGAACCAGCTGGACTATTGATCCAGCATTTTAATGCATCCAAAGCTAAAAATAACTCACAAATCAGTGGCAGTTATTTCAATGCAAATCAATATGACAAACAAGTAAATGTCTGTGCTGTGAAATTTAACACTACCGAGATGCTTCACGAGGAATAATGTATGTATTATTACATAAAATGTCTCACTAACATCAGAAAACCTTGCTTTATTTGAGAGTATATATGCATGCATTGTCACCAAGCAGAACACCTCAGCCGCTGTTTTGTGAACATTGTACATCTGTCATTCAGTCACATGTTTAAGGAGAGCTAAGAGACGCCCGCTATGCCATCTTAAAAACCCTGATACATTTGCGAAAATTAAGTTTTAAGTTAAGTTTTGTTCAGTAATACTCATTTGAGCATCTCGGGGCAATACAGAAGGACCGTCCGTGCGTTTTTTGTTTTATTTTTTCCTCACGATACATCGTTGAGCTCAATGAAAGGCAGCTATTTTCCCAAAGGAACATTGAGCAGCTGAGACGTAACCAACCTAGTGACGTCACGACCGCGGTTGGTCCAAAATGGCTGCGCCCTAGTGGAGAAACGGTAAACTTTAACTTCCATTTCCAGCAAATACGGGTCGATTTGAGATTTGAACGCACCCCCATATCTCATTTAAGATAAAAAGCTAACGAAGCAGACCCACTTTACAGAGTGCTTCATGTCCCCTTTAATAAGCATAGGATGTCCGTGTTAAAATCTATAGACTGACTGTCAGTCTCGCTGCTGAAGTGCTGTACCAATGCAGATATATGCGTTGTGGTGTTGCCATTTTAAAGCTAAATGTGGATCTTGGCTGAAAGTGTTTTATACCCCCATCATTGTCATTTCAACAGTGCTTCACAAAACTTTCTATATGTCAACTCTTTTGAATATTGTCATTAGTACCACTCTTAAACATTCATAAAAACAAAGACAAGCCCGCGCATATAATGCCGCCATTAACAGCTTAGCGCTTGACATTGAAGGCATGCACTGAAATTGCTCAGATCCTCCCCTATCAATATTGTCTGGAGTGTGTTCAGCGCAGTTTACGCATTCGCACATTTCCTTTACAAAACACCGTTCGACGATTACTTCCAAGGGATCAGGGGCCACAATGAGAATAGCAAAAAGAAGAAGAGGAAGAAAAGCCTTTGAATCATTTTTTTCTTTCCTCAATGAAGCGGTTTGAATACTGTCAGAAGCAATTCATGCATTTTCACCATATCAATGAGGAGTCATAATGTTCCATTTGGATTAATTACGTGGCTCAATATTCAATCTGTCTTTCCTCTTTTACAGGAGGTAGGGGTTCTGAGAGAAAAAGACATGCTCCTATTATACTCAACATGTTGTCCTGTTACTGATGTTACTGCTTGATATTCAAATTATATCTTTCTTAATTTTTGTGTAAGTTCATGACAGGATAATTGTGTGAATTTGCTTTTCACTGTCAGCCTGTTGGAAACAGACTTCGAGAAATAATTATACACTCATGCTTGATATGGGGTGCCCTATTTATTATTATTATTATTATTTATTTATTGATTGATTGATTTAGGGGGGGTGGGGTGTGGGGGGGGGGGGGGGGGGGGGGTGGAGGTCAAATTGGGAATGGGTTATAATGTAGAGCCCTGGTTGCAGTTCACCTCAAACTCGTGAGAAATTACAATTTAGCAGCCGTGGGGAGAAACTGACAATGTGACTTCAAAAGAGGGTCACAGAAATGCCTTGGATGGGTTTCTCTTTATTATCAAGTGTGGCATACTGTATGTCCATATTGCCTTACTAAATACATAACACAACAGCCTGACAGAGCTTGTTACTTCTCATAGCATTCATACAATGATTTGTATTCTATCATAGCACTACTGTTACAGCTACTACATACTCAAGTCTAATAGGAATATAATTACTTGGCTGTGCGCCTATGTTTGGAAACTTTTAAATGTATAGAATTTTTAAACTTCAGCCATGAGGCTGTATGAGAAGATAATCTAAAAACCAATTTGATTTTAGATGTAATACAGCTATCAATTTTATTTATCTTTAACTAATGTTAATCAGTTAAATTCAAACTGCTGAAGCCATTTCCACTGCTTAGAGAGAGGTTTCAAACTTTTTTTCAAAAATGAAGTGGATATAGGGTGTGGAAGAGATGTGTTGTCTTCAAATTCCACAATACAAGGCTGACATAATTACACCCCTTGATCAACCGTTCATCCCCTCAACCGTTCAAGAACGTACACCCCTGTTGTTGAAGTTGAGAAAAACAAAAGGGTGTTTCTTAAATTATTCTCAAACCTGAGCACTGTAGCATAATATAATACTATTTAATTTACCTGGCATAATTTATAACAGAGTTATATCATTTGCTGTTCTGCATGTTGACAACCAGGTACCTGACATTTGCAGGCCTGTGGCACTCTGATTACAGCTGTAAACCGCAGCTGTACTTGTACCGGCATGGACACACACTTTCCTCAGGCTGGTGTTTGGTTTCAGTAGCCAGGTTCCGCTTTCAGAATTTAATACTCAAGTCTTATGTTGTCTGTTAATTGCTCAGCCTTTTGATCTGCGAATCAAACAATGAGGGGCACGTAATGTAGTCAGTCTCCTTTACGAACTGCAGGTGAAACTAAAACCAGCAAACACCGGGCTTCCCCCCAGACTCAAGTTTGAGAAACACTTCTCTAAATACTGTTAAACCCCATTTTATGCCTGGATAAATATATTTTGTGATCTTGCGCAAAGCACATCTATCAAACGCTCGAGTGGTCGGCAAAGGGACTTTGAATCACACCTGTTAAACAGACTCATTTCTGTCCGTAATAAGCCATGGAATATCCACAGGCATTAAGTTACTTTTATTGGATCCTGAGCACCGCGGATACTTTAAGATCTCCCTTTAATTGAATGTGCTCCTCCAAGAGACAGAGCACGTTAATATCTCTACCTCTTTTTCAGGACGCTCAGAAATGAATTTTTCTGCAGCACATCAGTCTGCTCGAGTCACACTCTAATTTATATTCTGTTACTGTTCAGCAGTCTTAACTAAAATGCCTCTTAACATTGCTGGAAGCCATGGACATCATAACAGAGAGGAATTTGCCAGTGAGGTCACTTCAGTATAAAGTGGTGGTGCTTTGCCCATGATTTCCATTACTGTCACAGCCTGACTTAAAAACATATTGGGTTTGCGCTGTAATCAGACTGTAATCAGCTAAGCATGCCCACGCCTGATTCTACCCAAATCAGATGTAGAATGACTGATTGAGAAGGCTGCAGCACAAACTCTTTCCATTTTGATGCTGTTCGACTGCAATGTACTTGCATCTGTGGATAAGCCTGAGATTGTGGATAAGCCTGTTTACACATCCTGCCAGGGCTGAATTTTCTACTGTATTTCTTGATATATCTATTTAACTTGATATGCCACTTGCCACCTATAACAGCTGAAAGAAAAAAGTGACTGTGCTTTTTATCCTTAACTGTCAAACTGCAGGTGCTGCTTTTCTCATTACATACCCTATTTTATGAGAGTGGAAGCTGAAATTATAGTAAAAAATGGTCTGTTAGTATAATAAAAAAGTTGAAAAATAGTATATCATTTAGGTTTACTAACATAGCACATTGTAGTTAGGTCAATGCTTTAATGTATTATATTCAAGGAGGTCGTGGCGGTATTGCCGTCGAGACCCATCTGTGGAGCACAACAGTGTGTTAAGCAGATTTTACATCAAAAACAGTATTCTGTCACTACCTTGCAGGTCTACCAAGACTCAACGAAAGACAAAAAACAACCTGGAAATAAAAACAACATCCTGGACAGAAATGGAAGCGAGCAAGCCGAACTTCTATCGCTTTTTTTTTTTTTTTAAATCATATGGCTTTTCTTATGATTTATTGAACTACATGAAGACATTTCTTGCCAACAGGCTTTCATTCTTCTTCCCCACACCCGTGGCAGGGTTAATGGAACCCCAGCCTGCATTACGGTGCGACTGCCACTCATAAGCCAAGTAGATGACAGAACTGATGTCCCTTTAGAAAGCTTATCCCCTCATACCCGGACACCAGCGCCCTGCTTTGAACCAAGCCGTCTGCAGCTGACAGATTTTAAAAAGGCTGCAGCCGATATTATGCCTGAAGAGACCTGCGATGCCCCATAAACAGACTTTGAGCTATAATGTGCTCGTATCTCCTAGTCAATGTAGGATACGACTGGCAATTTCAGGAATTGCTGTTAAACTCCGCCGCATCGGAAATCACCAATACGAGTAATCTCACTTCTGCACAATCTTTATTCAGTCTGACAGCGATGGCATTTAAATGCTGTAACATTTTTTTTATTGCTTGAATAACATCTGTTAATGTTGATGTCTCCCAGATGGACATAAAACAGCCAGTTTTTGAAGCAGTCAAGAAATAAATCAAAACATAATTAATCTTCTGAAGTGAATCTGATATGGGGTGGTTTTTGGTTTGAGATCACACCTGAAGTTTGACTTTGTGTGATATATCAGTCCTTATTGCAAGAAGACCAAGTGTACCATCAAGCTGGCTTCATTACAAATATTGCAATTGAATTATAGCTACTATTTAACAATGGCAAAAACAGAACCTCTAATGTTTCAGCTGACCGTGTGTTGACACCTCCTTGTTGCAGATATTTTTGTTATGTTGTCTGTTACCGAAATACGATGGCACACTGGTTGCCTGTTGCAGTCAAAAACATTAGCGTGTCTATGTTTTTAGATAATTTACTCCCTTTTAAGCCTTTCTGCAGAAAAGAAAAAAAAATCCCGCCAGCCTTTCTATGTAGAATTTCTTTGTTTGTCAATGAATAATTCAATTTCTCTCTTATCTGTACTCAGTTTTCATGCAGTGTTGGTGGTCAGGATGGAGAGTCTGGTAATATTTTAACAGACTAAATTTCAAGAAAATCCTATTTCTATACCATGAGAGTAACTACTGTTGCATTATATGAAGTAATGCAAAACAGGAGGACATTCAATATAATCGGGTTTTCAGTATAATAATAATATTTTTTTTTTCTTCACACATATTTTTTTGTTAGAAGGAAAGTGCAAGAGAAATAACCACACACACACACACACACACACACGGCTATTACATATTTTATAACATTTTAATAACAATGATAGCCTCAGAAAATTATAGTTTCACAGCAATAGTCATGTGATTTCAGAGTTAATCTGTTTCCAAGGTACAGTATATACATAGAAATTATTAAACTGAAAATTGAGTGTACCACAGTGCAAAATATCCATTTTAGGGTAATGATCCTTGACATTGAATTTTATAGGAGAGTGAAACTAAAATTAAAAATGGTGGTGCTCATTTAAAAACTGAACCAGTGAAAAGGGAGACTGGGTTATTTCTGCAGTTGTGTGCATTATGATTTACCATTTAAACTGCAAATTGTCTCTTCTTACCAAAACCTATTTAAGAAAATATAGCAGAAACAATATATCTGGAATATTGGTCCACTATTGGTGTGTGTGTGTGTGTGTGTGTGTGTGCGTGTGTGTGTGTGTGTGCGTGCGTGCGTGTGTGTGTGTGTGTGCGTGCGTGTCTGCGCGTGTGCATGCGTGCGTGTTTTCATTTAGCCCATGTCATAGGTAGAAAGGCACAGTACAAGCTATGTTGTCCTTACTGAACAAGGAATGTTGGCTCTATGGGAACATGCGGGATAAACCCATTCCTTAGTTTACTAATCCAGTGGGACTCACGGACCCAGTGCCTTTGCCAGCTATCCAGTGATGCAGTCAAGAATGAGTTGTCACTCTGCAATTTCAGCATGGATCAGAAGTTAGTCAAGCTTGGCACGAGAGCAATGTTTCTGGGATTTTTTTTTTTCCGAGCAGGGCAAATCGCATCACAAAACAAGTATCTATTTAGCAGTGAAATGGCAAAATGGCAGGCCGGCTATTTCAAGATTATGGGATTACGGACAGTTGTGACATAAATTCTGCTACCTTTAAGAATTAAGGAAAGCAGACTAAGGGCCGGATTCAGAGATGGCCAATTAATGCGCTTACGCGCCTCTCCTGTGCGGATTTAACACGGGGTGATCTACGCCGTATTCTAACTCAATCTCCGTGGGTGCTTTTCTCAAAATATAGGTGGAAACAGGGCATGATATTCTAATGACCTGTTTCTTGTACCTGCCCCCTTGGTTGCCAGCATTCCACTAAAAAAAATGTCTGTCAATGTTTTTTTTTAGGATTATCTAATAAAATCATGTATGGTGGTTGACGACAACATTATTATGTAGCCTATATGTGACGTCTTCAACCAGGTTAAGTCACGTGTACTTAATAATAGCCTATCACGTGCCAGCACTGTCAAACGATACATTTTTTTTGAGCATCTGTGCATCACGCTGGACGGATGTGGCCAGGAAGGAGAGAGAGATTGTAACCTGGAGCACTGCTACACTGTGGAGAGTTAATTTGCGTATCGTAATCATTTTGGAGCAGCTGAGCTGACACAAGTACAAAGTTGTCTCTCTGTAAAAGCGAATATAATCCAGACAATGTCAATCAATTAATCCATCTAATATTGGTCCGGTATGATATAGATGGTCAATCATACTTTCACATATTTTTCTTTTTATGACTGCTCTTTGCTAATTGCAAGTAGGCTAGGCAAAGGAAAATAAGACCAATAGTATGTTCAAATAACATGCACTCATTCCGATATCCATTTATGTGAAATATGCTGTATTTTTCATAATAATCTATTGGTGGCGCTAGACATAAACCACCTTTTTTCCAAACAAAGTAAAAAAAAACAAAATTGTGACAACTCTGAATCCTCATTTTCTTCAAATCTCCACCCCACAAGCGTATATACTGGAGAGATGCTTATAACAGTGGATAAGTCAAATGTGTGAATCCAAAACTTAAGCTATGTGGAATTTCAAGTAAATGCCATTTGCATGCAATCTCAACTCTGAATCTGGCCCTGAGTATATAGGAACCAAAAGGACTCTACCACAAACTGATTGTTTAAATTTTTTGTCAAGTGCTAATGCAATTATGATACTCCATTTATTGTCCGTAGTCAAGAATACATTATTTTTTAATAATATCAGTTTTTAAAAAAGGTAGGTATTTATTGAAGGTCAAAAATAGTTAGAACTTGGTGTGTCCGGTTAGAATGGCAGATGCAATCAAGTTATAGATGGCTTTAATATCTTGTTAATAGCCCAGATAATTGCATGTTATGCAAAAGCTTACCTCATGGGGGATGAACAAGACATTCACAAAGCTTCCCATTTTATACAAGCATATCGGAAATGTTAAAATTTTGGTTTGCAACTGTTCTCAATAATGTATTCTTGAATAAGAAGTGCAATTGGAGTATCATAATTGCGGTACTCCTTCATAAATAATGAAAACAACCAGTACTTGTGTTCCCCACTGTATATGGTGTGCCCCACTGTGTACAGGAGAAAACTATATGAGACTTCTGACTCCCACACAGCCATCGTGCCTTATCAATCTCAGTCTACCATTTAGAGTAACGGTTGGGCCTCATTTATTATTGATGCGTACGTTCAACTCTGATTGTAAAGCGTGCATACGGCCATTTTTACGCAAATCTCCAGTACGATGAAATCTCACAACAAGGTCTTGACTTTTACGTAAGCTTTTTTCCAGCGGCGAGGCAGCAACATTGCATACAAAGAACGGCGAGGGCACAATAGCGCAGCCTAAATAATGAAAAAAGAAAGTAATTTGATTTTTAATTAGACACCGCTATTAGTTTCTCATCACATGTAGCCTAAATGGAATGAAGCATGAGTCGGTTAAAATGATTAAATGAGGAAATAGCCTCTGTATAAGGATTTATTGGAGACAGCCATATGCAAATAAAAACGTAACCTTTTTCTATTTTGTCTAAGAATGGCCGATCTAGATTTATTAGCCTAGAAGGCCTAAGAAATGCCGCACCCCAGCATGAGGGAGTCTTTGATGCCTCCAGGGTAAGTGGAAAAAGATGCTGGCGGGAGCAAGTTGCTGTCATCCGTCTTCTATCACCCTTTGCAGTGCCACTTTCACAATAATATTCCCCATCCGCTCATCTGCAGATGAGAGGTCTGGGATGCCCTTTCCTCCACCTGTAACGCCAGAACTTTTTTGGGGAAAGGTTATATTATTTTTCGCTGCAAGCTTCATATCCAACCATTTCTTTTTATTTTTTTTATCTCAGCTGTAGTTCACTATTCAGAGGAAGCACTATTTACAGCCCTGGTTATCCTCAGCCACAGAGCCGCTTTTGAGCTATGCTGCACGCCACTATTAACGCTCCGAAAAAGCAAACGTTTATTTTCATTATTTTTAAGCATTTCAATTTCACCCTCACAGAAGTATTATTTTTCTTTGCTTTCCTGCTTCCCGCCATGGTGTAGAACACTGAGAAAACCACATTAAAAAAAAAAGTTTGCGGCCTTGGCTATGGTAATTCATAGTGATGTGCACTCACTTCCTAATATACAATCAAGTCTGATTCATCAATCTGCAAACACATTTACGCTCAGATCAGTGGTTTATGCAAGTTTTATAAATCACACAAGAGATTTTTGCATGCACGTTGGTCAACGTTGGTCGTATGCTCCAATATATTGCTCATTTTTATGACCATATTGATAAACGTGGCCCTTAGTCTCCCAAATATTGACCTTCCATTTCCATTTTCAGTCCTGCACTACAGTGACCTGTACTGGGTCCCTTTATACTATCTGTCCATTCAAGCTCATATTGGTATGCTAACCAGGCTGTAACCTTTTATTTTTCTCCTGCAAATGAAATTAAATGTGAGAGGTTTGCCAATGCACCTGTCACAGGCTAAAAGGCATGTCCTGAGGATGCACAAACGGCTGTGATTAAAATGCGGAGGGTGTTGAGGCTGGCGGCTGTAATCGCATGGCCGCCTTTGAATTTCCCCCCCCCCTCCAACCTTACTCCATGCCAGGAGCCCCAGAGAGGTGACGCGGCAGGCGCAGATAACCTGGACAGGAACCAGCTCCTGCTAATCCTGGTTCCTGAGGGGCTGCTCCTCCCCACAGGTGGGTGTGTGGGGGGGTCTCGACTTACTGCCACAGGCTGAATGAGCTAGGCTCCCGATCCTCTCTCTCCGCATCACCATAATTACACAGACAGTGGTGAAAGTTTGCACTTAACTTATATTATTAATATTAAAAGAAGGATGCCGTTCAACCTGTTCTTGTTTTAGCACCTCGCTCTTTCTTACTGTTGTGCGTTATGTGGCCTGGCTAATTTGTTTGATATTCAGTAACAATGAGCAATACAGTCAAGCACTTGTCTGGACCAGTGAGAGCAGATCAAATCAGCAGGAGATAACATGCAGTGAATATGAAAGCATGTTGATAGAGCTTTTTTTATATACTTCCATTGTGATTGTCAAGGTGTCTCTTGGGCCATTGCTGATAATAGCTCACCTTTAGCTCCGCAAGTACGGCTCACTTGATGTAAGCCAACCCATGTGCTGATAAGGAGCTTGTGCAATAAGGAAAATAATGCTGAGCACTTACTCTCCATCGTTTCGAAATTCTACACGTGTGCTTCAAAATGTTTTTCAAGTTATGACAAAAAAGAGAAGCACTCACCCGATAACCAAAAACAAAGCAACGCTGGAACGAACACCAGATGCACCCTTAAGCTGCAGCGCTTTATTAATCTGCATGGTTTGAGAGAATAGCTTGTTCTTAGGATCATTTTATTCCCCCCCCACCCCCCCTCCTCCCCCTCCAAAGGGAAGCCAATGTGATCAAAGCACAGGAGGCAGTAAAAGATCTCCACTCCGCTAAAGCGGCCTAACTGAAGCCACTCGTAAATAAAAGAGTCTGTTGTGAAGTGAGCGAGGCCCGGGGAACAACAAACAAGGCAAGCCTTTCCTGGCTTTCTTTCATTTTAATATCTCAGATGACAGAACAGATGGTCATGTTGTGAAGGCTACGTGACAAGGGAACACTGTTGTTCTCTTCACGGGCTACAGCCAGAGTGAAGGCACTAATGTGAGCACTGAAGAGGGATCTCTCTTCCTTTGCTAACTGCCTTCCCGAGCCAAACGTCTGGCTCCGCTTCAATGTTAAAATGCCACACCAAGGTGAGGTGAAGCCACTGGCTTTCATCACAAACGGTACTGAGCAGGGTTACCTCATCCGCGCAAAACCCCAGAAAAATAGTTTGGCTGGATGTTCTATGCATGTAGCATGGTCAGCCTCCTTTGCCATTCTTGTTTTATGTACCGTGTAATGCTTTTTCTGGTTTTTGGTCTGTTTATAAGAGCTGCACTGAGGCAAATTCTAATCAACTCGGTTGACATGGCAATAAAATACTGAATCTATATGTGCGCTTCCATTAAAATGCTTATTTTCTCAAGATGCATTATTCAGACCTACACACACACATATGTCTGTGACAAAGCTTATTTTCTTCTGTATGTTGTATATGTATTTGTGTGTACAGGTTGAGACCGAAGCTGGTGCCATGTCAGCGTAATGGGCCTTCATTAGAGGTAATGTTTGATGATGGAGAATAAATGACCTACTGCAATGCTGCATGTGAGCATTATTAACTACCTGAGCAAACACTGTTCGTCTGGGACACTGTGCTATCCAACACAAAGGAAATCGCTGCCAGATTCAAAATTTCAGCCCACGGAAAATGCTAATGACTGTGGTTCTCAGCTCAAGTGAGCATCCAACTTCCCTCATGCGTTGCAAATCCTTGCGGGCTACACTGGATTTTCTGAGACATGAAGGCGGCTCATCTTCAACAGTGGCTTTAACATTTTTAAGATTCATACCATAAAACTCCTTAAAGTTTGTGCTCAGAGAGCGAGAGAGTGAGAGCGTGAGAGAGAGAGAGAGAGAGAGCGAGAGAGGGATGTATGTAAACAAGAAACAAAGTATCAGTAGAATCTTACTGTGGTTTCATTGAAATTCAATGTGTTGCTTTTAAAACTGCAGCATTCATTTGCATAATATGCAGATTGAATGGATGCGAACAAGGAACGAACATATAGTCGCCAGAATCCCCTATGATAAAAAGCTCTAGTCAGACTAGATGCAAGAGATACAACAAGCTTGGGCTAAAGGCCATAAACATAAACTAGGCCTACATGTATATCACAAGAAGCCTGCTAAAAGCCATTTCAGGACTTCTTAAATCTACATCCAGTGGGGAGTAAGACCATTTCCGATGACTCAACCTCAGTTTTTTTTGTTTATTTTTTTGAAACGTGAATTGCTGCAAACATAAAGCTGTGATAATGTCTTCCTAATTTCCTCCACAATAATGAGAAAACAGCTATAATGAATAGCCGCAGCATGACTCAGATTATGCTAGTCACCACTGCAATTTGAGAAAACTTAAAATTACATTTCACAGAGACTACCATAATGCAACTATCATAAATAATCATGGTTGCTTCACTCAGGCTCAATTTTAAAGCAATAATATAATTAGATTTTTATTACGGTTTATAATCAAGAACATAAAAGTGTCAGTTCTTTCTTTAACTGTTTGCCAAATTTATACACATTATTATATATCAGGATGCAAAATGAGTCACTGTATACAATGGCCCATTTGACTAAATGAATACAGTGATGTTGTTGCTATGTACTGAAATACCCAGGACCGAGATGTGTTGAGATTGGAATACTGTTGTGTCTAAAGAATCTTGATAAATAGCTTTTATTATTAGATACAAAAGTATGACTGAACTGTCAAGCGCTTATGCCCAGATACAGAACCAGTTTACTTTGCTGAGTCTAGCCTCTGTTATTGACAGGATTATTCAGGTTTTCTTATGTACCTTTCAATTCAGTTCCATATATACAGTAGTTCTACTGTATAGCCCCGCTTTTCATTATCATGACTAGATTATTGATAGAGCAGTCATGATTTACCTTATGAAAGAGGTTGAAGACACCAAGAGGCCAACATAGCAAACTTGACATTTACTGATTGACTTTATTGGCAGCTTTATTGTATTCTGTCTCTGTCTGTCAATTTGGATAAGGTTACCTTACCTGTTAAGCAAATATGTTATTAAAGTACTTAATCCGGCAAGGAGAAAGTGACTGGAAAGTGGCCTACACTTACAGAGGAAGAGGTAAAGCTTCAAAGTCTCATGGATCAAAGTAATCCACTGTTTCACAATCATCAAGTGACCATAGAAGGCCCAAGATGGCATAGATTTAGATAATTCCACAGAAAGTTACAATATTATCTTCTTAAGCCAGGCATACATGCACTATAGACCCGTTCATTCAATACACTTCAATACAACCTAACGTACCCCTCTGGGGCAATTAAGAGTGCCATAACAGCAGTGCTTATCTTAGCATTAGAAGGTATTTTTAAATATGGAATTACTGATGAGCATAATATTTTTGAAATTGTTTTTAAAAATATGGTTTGTGCAGAGAAAAAATATATATACAGGCAACTCTATTAGTATGGCAGCAGCTTATCTTCCACAGAAGAACATATTTATACTGATATTTCTGTTAAAACAAGAACAGGCAGATTGATATACTTGTATTTATTGCAGTTCCACCTGTTACCCAGAGGCACTTGAGAATAATTCCAAAAGGATATTAGTCTTAGATGTATAACTGACAAAACGAGCAACAGAGAAATATTCTGGTTCAGTGAGAGGCTAGATAAGCCCTGATTTATTTGTTATAGTAATTATATCCTTGTTTGAAACAGGTGTATAGATGGGTTTATTCCAGTGTAGAACTAGCCAACAGTGAAATGACAACCTCATTATCATTTGACATTTACAGGATCAGACCTCTTTGCTCAGTGCCACATGTTTGTGACTGTGAATAGTTACCAAATGATTGTAAAATTACCTTCCCTGTGCCTATGGTATAGGAAAAACCTCATAGCTGATATGTCCAACCCTTATATGGTGTTCTTTTGATTTTTAGAAGCATTGTAAAATACTTTTCAAGCTAGCTAAAAACAATAATACATATGCTACTACATAACACTATATACTGCTATTATGACAAAACTAGTACTACTACAGCTACAATGCTATGCGTTTCCTCTCTCTCAGATACTATGTTACTGACTGCGTTAATATTGCTTTTATTCACGGATAAAGATATTGTGTCTTCACAATATCTGTCGTGTCTTCAGACCACAAGGGAAAGCAGGCAGTGACTGATTAGTTCGTAGAGGAATGGGGAATTTGTTCTACCTCTGGAGAGCTAGGGTGGAGAAGCTCCATATTCAGGACAAGCGAGAACTTATTTACGAGTAGGTTTGTGCTCCTGTACTGTTTGTTGCAGAGGTGCAAGCAACATAGTTTACCAGCAGCCATGCAATCTGCTCCTGCGGAATGGTTGAAGCTAAGCTGGTGTGGGCTTGGTTAGTACCTGGATGGGAGACCTCCTTGGAAAACCATGTTGCTGCTGGAAGTGGTGTTGGTGGGCCAATAGGGGTCAGTCTTCCCTCTGGTCAAGTAAACCCCAATGGCCCAGGGCAGAGATGGGGACACTGTGCTGTAGGAGATGCTGTCTTTCAGATGAGACGTTAAAAACCGAGGTCCTGACTCACTGTGGTCATTAAAGGCTATGACACTTAGTGCAAAGAGAAGGGGTTTCCCCGGTGTCCTGGCTAAACTTCCAACCCAGGCTCGTTCAATCTGCCACCTAATCATCCCCCAGTTTAATTGGCTAAAAAAGTATTCTCTCCCTTTCCACCTCAGCTGATGTGTGGTGAGCATTCTGGTGCAAAATGGCTGCCGTTGCATCACCCAGGTGGGTGCTACACATTGGTGGTGGTTGAGTTTCCCCCTCATCATTGTAAAGTGCTTTGAGTATCGAGAAAGGCGCTATATAAATGCCAGGCATAATTATTTTTTATTATTATAGTTTTTTCCAGAAATTTATGAGATCATTTTTTTATTGTACGTTGGAGAAAGTTCGCAGACAGCAGATAAGAAAATATGCTTTTCTACGCACTCAGATTAATGAAATCTTGAACCGTTTAGGAAAAAAACTTTTTTTCTCAGTCTATGCAAATTTTGTCATGAATATTCATGACCTCTTTGGACGTGAGACTCAAAAACAAGATGGATGGCCCATAGCCAGCCGAAATCGTTCGGTAATAACAGCACAAGAATGACAGCTATGTGGACGAGCAAAATACTAGCTAGTACCGGCGGTACATCACCTTATACAGTATCTTATAGACAATCTGGTTTTAACAAGAATCTTCTAGAGGCTTCTAGAGAATATATGGTTTTACTGAGCAAGCGAGAGCTACTGGCTAGTTGTCTACCGTTGACTGAGGAGCCACCGGTAATGAATATTCATGAACCGGCGAACTCATCAACATTACGTAGCATCAATGCTAGTGGAAATGTTTTGAAAGTGAGATCATAACACAACCATGGATTCCATGTCGACTTATAATTATGTATTAATTATAAGCATTAGGCTGTGTAACATTGGCAGTAATAATCCAGTTCCGCAAAAATATTTGAAAAATCGACTGTGATGATTATTTTATAGCATTTATCTCCATTCACCTCCCTGTATTTTTCCAGATTCCACTCTGTTTAGCAGTGCCTCAGCACTGCTCCCTGATGCTCAAAGAATGCCATTGCACTTTTTTTCAGTTACATTGCAGTCATTGGAGTTGGCAAGGCTTTCTCTCTCTATGGGCTTTGACAAAACGCAAACTTACACTTTCGTAATTTTTAGATTTTATTCAAACTGGACAATGATACAAAAAACAATATTGTGAATCATATCGAAATTGCAATATCTGCCAGAAAAATCCCCAAATCGTTCGGCCCTCAATGGGAATACGTTTAACTTTATTGTGCCATGCTTGACAATGTAAGACTCGGTCTTTGATTAATTTGACCAATAAAACAAACCAAAAAAAAAACGTAGGACTGAGTTTGATTGTAGTTATTTCTTTGTGAAGCTGCAAAAGACTCTCTGGGCTGTTTGTGTATGGGGCATGTCCTGCTATCCAATTGCATTATGCACACAGAGCATTATTATCCAATGAAGTTTTCAATTAAAAACTTGAAACTTGAATGCACACAACTTCAGTTCAATGCACATTCTTGTGAGGTGCTGCATTATCAACTACAGCAGTACTAAAACCACTTGGTAGAAGAGCTTTATTTCTATGTGAAATATTGATGTGTATTTCCTTTAAACAACCTTCTCCCACAGCTGGAATGCCTCTTTGTCCATCAGCGTGTTAGCCTTCGCTGAAAGCTGCATCATAAAACACTCTATATTATTGATTTTAACGCACAAAAAATAAGTAATTTTTAAAAAAACCAGCTGAGTCTGAATAAAGTGGCATAAATCCACCATGGTGCCTATTCGTTGGAACGTCACATGGAAAAATGAACTCACAAAGGGGGAATATGATTTTTTTATTTTTCAGAATGTATGTGGCACAGCTCAAAAATCTATTTTTTTGTTTTCCTTTTTTTTTCTTTTTAATTCTGAGCACAGCATTTCATAAATGAAGTCATCATTGTGTGCAAAGACCTCATCACTTTATTGGAGAAGATCTGTTTTGGAAATGTTGCACATTCAAATACAAAACAGGCACGTGTGTGTGTGTGTTTGCTCATTTATAGATTATTGAAATCATCTCATTAATAAACAAAATAGTGTCATTCTGTCATACTTCTTAAGAAAGCTGAAGGGGGGAGTTGTCCCTGAGTACATGGATGAGTAGCCAAACTGATCTTTATTATTGAGTTTATTATTCATTGTTCAGCAGGTGCAATTAATACCACAGGGCTCATCCCAGGAATTTAATAATACTAAAATATTTTCCTCCACAAAAGAAATGCAATGACTGTCACTACGATTCAATCACACATCATGGCCAAAGAATATGCATGTGGCAACACTTGTGTTCATCAGCCATTGGCAACAGAGCAGTGTTGCCTTGTGCAGTCGTATACAGTTTATGTTGCCATTTATGGAACTGCTGTAACTATATTGAACTTTTTTCCCCCACACTAAGAAATGTCAACTCAATGTCAACTTTTTTGAAAATGGAGGATATCCCAAAGAATTAACCCCTTTGCGCAGATGGCAAATTTGGTCAATTCTCGCCTATTTAGGGGGTGCTCTGTTTAAGGCATTATAACTCTAGGTGAGAGCATCACAGAAACTTCAAGCAAATGGCTTAAATGAAACAAGACAGTTTTACCATTTACAACACAAACTTTGTATTTGTTTATTTTCAGAATTTAAGTCAAAATAAAGTGCCACAAATGCAAAGAAACTTCTAAGATCTGAGGATGATATGATGATAACTTCTAAAGATCTATGATGCAAAATATAGTGTCTCCAAATCTATCCAAATGGCTAAATTGTGCACTGCTCTAAATCATAAAATAGTGATATATTTAACTACAAGTTTGGATCATAAAACTCGCTTTTGCATCATTTTCAAGTGGGAAATACGATCTTTTCATCAGCATAGGGGAGCTATGGGTCCAAAACCCTATCCAATACATTTCATAAAATGAATACAATTTGGTTTGTCCATTATAAAGCATACACATTTGCCCCTTGTGATGGTTTAAGATGAAACCATTGATATCACACTGTAACACACACCTAAATATTGTATGTAGCCAAATTATTCACTTTTCACATCACAATCACTGACATCACTTTTTCATGTACTCTACAGTATGTATTATTTTGCCCTACACTACAACACTATACAATAAAATAATATTCCACCAACAGGAAAATGCTGCCATATGTTCTAGTGTCAATGAAAGCCAGTACATCAAACAGAAAACATGACTGAGCACGTACGTACGAGATAATAAGCTAATTTTTTTTTTTTTACCATGCCTTACAGGTCCTCTGCCATTAAGTCGTAGGTATGACTTAGCACTGGCATTGGAGCAGGATTTCTGTAGCCTAAAAAAAACTCATGAAACCAACCTAAATTAGCTGGAATCTAGACATCGGGGTGGGGGACTTCTAGGTTAGGAGACATTTTGACATAAACGGATGCTAACCCTTATTAGCATTCACCTGAATGCTACACGGCATTTCACCGACTTTTCAACACAAAAATGTTCACTGGGTAACAGAAAAAAACAATGGTTATTTAGTCTTCAAATTTCAAATGCCCATTTTGTAATCATATAACCTAAAAACCAGGCTTAGATTTTTTTCTCGAAGATCAGGCTAAACAAGCCGTTATTAGCATGTGTCAAAATAAATATTCATTATTTTACGCCTCTTTTATTGATTTCAACGGGTATTTATTTCCACTCATACTTATTTCAAGGCGTAGGCCTATTTATTTCAAGGTGTAGACCTATACAATTTAAGTCGGCATGAAAGGGGCATGTTCAGCTATGATCATTGGTTGCTCAGCCCATAAATATAAAAAACTAAATACTGCTAACTTATGCGTAGTTTTATACATATAGGCTAATATAATACATATATAAGTCACATAGAGATCAGCGTATTTTTGTAGTGTATTGACAGATGCAGACTTCCCCTGAGAAAATATGCTATATAACTCCCTTAATGCTGAACTAATTTTTGTGTTATAAACATCAGAAAAATCTGCATAACACAGGTTACCCTATTGCCAAATTTCCCAGAACAGCTAGTCCTTCTCCAATGGTGTATACTAATTAATTAATTAATTAATTACTTTATTTATACAGGGGGATCACACTGAGACAAGTCTCATTTTCAGATGAGCCCTGTGTAAACACCAATACAGATACAATAGAAGCAAGGACATGAAAGATAAAAGCAATAAAAATAAAAAATAAAATAAAAAAATAAAAATAAGTAAATAAAGTTAATAAATTATATATATATATATATATATATATATATATATATATATATATATATATATATATATATATATATATATATATAAACATATACATTGATATATACATAAATATACAAGCAAGCCAAATACGCAGAAACATCTAAAAACAATTGCATTCATCTATAAAAATATCCATAATCAAGAGTTTGAACTCAAGAGGAACAAGGTGTTGGAGCCCTAGCGAGCCTTGAAGGTTGTTCCAAATGTGAGGTGCATTAAAACTAAATGAGGTTTTTCCCAGCTCTGTACTCACTCGAGGGACCTCCAGTGCCAAGCGTTCCTGCGAGCGTGTGTTGTAATTGCTAGTTTTGTATTTGAGTAGTGAGCATAAATAGTGAGGTAATTCTTGAATAAGAGCTTTATAGACAAACAATATGCTATGTTGGGCTCTCCTTACATTACCTAACCATCCTACTTTTTTATAAAGCTCACAATGGTGTGTACGGTAGCTGTCCCTGGTAATAAAACGCAATGCAGAATGGTAAACTGAATCCAATATTTTTAAGAGTTGGGGTACAGCATGTGTGTAAATTGTATCAGCATAGTCGAGTACAGGGAGGAGTGTCGCTTGAACAATAATCGTTCTACTCTCATAAGAGAAACATGATTTATTTCTATATAAGAAGCCAAGCTTTGCCTTCAGACTATTCTGCAATTTCTCAATATGTGTTTTAAAAGTTAGAGTATCGTCAACCCAGATACCCAGATACTTATAATGAGGGATTTGTTCAATTTCAGTTCCATTCAATGTGTGAATATGCAGATCATTAACAGAGTTACTAGATCTAGAAAAATACATGAATTTAGTTTTATTTGCATTTAGTACCAGCTTAAGGTCAATGAAGGATTTCTGGAGAGAATTAAAGCCTGAAGATCTAGAAAAATACATGAATTTAGTTTTATTTGCATTTAGTACCAGCTTAAGGTCAATGAAGGATTTCTGGAGAGAATTAAAGCCTGAAGATCAATAATAGCCTGCTGGGCTGAGGGGGCACTGGTATAGACAACCGTATCATCAGCATAAAAATGTAATTTACAATTACTCTGCGAAAGACCAAGATTATTTATATAAATTGTGAACAGAAATGGACCCAGAGTCAAGCCTTGCGGGACACCTTTAGCGATGATGTATACTGTATAAAGGAGTTGTGCAGGGTCACTTGTGGGGTAGCTGTATAAAATGTAAGAAAATATACAACCCAAATTTTTTTTACCTCAGATTTTTTTACGAGTGATTATGGTGTGGTGGCACTTTGCCATACAGGTTTAAAGTTCACAAACCTTCACTTACCTCAGACTCCAAAAATTAGATGTTTGCTCACAGATTTAATATTTATGGATAAAAGGCTAGTCAATTGGAAGACACACAAAATGTGACACGTAAAATAATATTTCCTTTAAATATTACATGGATTTATTTTGTTTAACGGGATCCATTTTGATTGTCATCAAGAAATACAAAATATTCTAGCATTCCTAAATAGTAACCCATTGAATCTATCTGCTGGAGTTGTTACTGTGGGCTGAGAACAGCTTGCCGTTTCAGCATTGTTCTGACAGGGCCCACTCTTTCATTCTCTGATGCCCTGCACCATTTTGACTGGCTAATGGCCTGTGTGCATTTGACACAAATTCCTGTGTATTATTGTCCTTAGTTTGTTCTTCAGCATTTCACAACATGTCAATACCATAGTATATAATTATACACTGTAGACTGGTACTGGATTATTTTGTTTTTCTTACTCAAGCTCTCCATATCTGTTAAAATATTTAAAACTGATAGAATCTGGAGTCTTACCAATCCATATTGTACAACCCTTGCCATACTAAATAGGATTTTTTTTTTGCGGGGGGGGGGGGCTGTACCAGTGAAAGGCCAATTGTCATACAATGTTATGTTTTTTCTAAGACACTTTACAATGACAAAACATCTTCATCTAAAATAAACGAATACATTTGCACATAAATTATGAAATACCCCTTTTCAGGTAGCGGTAGCCAAGCAGCCGGCATCCCAACTGGTTTCAGCATCGCTGCTTTTTGTAATGTTGCCTGTAGACATTTCTGAGCATGTTTCAAGGACACCGCACAAGCACGCCAACAGCAGTTTGACTCAGCTACCCACTTTCTCAAAAGCTAATTCAATTCTTTTTTCAGGCCAGAACCAGCAAAGCATGGCCTATAATGAAATAGACTTGTGTTGACTTTGGAATGCAATGCATTTCTCCACGTTGGCATTTTAAATAGGTAACTAACAGCTACAGGGCAAAATTATTGTATCATGGCATGTATTGTTAAGTTTCATGTGGTGTAATCTAGGTTATATTTTTCACAATCAAAAGAACTGAGAAACATTGAATCTTTGTCTTTGTCAAATACTCATGACAGCTAGCTATCGTAATTAAACTGTATCATGCAATTACAACAAATAAGCAATTTTGACTTATTGTATGTGGCATTATTGTTCATTTCCAAATATTGCAGGAATGTTATGCATAAAAGGTTTTTTAATATATATATATATATATATATTGAAGATACAACACTACTATGTGAGCTTGAACTACACTGGAATGATTAAGACCAGTAGCTTGGTTCGACCGCAACTGTATGTAATGAAAGTTTACCCCGATTTTTAAAGGTGACACAGCCTGCCTGCCTCATTTTGTTTTAGATTTTCATCAATAAATAAATCCAAAGCATCAGTTTCCTTCAATAGTAATCGTGTTTCATGAAACATAATAAAAAAAAGCATTGTTACATTGAAATTGGTACATTTATAAAAGGCAAAACAGCAAAAGCAAAAAAGCAATATATTGAGTAATGTGCTGGTTGATACATAAGTCACAGGATGTTGGAAAATGTGAAATCTTCACCATAACAGCTCGGTCTTTAAATGTCATTCCTAGATTATTATGGCCGTAAATTATACAGCACGTACCTAGAGACCCCAGTGGCAAAAGAAAAAAGTCTGGGAAGCCATTAGGCAGATAATTCCTTTGTCGAGACATCATTAACCTTGGCTGGTTGTTTTTCTTTGAAGTCAGGAGCTGCAGGTTTGCTGCAAAAACTGTTGCAGGCAACCTACTATTGGACTCAGCAAATGCCTCCTGGAAGTAAAATGGAGGGCTGGAGACACATTAGTTGTGATTGGTCAGACAGACAGATTGCTACAGAAGAGAACTATGAATCCGCATATTCGACAGAACTAATGCTGTGCATATAGGCTGGTTGAGGGTTTGCTCTGGTACATGATCCCCCCTGTCATACTGTCAGACAAACATCTATGGGGTGGAAAATGAGCCTTGTTATGAATTTGCTGAATAAATTTGCACGTAGATTGTAACTATAAGTCAATCAAACTGATTGTCACAGTGGTCATTGAATAGTTTCTGCTGCCTTTGAAGATATAAGGGTAAATCGGAGATGTTGCAGACAAACCACTACCATTCGGAATGCTCCTCTCAAATTTTTCCTCTTACATGGTGATGATGAATACAATTTATTATTATTATTATTATTATAAATATTGGGGAAAAAGTCAAGATAATGTTTCTTCATTTTAATATTTAGGTGTAATAAAAGAGTTGAACAGGATGCCACGTTGTTCCGTGGAGCCTAAACGAAAGTAACGTAGTGGGTCTAACCAATCAGGTGCCGGCTGTATCCATTGTGGGTGACAACAATTATCCATATGACGTGGTACCCTGACATCACGATTGGGGCGGGGGCAGTGTGGGGAGCAGAAAGGAAATTTCAACCATTAGGGGCAGCACAGAGACGCTTTTCTACCAGTTTCTTATGATATACAACATTATTTCAGAATTGATGAAATAACGGAATGCATGAATAAGTTTCATTATAAGGTATGCATACAAAGACGTTTACAGCGAAAAATAAGTGATCTAGGGTGTTTATTATTTTAAATTCTATATATATAGATATAAATACTTTTACTCAACTGGTGTTGACTTTCTACTTTTACTGTATGAATTGTGACCAGCAGCTAGTAGAAGTCACTCTGTCGGTAATTAGGTCGGTCTGTCCGATATTTCTGCAATAGGCTATACCCACACAATACAGATATTTTGGCATATGGTCGCAGCTTATCACGTGCTAATGTGCTTTTTAATGTGTTTTTTTAATCAATCCAAAGTATTAAAGGTGCACTATGGACCTTTAGCCTTGCTGTGGTCATGTGTGGTCCTATTGTGGCTAGTTCGATAGCTGGTGTTAGCGTTACTTACAGGTCCAACAGAAAACACGCCGATTGTACGTTGCTTTTCATCCCCTTGCTGAACTTGAGCTGTCACCATCGAGGAGAAGCAAATCCTAGGTTGATTCTGCGTCCTGAATGCCCTGTCGGCTTGTTGTATGGCTCCGCCGTATGCTACAAATATTCCTCACCTTCGACACTGCAGTAGCTATGTAGCAAGCTAGCTACAAACACTGCTGAAAGAGCTGCTCCCACCCCACATGCTCTGTGGCCACACCCACCCCTCCCCACACAGAAAAGAGTTTCACGCCCTGGAATGTCCCAAACAACAAATCTTAGAATAATAAAAAGTGGCAGAGGAGCACATATTTCGACAAAAGTGAGCAAAGACAGAGGTTTCCAATGCTTCATAGGTATGTCTGAGCATGCTTATTTTATAATATTTTAAAAGGGAAAAATACTGCATAATGCACCTTTAAATTATGAACTAAATATGTAGATAGGGTCAATAGTCTGCATATAATAATGCGCTACCTACCTACATCTAAGCACTTCATTACAATGTGAATGACCTGGGAAAGGACATAGCCAGCAGATGAGGTAGCATAAGTCAGCAATGACAAGAAGGTTAAGTAGGTCTTTCATCTGGCAAGATGGAATTAGCTTTCCTTTTCTGGGACTTGTTTACTTGCAGGCAACACAATGATTTGCTGAACATCAAACTCCTATCACTAAATATTAATTACGTCTATTCTGGTAGGTACTTGGGTGAAGGGAAGCAAATAATGCTATCTGGGGTAAAAGCACAAGCTGCCATTGTGCCTGATAAACAGTGTGAAAGAGTGAAACCAATTATTTCTGCCATTACGCTTTGGGCTCGTCATTGATGCTGTGTGTGAAGTTTCCAAGACTGAATAGCAGTAGAACAGTAATTTTGGTGATATAATGACGATGATGGTGATGACGGTGATGATGATTATTATCTTTTTTCTTCAAACTTTCCTGATATTTTAAGAAGGTGTGTGTTTGGGGGGGGGGTTAGTGTTGAGTGCTTTCTTTCCAAATGTTATCACTACTTCCCATGCTTAAATAACTGGCTCTAAGTTCAATGCAAACTACAAAACTACAAAACAAAGGGAGCAATTAATTCCTAACTGCATAATTTCACCACAAGTAACATCTGCTAATAAACAGTTTAAAATTCATATTATTTCAGGACAAACAGCTGGCAGGTCCAAGCTGTTTGAAGCCATTCATTCATTCAAGTGACAGTATACTCAAATCTCTCATCAGAAAAATCTGTAGCTATAAAGTGTGTGTGGCATTCTCATACGCATACTAATCTATATCATAAAATGATTTATATTCTGCACTCTCAAGCTTCTGTTTTGTAATTGTAAACAAGCAATTTTTTAGATTTTCTTCAATTACCTTTTCATGAGGTCCGATGATCATTTGAAGCCATTAAACAGCTGCTATAAAATAAAACTCTCAGTCAACCTCTCAAGGTAAATGTGTCCCTTTACATTCTGACGTGGGCCAGTTATTCAAGCAAAGAACTATTGAATTGAAGTTCCATCCAGTGTATGCAGTGAATAATAGTGCAAATTCTGTTTGACCAGAATCGTATTTATTTGATCACATAAAAGGACAACATATTATTAGAATGATCATTCTAATTTATTCTCAGTAAAGTTTTATATCGTGTATGTTCCTTTCACTTTTGCAACAACTGCACTGCCTAATATTTTATATACACAAACTAAATGGTTCATTTGAATTGCCTTCCATGCTTAAAGCAAAATTTATGATGCAATTAATTTTTATTTGCCTTTTTGACTTTTACAAGCTGTCACTCTGTCAGAGAAAAATAGGTATGCCGTGAACTCCTGCAGTCTTCCTACAAGACACATGTATCAAATGGCATAGTGTAACAGCTGAGCTATACAAACACGTGAATGTATGAGTAAATAATCTTTGTTAACCAGGCACCTCTCATTCTCTCTGCAAATATGAAGAGTGAATTTATATATATATATATATATATATATATATATATATATATATATATCTATGGTTCATCTGAAATCTGCTTGCACAATACCACAGTAGTCAGTTCACTAGGGTTCTAGGCTGTGCCTCTGCAAGGAGCAATTATTTACCACGAGACAATTTGAGAAAACATTTGAGGCTATGGAGCATTAATACAAAAGAATATAACACCATTTTATAACCCCCATGGGGCATCCGAGTCTGTATTTAAAAGAAAACATAGCAAATTAACATCCTATTTTCTCTCTTTTATTGCCTCCTGTGTGGCTCTTGATAAGAGTGTTAAAGCACAGACTGCTTCATAAGGCCTGTGAGTTCATCTCCTCCACACTCACATGCCTTGCACTGTATAACCTCTGAGACGTTGTGTTGCATTCTCTAAGTTAAACTCCACTTCATAAGACTGGTGAACGCAGTCAGAGTTTCTTCAGCGTGAACTGTGCCACAGTCAACTGCTTTACGAGTAAGTATGTTTAAATGGGAGACAAAGTATATTGTTCTTTGCGCTTAGTTCACACAACTCTGCAGCTCAATGTTGATGCGTGGGCCTGTCCTATACTAAAAGATTTCACATTCCAAACCAAATTCAATAGTGAATGACCTAATGAGTGAATGACCTCAGTGAATGACCTAATCTCAGTGAATGATTTATAACAGGGGTAGGCAACCCTGGTCCTGGAGTGCCAGTGGGTATGTTTACATGCACACTAATACTCCAATCTTACCCCGATTATGGCAAAATTATTGAATTGTTGAAATGGTCATGTAAACACCTTTATGATGTAATGTCATCATCAGCGTATTCAAAACCCGATTAAACCCTGGTTTTTTGCCCCAACTTTAGATTTTCCGGTGCATGTAAATGTCTTACTCCGATTTATTTTGGCTTTCTGAAACTACGCATGTCAGGCAGAAGTGGAGAGGGACGGTGTAAAGTCAAAAATCTTCCACCCTTCAAAATTTGCTCCTTCAGGATCTCACTTCCAGAATGTTATTATTAAATGAATCCAGTTATGTAGGTTTGGATTGAACACTCTAGCACTCCAGGACCATGGTTCCCTACCCTCTGATGTATGATTTATAGGCTTGTGACTCCAGGAGCACACTCAAAACTTGCCAAGAAACAACCCTCGAGCTAGCCCTGGAGCAGGCCACCCAGCCCTAGTCATGGAGAGCCAACAGATCAAAGGGAAGCTACAGTAACACCAGGGAGCATCTTGAAGTCTACTCTGTGAGATCATGCTCATGCCTAGGGGACAAGTGAGGACTGGGTCAGAGAGCAATAGAGCAGCCCAGCAGGTGGTGCTACGTAACCAGGATCTGATGGCATGGATTTCATCCCCTCAATCCATATTTATATTGTATAGCACGCTGTACATGTAGCACATTTTCTATAACGTTAGGCAATATTAGCTAGACATGACTTTAGCTCCTAAACCGTTTATCAAGGCAAGGCAGGCGCACAGCAGAACCGGCTCATCAGAGGCTATTTACAGCATTATAGCCTATGGTCAGAAGCAGTTTGTGGAAATAGAGTTTTAAATTAAGTTTTGTTCGGTAATACTCATTTGAGCATCTCGGGGCAATAGAAAATCTGTATGTTTTTATTTTTATTTTTTCCTCACGATACATTGTTGAGCTCACTGAAAGTCAGCTATTTTCCCATAGTAATACATTCAGCAGCCAAGACCAACCAACCTAGTGACGTCATGACCACAGTTGGTCCAAAATGGCTGTGCCCTAGTGGAAAAAAAACTAACTTTAACTTATTTTTCCAGCAAATACGGGTCAATTTGAGATTTGAATGCACGGTCATATCTAATTTAGGGCAAAAAGCTAACGAACCAGAGCCACTTTACCGAGTGCTTCATGTCCCCTTTAAACATGAATAAGAAGGTCAAGGCCAGCTCTTTTTATGGTAGTTGATTTCATACCAAAAATTGTATTATTTTTTTCTTCAAAAAAAGCTGTATGTCAAGTATCCTGGTGCCCCATGTCCCAGTTGAAGTGAACCAAGACACTGTGGAAGAAAATATTGTTTAACCTAATGTTTTTTTACTCCATGTTCATTAATTCATAATTTATATGTGATTAGAAATATATTCTATCATAACAAAGCGCTTTAAAGTAACTGCAAGTAGACAGGCTTGATTGAAGGAACACAGTGTCATGCTTAGAAGTTAAGGTAATTTATGAGCCAAAGGCCCATTTCTGGGAAGATGCCAGAACTTCCTTATCTTTTGTATTTTAACCAATACATAGACCAATGATACATTTACATACTAACAAATGCATGATTGACAGCATGGAATACTAATGTGTGTGTTTTATACAGGTTTATTGAATATATGCCTTAATACATTATGTTTACTCCCTTTCATTGTATTATGAGTTAGCATTTCAATGTTTAAATGGAAGTGTCTTTCTGTGAAAAAGGGGGCCGCAGCAGCCTTCTTATCAGCAGCCTGTATAGATAAGGCCCGTTGATAAGCTGTTGTCATGCAAAAGTAGCCACTACCAGGCAGGCCAGGGATGAGCCTTGGGTATGGGGCGGATGAGGGCACATGTGAATGACGTGAGATCAAAAGAAAGATGATGCTTGTTTTAAGGAGGTGTTATTTTGTCCAGATATAAAGGCGTTGTGTCCCAGCCCATACCAGAGTGCATTGCTGCATGTCCTGGGTGAAATAGTTTGTCCACACATGCTGTAATTGACTCCAACAGACTCGGTTAATAAAGGCCTATTCAGTTGAAGATTCTTTGGTTTCAGTCTTGAATCTGTAGTACACTACAAAAACACAAGTAGCTTACACAAGTGACGGACCGCCATACAGCAAAGTAGCCACAAACCCACAAGCAGCAAACTCGTAGTTTGTCAGCTGTTTGCATAAAGAAAAGCAGCATATAAAATAGGGGTGGGAGAAAAATGTGATTCATGTAATAATCGCGATTATAGATTTTGTGATTCTGCTTGGCATTTGCAAATTTCAAACATTGAATAGGCCATCTTGTTGTATTTTTCTGGGCTCCATTGAGTTTTTATGCAAACAACTGATGCGAGTTTAAACCCAATAATAGACAACGCATGCATTGACAAAAGAACAGAGTTGTTTCAGGAATAAAGTTTGAGATGCAGATACGTCCCGGTCAGTCAGAGCTGTTTTTTTAGCATGATAGTATGGCAAAGGATATCATGGAAGAATTAACTTGATAAGAGCCACACGATCAGCTCCAATATTGTAGGAATACCACAAACATGTGCAACAACATTGTGCAGTTTCACCCGGAGATAGAGGAAAAACAACATCCTGTTCTCCCCAGCAATTAACGCACTCTCTAGATCAAGTTCTTGGAAAACTTCCACCCAACTGTGAGCGAGAGAAGAACATAATTAAATCCATAGCACATTTCATCTCAAAAGTCGAAACATTTGCGCCCGTACAACATGGTAGAAAACCAGGTCTTTCGCTGTATGCTCAACTTGGTAGAGCCAAGATGCAGTATGTCATCCCATCTCATGGTTTTATTTACTTATTTTACCGAAATGTTGATAGCCAGTGGTTGCGCTGGTAAGATCTTTGTCAAGGCGTCTATCTAACCATTAGGGTATCAATCCAAATTGGCTCCAATACTGAAAATTGAATGTAACATAAAATGGCATTTTGTGAAGAAATCTTTCCAGCTACCTTTCCTTTTACCAGTTATTGGATAGAAGGCTGCATTCCATATTAATTAATTACGCAGATGTTTACAATGGACAGCTTTTTGCATTACAAAGATTTGGACAGTTGTTTTTTTCATGTTGGATACATTTGTTACGATTTATGTGTACACACTAAAAAGAAAATGTAGCCTATTGTAAGTCAATTCAGTTAAACTTTATGATTTTAAGATAAATAGTACAACTTGAGGAGGTATTATGCAGTCAAGTTGCATAAAAAAAATATAGTGATGCATCAAATTCACTAGAAAATCTTGACGCATTGATAATCGTTTAATAATCGAATCGCAGCCCCAATAATCAGAAATGAATCGTGAGCTCTCGTGATTCCCACCCATAATATAAAATACACAAATATGCTTGCACACAGCAAAGGTAAAACTGGCTTTTAAATGGGGAACTAGGCGGAAGTGAAATGAGAAAACGTACACCCCTACAGCATGGCAACAACTGCGACAAACTACAAAATCTAGTAACCGGCTGCAATACAACCTGAACTGCCAATATTTTAAAACGAGCTTCAGCACGGCAGCAAAGCTGGCAATGTGCCTAAAGTGAAGGGAAATGAAGCAGGGGCTAGAGAACGCTGCAAGTACATATGCTCTCAGGAAATCCACAAGAGGTGTCTGCAATTTCCAATCAAGACTCAGGTGAGGGGAAGGAAACACAGTAGTTGGCAGGTTGTTACATTATAAGTTAATGAGCAGTCTTCTTCATATAAGTGCAAGTATAAAAGTTGTGATCTCACCATTTTTAAGCTCCTATAAAAATGGTTATGAGTTATGTTACTTGTTGACATTCTGTGTGTGAATGCTGGTATTGTAACACGTTTTATTACCATGTGAGGCAAGTACATTAACTGCAAGTCATGGTAATTACTTTTTTGAGCACCAGCAAGTTCTAGCATGGCAGAAATTAAGCAGTTTGTGACATGTTTTGACAAGTCAAGTGCAATGGCAAACAGGTGGAGAATAAAGGCTTATTCAAAAATTCAATGTGAAAATGAGGGAAAAGGCTGTTTTTCACAAACTGTTCAGTGTGGAAACACTGAAACAAGCACAGAAGATGAATAATTTATTGAGTTGTAGGGTTGCAAAGGGAGGGATATTTCCAGATAACTTTAGGAGATTTTCTGTAATTTTCCAGGGAAAATCACCACTCAACGTAACAATCTCATACATAAACAAAGCTAATAAAACAAAAAAAGGTGAAGTCATTGAAACAATAAACAACCAAAATGTTTTGATCAGGCCAAGATTCTTTCTGTGGAGCAGGTTTCTGCGGCATATGGTACCATCGCTGCCATTGCACAGCACCTTTATCTAGATCAGGGGAAAGTTATTGGAAATTTTCCAGCAAGGATGGGCTGTGGAGTACTGGTGCCATCTGGGAGGCAGCCAAACACATCAAGGCATCAACCTGGTAGTAGGAACTGGAAGTGTGAAGCCATGTTGCCCTGTTGCTTCGATTATTCTCCGGATCCCTCCAACATCAGGTGCATCAGAGCGGAACTGGTCCCTGTTTGGTGGAACATACAGCAGAGTGTGCAACAAAAAAATAGTTGAGAAGCTGGTGGCCATTCAGTCAATCTTGAAACTCTTTGAGCCCAACAAAGATGACACCACACAAATTGAATCTGAGGAGGATGGTCCAGATTCTCCAGTCTCTTTCTGAAGATGAAGCTAGCTGTGGTTGAGAAATAATTAGCCTAGTTCAAGCAAGTCAAGTTTTTTTTTAACCGTATTTTAGTCAAAAGATGTATGAGGAATTACCTCATCTTTTGACTAAAATAAGATTAAATAAGGCCCATCTAATTTGCTGTCTTAGATGAAAGGAAATAATATATTTGTGCATTTATGTCTCCTTATTTAACATGTTTTTTTAAACAAAACTGCAATTGAAAAAAATAAATGTGTTCACATTGTGGTAAACCAACATCATGATTGTTTGAGATTTCTTAAAACCCATGGTTTTCTCCCTAACAATGGGTTAGGGTTAGGGTTAGGCCCAATACATACAAAACCAAAGACATACTTACAATTTATGAAATAAATATTGTTAACAGTATAAATTCTCAAAATAACCTCAATTTACAAAATTACCTGTAAAAATATGTAAAAATGAATAACCTTCATATGAGGTATCACCACTGCAGGTTGCATTGTTTAAGACGAAAACTACAGTGAAGTCCCAGTGCGACACATACTATAATGTATAATGGGTTAGCCCCAACAACCTGTTCCACCAACTTCACAGTAGTTGACTCATGATGTCAGACAAATTCACTTTCAAAAAATATTATGCACCCTGAAGAACACACACGCGCACGCACACAAACTGCACAAGTGTGTGGGTGATTATTTTGACTGTTGGCCCCTCGCATTGCTGGAACCTCCTCTGTCAATTTTGGAGGGTTCACACAAGGACATAGGATGATCATTGCTGGAAAAAACTGTTGGCACTGGCAGACTATTGGCACCTCATGGACAAGAGGAGGCGCTCTTAAACATGAAAGAAGGGAAATCCTGATTAATTAAAGCATCCCTGCTGAGCATAAGGGCTGGGCATTATCAGAAGCCTCATGAGACAATACAGACAATGACGAGCAGGAATGATACAATGTGAATCCGCAATACATATGGGTCAGCAGAGTCTGTACAGATGTAAATGGGAATCTGGGTTTCTATCTAAAAGCTATATCTTACATGCAAGCTAAAGCTTTTTTTCTGGCGGCTAATGCTAATATCTTTTCACACATAATATATTAAGCAGGTTTTAGCTTTCAGACTGGGTGTTGGCACATCAGGACAGACTCTCCCCTGGGAACGAGATGAGACGATCACACTGGCATAAAAAAAAAAACATTACAATAAATTAATAAATTGGAATGTTTTTCACTATCCAACGAGTGCCTTGTAAATGCTATCATTTCCAGAAATAGGGCCAACATCAGAACTCATGGGAATTGTCCAGCTTGCCCAAATCAGCCATCTCATTGGTTTCACAGAGCAAGAGGCAGTGGAAACAGTCGCTTCCATTCAGAATTCCATTTTACAGACATCTCCCTATAGACATCTGCAATATGTCTACTTGTGATTTTTGATATGCTTGAATGCTAAATTATGCAAATTATTAAGGCCGACCGATATATCGGGGCTTCCACATATGTATCAGCGGAAATCCTGCTGATAAAGTCTGTTGAAATGTCAATAAAGAAAACCGCAGTCATAGACATGACAGCTGTTTTGAATAATAAAGGGCACTACTAACTCACTTTGCTAAAATTGGGTATCAGAGGGTCCATCTCACTGAACTCAGTGATGCATCTGCTTTCACACAGATTAAGTTTTGCGAGCTAAAGAGCTAGGCTGGCGGAGTTGCATCACGTGTGACAGCACTGCACACGAGGTGAGTACAATTTTCTCCCAACTTTAAATAGTAACCAGCAATCGGAGTGCAAACATCAGACTTAAATTTTTTAATCGTTCAAACAGTTTGCATAATGTAAAAATAAGACATTACGATATGCCAAGTCAGTAGTGTTGTTAGCCGCGATATGTGATGGATGTGAATGTAGGTGTATCAAGCAGCCAACATGTGAAAGGATGAACATAATGTTAATTTGTTTTGTCAGAGTGAGTGTTAGTTACCTGCATGGTGTCCCCATTCCTGTTCAACTGCAATTACTATTTACAACTTACCACTCAGCCTGAGACTATGGCCCAATCTCAATGTCAGCCCTGAGCCCTAAGGACTGAGCCCTCGCAGACTTTGGTTGTGTCATATTCATGCCCAGTGTGTGAGTGTGTGAGAGTGCAAAGACTCTAAATGGTACAAACACGAGGAATAGGACGCTTTAGGACTTTAATTAATTAATAGGTTTAATTTTAATTTTAGGTTTGTACCCGCTGAAAGAACTCACTATTTGTGACATTTGTTTACAATTGTTTAGACGTTTCTGGCTGCATGTCCGTTTTTAACATCGCTGTGGTAATTCCCTTAGCGAAGTCTGCAGGATTGCAGACTCATGGAAAGTCTGCATAAAGTTGGTGGCTGCATAAAGTAATAAGTGACATTAAAAAGAATAAGCAGCTGTCATATGCAAATCTTCAGTCTCTTCTGTCGCACACACATAACGACTGTCTTTGAGGAGCACAAATATGAAGACGGAGAACAGACGGAACCAGTTCTCTCGCAAGAACGTGGCTTTTCTTGGTACATCAGCACTCATGAGAATGTATTTTTCCCCTGATATTTTGAAACCAAAACAAACATAGAGCCTATACAGCTTGCAACTTTGACAGTTTTGTTGTGGTAGCCTGCAGAGTTGACATTGTACAGACGATCACGTGTCTGCCACAAATCCACAAGTTGCTCTTCATTTTTAGCACTCCAGAAAATTTGTCCCAGCCATCACACACTTGTGTTTACTTACATACCCCCCCCCCCCCTCTTCCTTCCTCTGTCACAGACTCAATTTTCATAGGCTATTGAGAATTCCGTTGCGATCGAGTCTTTGTCGAGCACAAACCACATTATTATGCACAGACTAGCCCAGATAAAATCAAACATGTTTGATAAGATTGTGGCGTTGCCGACTGGGATCACATGAGAGATTTGAGGCTTGCACTCCCACACATAACAGAATCTGATCTCAAATCATTGCCAAATCGGACTAAAAAGCTTAAAGGGCTGTTAAAGTTAGAGCCGTGGTGCACTTAGCCCTTAGCACTGAGCCCTCACAGACTTATCGGGAACATCTGTGAGGGTGTGAGGGCGGACATTGAGATTGTGCTTATTAGGAAGTTGGCCCAAGTGTTGTTGACCCTGAAAACTAGCAATATCGCTACCAGACAGAAACCTATGGACAGGAAGTCCTTGTTGTAACCCATGACTGATCAAGTCATTGATGGCATACAGCACAATTTGTTGTTTAGTAAAGTGTGTGAGCACAGTTAATTTCGAGAGTTTTGTTCTAGTATATATTTATATTTAAAATAAGTAGATTTCTCTTGTCAAAAAGCATTTTAATTTCCATGAGGGAGGTTCTTTAAAAGGTTTATTTTACATATTATGAATATTTCCTTCATATGACTAGTTTGAATTCATGTGAGAGTTTGTGGTATATATTTGAAATAAGGTTATTGATTAGAGGTTTGTTTTATATATTTGGAAGCTTGTGCATTGATGCTGTTAATTTATATTTATTTGATGATTATCATTATTATTATTATTATTTATTTTTCTATGTGGACTATGTTTGTGTTGACAAGATAAGCATTGTATCTCTAAAATTATTGGTGTCTGTTCAATCTTTGACTAAAGCTGAGAAATAGGGGAAAAATATCAGCAGATATATATCAGTTATTGGACCTTCTAGTAATCAGTAGCAGCAGATTTTTATGTTGGACGGGCCCTACAAATTATAATACTGTTTATAATGTGTTAGTTTTAAGTACTTCAGGATGCATTAAGCATGGGGAAGTGGAGTTATTCATATGTGTCTCTTAGTGTATGACATTCATACATTACATATTTCTTGGATTGAAGGTAATTGAAACTGAAATTTGCACTTTTTGTCATTTAAAACCAATGTGTGACTGGCATCTGGACTAAAATATCTAAAGTGAGCTCTGGTAATCTGACACGTTTAATGTTTAGCCACTTTTTGAAATGAGGGAAAGGCTGCAATGACAATAGTCTTAGGCTGTATGAATGGCACTGATAATGCTTAACTAAAACATTGAAAAGCAGATCTGTGCAATTAAATGGCGTTATAACATAACAAAAAAAAACATCTCAGTCTGGCCATTATACAGCACATCAGTGCAGTCTTTCCTCAGCTTGCACAGTGCAGACAAGAAACAACACAAATGATCGACACTAGAGCAACCACAATCAATCAATCAATCAATCAATCAATCAATCAATCAATCAATCAGGTAGGCAGAACATTGTCCCCATAGTGCATGCAGACTGTTGGTTACACAGCTCTACTGCAAAAGAGACTAGTTCAGGGCTTCTCAAAGTTTAAAGCCCCAGGGAACAAATATTCGTGATTGCCTTCTAATTAGGTTAATTTGGGTCTTGTGGACATACAATATGCATATACTTGTATTGGAAATAATTACTTTCTGAATTCCAGAGATACTGGATACTTTTAATTCCAGAGATACTGGATACTTTTACCCTCGTTTTTGGATTGAAGTTGGGCGGTACTATAAGTGGGAATGGTGACGTCACTAATCCACCAATCACAAGGCTGATGTCGCTTGTCCCACCCACCAGCATTTGTCTCTAGAGCTTTTTTCCCCCTTTTTTTTTGCGCTGTGTTACTCTCTCATTAGGGGAGATAATCTAGGATGACCCCCGGGACATTTCTCTGAGACCACCACCATGAACCTCCATGCCCTCTACTGACATCAAAACAATCCCCATCCCATGGCTCCCTGCATCAATCCTATTGCATTTTCTAATTTCACAAGACACTTGTAAATAACCCCATCCAAGAGTAAATAATCCCAATGATGAAGGAGTTACAGTATGTATATTTCATGGTTTATTCCATTCAGTCTAATCTCTACCATTTTCTCAAGGTTGTAGAACCTGCCTTGCCCTTTGGTGAATGTGTCTGGCAGGGAGAAAGGAGACATAATTGGGCCAATGCATCCCGTCTCTGAGGGAAATGGATGACTGGCAATAGAGTGTGAAAGGAAGATGCAACACTTGCTGAGGAAAGGACAAATAAAGGAAGCCAAATTCTTTCCATCTGTCTGTCACATGGTCACAACTGGGCCCGGCTCCAGCAACCTTCCTTCTTAATTTGATTCGGTCATGGCTCAGTGAAGTTGGTAATCATATTGACTGTAATGGATATGTGGTAAAATGACAGCTTATCTGTTTTAGCATTGTTAGTCTTATTGAAAATTGGAGATGTCTATTATCTTTAGGGGCCAGCAGAGAATCCCCCCCCCCCCCCCAAAAATTTTTTTTTGAAAAATGGGAAAAAAGAGCCAGGCATACATATGATTCTGGACATCTCATACCGGATAAGAGAACTTATACTTTATGCTGCCATGCTCTGAAGAGAAATCCAAAGTTTTCTCCACTTCACTATTTGACAGGGGGAAATTGGCCAGGCACAGAGCGCCAAAGCTGAATTGTCCAGACACTACATGTCAATGCTATCACTGTCCTGAGAAGGATGCCGTGAAGCTGCTTATGCCAACGATTGATTCCAGGGAGAACCGCAGTGCCAAGGCCCAGGATTGATGTTTCGGGAGCAGATGTTTGTGGCATTAAACCTGTCCCTGGTGGTGTGTTGGAATCTCAGTGCCACACAAGCTGGGGCACAACAGCTGATTCATGAGAGCACCGCTGAAGCTGATCTAATGTTCCGCTCCCAGCTGGCCACGCACGGCAGGGAATAGGACCCTACACCATTCTTGCTTTGCCTGATTATTCCTTGCACAGTACAACCTCTCCGTTTTATAAAGTAATGCTTTATTCAATATTAAACATACAGATGATGATGATCCACAATGCATTTCTGCAATTAAATCCAAAGTGTTGCTTTTTTGTTGTTGTTGTTGTTGTTGTTGTTGTGTATAAACAGTGTTTTAGAAGAAAAACAATCAAAAGACATTCCCTAAAATCAAACATTAAATTAAAAACTTGTTTGACTCGCACAATCTAATCAGCGCTTAAAGGTTTCATAGTTCTTCAACTCACCCCGGGTGGCGAGATGAGATTCTGATGGATCTCTCCGAGAGAAAACACAATCTGCATGAGGAATTCCTGATGACATGAGGAGGTAAGGGGAAGAGCATCACGTCGTACTGCATAAATGGGGTGATTCATAAATGTCACCGCAAATGTTTCCGTGGCAATGAGCGTGCCTACCCATCCCATGAAAGCGTTTCTCTGTTCATAAACATGGGTTACTGGGCCTTTTTAGGCTTATTATGACCACCTGTACTATAATCAGGAATGGCCCGTCTTAATATTTGCGCATAAGATATTAAAGAAAATTAAAATATGATGGAAAAGAAAACACACTCTTTAATGACACATGGGGATAGTCATAATGTTTTTTATTTAAAAATATTTCTAAAAAGGTATAAGAAGCCACAATCTTTTGTTATCAAATTAGCCTGCTACCAAGTTGTGCATAAACATTTATAACTTATGCACAAGTTATGTTCTATGGAAGCCCATTTCCGCCAATGTGATGAAAAAAAAAAAATCCTGTAAGTCATTATAATGAGTTAGTATCTCAAAATAATGAGTTAGTATCTCGTAATAATGAGTTAGTATCTCGTAATAATGAGTTAGTATCTCGTAATAATGAGTTAGTATCTCAAAATAATGAGTTAGTATCTCGTAATAATGAGTTAGTATCTCGAAATAATGACTTAGTATCTCGTAATAATGAGTTAGTATCTCGAAATAATGAGTTAGTATCTCGAAATAATGACTTAGTATCTCAAAATAATGAGTTAGTATCTCAAAATAATGACTTAGTATCTCAAAATAATGAGTTAGTATCTCGACATAATGACTTAGTATCTCAAAATAATGAGCTAGTATCTCGAAATAATGACTTAGTATCTCAAAATAATGAGTTAGTTGTTACGATCCTGATACGGGACGAACCCAAGTGCAACGACCAGGAGACAGATTACAGAAAGTGGAACTTTATTAAGCGTTGGGGTGGTCCCAAAGCTGTACACGGGAGCAAAACAGGTTAGTTAGTTAACACAGGATAGCGTCCAACTGAGGACTGCTCCAAGCCGGAGCTGGACTTGAAGAAACACGGAACTGTTCCAAGCCGGAACTGGACTTGAACGGAGGTGTCTAAAACACCGGAACTGGACTGGAACTGGACTGGAACTGGACTGGAAACTGGATCGGAACTGGACTGGAAACTGGACCGGAAGGTCCACTCAGGAAACGGGAACGGCACGGAACTTGTTCCAAGCCGGAACTGGACTTGAACGGAGGTGTATAAAACACCGGAACTGGACTGGAACTGGACTGGGAACTGGACTGGAAACTGGACCGGGAGGTCCACTCAGGAAACGGGAACGGCACGGAACTTGTTCCAAGCCGGAACTGGACTTGAACGGAGGTGTATGAAACACCGGACCTGGACTGGAACTGGACTGGAAACTGGACCGGAAGGTCCACTCAGGAACACAGGGGACGGCACGGAACTTGTTCCAAGCCGGAACTGGACTTGAACGGAGGTGTCTAAAACACCGGAACTGGACTGGAACAGGACTGGAAACTGGACTGGAGCTGGACTGGAAACTGGATCGGAACTGGGCTGGAACAGGACTGGAAACTGGACCGGGTAGCTTGAGTAACCGGGCAGAAAGCAGAGGTTAAAGGCAGGGTGTTGTGACAGGACTGTAGCTGGTGAATGCACCGCCGAGTTGGAAGGTGCGGCGTAGCTCGGGCAATACTGGCGTAAGCCGGCTGGCATGCAGAGGTCCTGGTACCGCAACACGAGTACGGGAGGTACGTAACACGGGGAGGACAAACACAGCTGCGGGAAGACTGGAACTGCGGCGTCTGGAGGTTTTGAAGGGAAACAGGTAAATGCATGCAGCAGCGAAAGATTAGCAGAGATAGCTACCAGTCAGGAAACCAGGCGAACAGGTATGAACCAGCAGGCTCACAAACACTGGACCAGAAACGGGATACGAAACAAACACGGTAGGTTAGTCAACGAACTGGCGCTGAATAGCAGCCAGCCAGGGGTTTAAATGGTGCAGGAAGTGAAGGAGAAAACGAGAAACAGGTGTGATGTTAAATCAGGAGTGATTGCCGAAGCACAGCAGTGAGGAATGTGAGTAACGAGAGGGGCGAGTGATAGGCGGAAGCTAAAGTGGAAAATGAAACCAAAAGTACCCGAGGGAGGCGCCCAGTCCACAGCCAGGAGGGAAACACGGACAAGGGATCCAACATGACACGGAAGGAAACAAGGAAAACATGGAAAACGGACAGGACGGGAACGGAACGTTACAGTACCCCCCCCTCAATGTACGCCACCTGGCGTACCCGGAGGCCTGGTCTTGTCAGGGAACTGTTCGTGGAAGTCTTGGATTACAGAATGGTCCAAGATCAGGCTCTTGTGGAGCCACGACCTCTCCTCAGGACCGTACCCCTCCCAGTCGACGAGGTATTGGAAACCCCGGCCCCTGCGGCGGATATCAATAACACGGTTCACCGTGTAGGCCGGGGCGTTGTCAACAACTCGGACGGGAGGAGGCGGGATGGTAGGGGTACTGAGGGGGCTGGAGGAGACAGGCTTAACCTGGGACACATGAAACACAGGGTAAACCTTGAGGGAGGCGGGGAGGGAAAGTTTAACAGACACCGGGTTAACTAGACAAATGATGGGGAAGGGACCAATAAAACGGGGCTGAAGCTTTCTGGATGAAGAGGGAAGGGAGATGTTTGCAGTGGAGAGCCAGACCTGCTGACCGGCCCTATACTGTGGGGCTGCGGTCCTGTGAAGGTCCGCCAGACGTTGGGAGCGGGAATTGGCGTGAAGGAGTGCGGTGCGTGTGAGTCTCCAAATGTTTTTACAACGAAGGACATGGGCCCTAACAGAGGGGACAGCTATCTCGGCCTCCTGGGTCGACAGAAGAGGGGGTTGATAGCCTAAAGCACACTCAAACGGGGATAGGCCAGTAGAGGCACTCTTAAGGGAGTTATGTGCGTACTCGACCCAGGGGAGAAAACGGCTCCAAGAGGCAGGATTGCGCACTGTAACGCACCGCAGGGCGGCCCCCAGGTCCTGGTTCGCCCTCTCTGCCTGACCATTAGACTGGGGATGGAAACCCGAGGAAAGACTAGGAGAGGCACCCAGGGCTGCACAGAACGCCCTCCAAACTCGGGAGGAGAACTGGGGCCCACGGTCTGACACGATGTCAGAGGGGATCCCGTGCAGCCTGACCACGTGTAGCACCAAGAGCTCAGCGGTTTCAAGGGCGGACGGGAGCTTGGGGAGGGGAACAAAGTGAACCGCCTTGGAGAACCGGTCCACTATTGTCAGAATGACGGTGTTACCTTCTGACAACGGCAGACCGGTTACGAAGTCCACACCAATGTGACTCCAAGGACGGCCAGGGACGGGGAGGGAAAGGAGAAGACCGGAGGGAGGCTGGTGGGAAGCCTTGCTCCTGGCGCACACCGAGCAGGCCAGGACGAAGGCACGGGTATCCCCTTTAAGGGTAGGCCACCAGAAACTCCTCCTGACGAGGGCGATAGTTCTGGCGACACCTGGGTGACATGCCAGGCACGAGGCGTGAACCCATTCGAGGACCTGGGAGCGGACGGAATCGGGGACAAAAAGACAGGAGTTAGGGTTATTGCGGGGGTCCGGTTGGGAAGTCTGGGCGGCCTTCACAATGCCCTCAATCTCCCAGGAGACCGCAGCCACCACACAGGAGGCCGGCAAAATGGGCTCCGGATCAGCAGGACTGGAGGGAGGGGAAAAAATGCGGGACAGGGCATCTGCTTTAATATTACGGGAACCAGGGCGGAAAGAAACAGAGAAATTAAAGCGTGCAAAAAATAACGACCATCTAGCCTGACGAGAATTGAGCCTCTTGGCAGATCTTAAATAAATGAGGTTTTGATGGTCGGTAAAAACAAGAAAAGGGGTACCTGCCCCCTCCAGCCAGTGGCGCCACTCCTCAAGAGCCAGTTTTATCGCCAGCAGTTCCCGATCCCCGACATCGTAGTTCCTCTCGGCGGAGGACAGCCTCCGGGAGAAGAATGCGCAGGGATGGAGCTTGCTATCAGAGGCGGACCGTTGAGACAGAATGGCCCCCACGCCGGTGTCGGAGGCATCCACCTCAACGACAAACTGCCGAGAAGTGTCAGGGTGAAGGAGGATAGGTGCTGAGGAAAACCGAGCCTTGAGTAGCTCGAAAGCTCGCTGGGCATCGGAATTCCAACAGTAAGGCAGGGCAACGGAAGTGAGTTTAGTCAGGGGAGCAGCAATGGAACTGTAATTGCGAATAAAGCGGCGGTAGAAATTTGCAAACCCCAGGAACTGTTGAAGGTGCTTGCGGGAGGTGGGTTGGGGCCATTCTGTCACCGCCTTGATTTTCACAGGGTCCGCCCGGATACTGCCCTCCTCGATAATGAAGCCGAGGAACGGGACCGTGGAAACGTGGAAGGCACATTTCTCAGCCTTAACAAACAGCTGATTCTCCAACAGCCGCTGGAGAACCTCTCGAACGTGACGGACATGCTCCTGCGGGGATTGAGAAAAAATTAAAATATCATCGATATAAACAAAAACGCTCCTCCCTAGGAGGTCCCGCAGGACGTCGTTCACCATGCTCTGGAAGACTGCTGGGGCGTTAGTAAGGCCGAAAGGGACCACCAGGTATTCGTAGTGGCCCAACGGGGTATTAAAAGCAGTCTTCCACTCGTCCCCCTCACGGATACGCACCAAGTGATACGCATTCCGGAGGTCGAGCTTGGTGAACGTCACAGCTGGAGAGAGGGCTTCAAAGGCGGTGTTAATGAGGGGAAGAGGGTATTTGTTACGGATGGTGACCTGGTTGAGGCCCCGGTAGTCGATGCAGGGTCGCAGGGAGCCATCCTTCTTCCCAACGAAGAAGAACCCTGCACCGACTGGGGATGAAGAGGGACGGATAATACCCGAAGCGAGGGAGTCGTGGATGTATTCCTCCATGGCTAGTTTCTCCGGTCCAGACAGACTGTAGAGGCGTCCCGATGGCAGTTTAGCTCCAGCCAGTAGGTCAATGGCGCAGTCATACGGCCTGTGAGGAGGTAAGGACAGAGCACGTGATTTAGAAAATACTTGCGCGAGGTCGTGATACTCGCTGGGAACATTCGTTAAATCCGGTATAGGTTGCATGGAACAGGGTTTACTGGGCCCCGGAGGGGGTAGTGCAGAACGGAGACAGCTGGCTAGACAGTGGGCACTCCACGCCAGGATGCGACCGGCTTTCCAGTCAATATGGGGATTGTGGAGGCGAAGCCAGGTCTGACCTAAAACCAGAGCAGATTGTTGGGAGTTAATCAGTAATAGCTGAATGGACTCCCGATGATTGCCAGATAGAATTAATTGGATAGGAACGGTGGAGTGGGTAACTAACCCCAACCTCCTACCGTCCAGAGCTAGAGCTGAAATGGGTGAAGTGAGACGTTCCGTGGGAATGCCGGCCCTCCTGGCGAAGGTGATATCCATGAAGCTGGCGTCAGCTCCGGAGTCAATTAGGGCCGAAGAAGATAGGGTCTTGTCCCTCCAAAGGAGAGTAGCCTTGAACATGAGGCGGTCCTGGGCAGCATGGTTGGGGACGATGGGGCTCGTCAGTACGCCCAGTCTTACTGGCGAGCCCCTTCTTTTGGGCGAATGGGACAGGAGGCGATCTGATGGCCAGGCTTGCCGCAATAGAAACAGGATCTGGTGCGCTGACGGCGCTGACGCTCCTCGGGATTGACCGCAACTCTGCCCAGTTGCATGGGCTCTTCCTCGGACCCGCCCGTAGGCGCCCGAGATCCAGTGAAGGAGTGTGAATGAACCTTAGAGACGACGGAGGGCGAATGACGCCCGGAACTTCCTCCCCGCTCCCGGGCCCGGATGCGGAGACGATTATCGATGGCTATAGCGAGGCTGATGAGGCTATTAAGGGAGTTGGATTCCTCCCGAGTGGCAAGCTGGTCCTTGAGTTCCTCGCTGAGAGCTTGGCGGAAAGCCCCCTGGAGGGAGGCGTCATTCCATCCTGACTCCGCGGCGAGGGTACGAAACTGAATGGCCATTTCTGCGACACTGCGGTTGCCTTGGCGAACTTGAAGCAGACGCTGGGTAGCGTCACGTCCACAGGTCGGGTGTTCAAACACACGTCGCATCTCTGCCGTAAAGGCTGCGAAGTTGCTGCATAACGGAGCCTGGCTGTCCCAGATGGATGTAGCCCACTCCAGGGCGCTCCCTCCCAGGCTGCTCATAATGAACGCGATCTTGCTGGAGTCAGAGGCGAAGGAGGAGGGCTGCATCCGAAACACTATGTCACATTTAAGTAGAAATTCACGACATCTCCCCAACCCCCCGCGATATAACTCGGGGTGTTGTACACGGGGCTCACGGCTGGAAGTGGGAGCCGGTGCCTCCGGATGGGGTTCGGGAGAGGAAGGAGTAGGGTTGGCTGGAATCCGTAGTAGCGGTTGGTGGAGCGAAAGTTGGGATACTTGCTCCGTGATGCCCCTAACTACTTCCAGCACATCATCCAAACGGCGACCCTGTTGGTCGCTGATCGCAGTTTGGCAGGAGAAGGCGTGGCGAATCTGTTCCAGATCGGCTGGGTCCATATTGTTGGCCAGTTCGTTCTGTTACGATCCTGATACGGGACGAACCCAAGTGCAACGACCAGGAGACAGATTACAGAAAGTGGAACTTTATTAAGCGTTGGGGTGGTCCCAAAGCTGTACACGGGAGCAAAACAGGTTAGTTAGTTAACACAGGATAGCGTCCAACTGAGGACTGCTCCAAGCCGGAGCTGGACTTGAAGAAACACGGAACTGTTCCAAGCCGGAACTGGACTTGAACGGAGGTGTCTAAAACACCGGAACTGGACTGGAACTGGACTGGAACTGGACTGGAAACTGGATCGGAACTGGACTGGAAACTGGACCGGAAGGTCCACTCAGGAAACGGGAACGGCACGGAACTTGTTCCAAGCCGGAACTGGACTTGAACGGAGGTGTATAAAACACCGGAACTGGACTGGAACTGGACTGGGAACTGGACTGGAAACTGGACCGGGAGGTCCACTCAGGAAACGGGAACGGCACGGAACTTGTTCCAAGCCGGAACTGGACTTGAACGGAGGTGTATGAAACACCGGACCTGGACTGGAACTGGACTGGAAACTGGACCGGAAGGTCCACTCAGGAACACAGGGGACGGCACGGAACTTGTTCCAAGCCGGAACTGGACTTGAACGGAGGTGTCTAAAACACCGGAACTGGACTGGAACAGGACTGGAAACTGGACTGGAGCTGGACTGGAAACTGGATCGGAACTGGGCTGGAACAGGACTGGAAACTGGACCGGGTAGCTTGAGTAACCGGGCAGAAAGCAGAGGTTAAAGGCAGGGTGTTGTGACAGGACTGTAGCTGGTGAATGCACCGCCGAGTTGGAAGGTGCGGCGTAGCTCGGGCAATACTGGCGTAAGCCGGCTGGCATGCAGAGGTCCTGGTACCGCAACACGAGTACGGGAGGTACGTAACACGGGGAGGACAAACACAGCTGCGGGAAGACTGGAACTGCGGCGTCTGGAGGTTTTGAAGGGAAACAGGTAAATGCATGCAGCAGCGAAAGATTAGCAGAGATAGCTACCAGTCAGGAAACCAGGCGAACAGGTATGAACCAGCAGGCTCACAAACACTGGACCAGAAACGGGATACGAAACAAACACGGTAGGTTAGTCAACGAACTGGCGCTGAATAGCAGCCAGCCAGGGGTTTAAATGGTGCAGGAAGTGAAGGAGAAAACGAGAAACAGGTGTGATGTTAAATCAGGAGTGATTGCCGAAGCACAGCAGTGAGGAATGTGAGTAACGAGAGGGGCGAGTGATAGGCGGAAGCTAAAGTGGAAAATGAAACCAAAAGTACCCGAGGGAGGCGCCCAGTCCACAGCCAGGAGGGAAACACGGACAAGGGATCCAACATGACACGGAAGGAAACAAGGAAAACATGGAAAACGGACAGGACGGGAACGGAACGTTACATTAGTATCTCAAAATAATGAGTTAGTATCTCAAAATAATGAGTTAGTATCTCGTAATAATGAGTTAGTATCTCGTAATAATGAGTTAGTATCTCGAAATAATGACTTACTATCTTGAAATAATGACAAACGTTCTCGAAATTTGCATAGGCCTATGTGTTGTTTTCTCATATGCGCCAAAGCAACAGAAGCAAGTGGGTGAGACAAAGCTTAGCAGACCCAAATGGATACCATAATTGAAGACTACTTTAGACGTGGATTCACAAATCGTGAAATTTTAGTGGTTTTGGAGAATCGCATAATATCATAAGCCTCCGGACCCTAGAGAGAAAGCTACAAAAGAACCAGCTTTGGCGGAGACGAAATAAGACAGCTGAAGCTGAAGTGACATCCTTCATTGACCAACATGTTACGATCCAGATACGAGACGAACCCAAGTGCAATGACCAGGAGACAGATTCAAGAAAGGGGTTTTATTAAATTAAGTTTTGGGGTAGTCCCAAAACTGTACAGGAAAGGCAAACACAATATTACACAGGGTAATGTCAGAATGTCCGGAACGGACTGCTCCAAGCCGGAGCTGGACTTGGGACTCCGGAACGGGTTCCAAGCCGGAACTGGACTGGACAGGTGGTGTAGGTAACACCTGGACTGGACTGGAACTGGACCGGGAGGTCCACTCAGGAAACGGGTTCTGGAACGGATTTGTTCCAAACCGGAACTGGACTTTACTGGAAGTAAGTCAACAAGGGTCTGAGGTATCAAACAAGCTTTAAACCATGACTCTGTTGCCAGATATGCAGTAGCCTAGATATGGATGGATCACTTTAAGGGTTGTTTCTCCTGACAAATTTTCCTATTGAACTCTATGGAAAAATAAGTCAGGAGAAGAAACCCTTCAAGTTATTCATCCATATCTACTGCATATCTGGCAACAGAGTGATGGTTTAAAGCTTGTTTGATACCTCAGACCCTTGTTGACTTACAGCCATTTTACCAACCATGTATTCCATACTGTTCCAGAATAATTTACAGCTAAATCTAGTCCCACCCCCCAATTCCCATAGAGATCCATTCAAATGCAGAGATGTTATAGTATCGCTTGTAAGAGTACCAGAAAATAAGATATCAAGAGTCTTTTGATGTTTTTGGGTCACAGACATCAGGAAGTCATGGCATGCAAAGGATGTGTGACCAAATATTAAAAATTATTACTTTATTCTATATATAAATGCAGGGGGGCCAATAATTGTGGCCAATGTGGTTTTGTTAAAAATAATTATTTCTTGATGAGGGATTTTTTTTTCTCTTAATAAATTAATGTCAATTAAAGGTTGGATTCTTCTTGTTTTTTCAGTGTGAGATTAAGCTAATTCACCAAACGGTGAATTTTTTATAACCCTTTTTGTTCATCTTTACAGGGGGGGGCCAATAATAGTGGCCGCAAGTGTATGCCATAAGGCTTTAATTTGTCATACCCATCTATATGCCATACATAGTTTGGCCCACGACTGACATACATACGCCGTCTCAAACGGTTGCGCGCACGCAGATCTACCCCATTCCCGTCCATCAGTCGCATCAATTGACGCACAGTTTCTCTGTCGGTAATTATCCCGGCCATCCAACATTTCTGGTGCATCCATCTGTAGCCGTGCAGTTTGCCAGACGTTTGTAGCTGTTGGTCAATGAAGGATGTCACTTCAGCTTCAGCTGTCTTATTTCGTCTCCGCCAAAGCTGGTTCTTTTGTAGCTTTCTCTCTAGGGTCCGGAGGCTTATGATATTATGCGATTCTCCAAAACCACTAAAATTTCACGATTTGTGAATCCACGTCTAAAGTAGTCTTCAATTATGGTATCCATTTGGGTCTGCTAAGCTTTGTCTCACCCACTTGCTTCTGTTGCTTTGGCGCATATGAGAAAACAACACATAGGCCTATGCAAATTTCGAGAACGTTTGTCATTATTTCAAGATAGTAAGTCATTATTTCGAGATACTAACTCATTATTACGAGATACTAACTCATTATTACGAGATACTAACTCATTATTTTGAGATACTAACTCATTATTTTGAGATACTAACTCATTATTTTGAGATACTAAGTCATTATTTCGAGATACTAACTCATTATTTTGAGATACTAAGTCATTATGTCGAGATACTAACTCATTATTTTGAGATACTAAGTCATTATTTTGAGATACTAACTCATTATTTTGAGATACTAAGTCATTATTTCGAGATACTAACTCATTATTTCGAGATACTAACTCATTATTACGAGATACTAAGTCATTATTTCGAGATACTAACTCATTATTACGAGATACTAACTCATTATTTTGAGATACTAAGTCATTATTTCGAGATACTAAGTCATTATTTTGAGATACTAACTCATTATTTCGAGATACTAACTCATTATTTTGAGATACTAAGTCATTATTTTGAGATACTAACTCATTATTTTGAGATACTAAGTCATTATTTCGAGATACTAACTCATTATTTTGAGATACTAAGTCATTATTTTGAGATACTAAGTCATTATTTTGAGATACTAACTCATTATTACGAGATACTAACTCATTATTTTGAGATACTAACTCATTATTACGAGATACTAAGTCATTATTTCGAGATACTAACTCATTATTACGAGATACTAACTCATTATTTTGAGATACTAACTCATTATTTTGAGATACTAACTCATTATTACGAGATACTAACTCATTATTACGAGATACTAACTCATTATTTTGAGATACTAACTCATTATTTTGAGATACTAACTCATTATTTTGAGATACTAACTCATTATTTTGAGATACTAACTCATTATAATGACTTACAGGATTTTTTTTTTTTCATCACATTGGCGGAAATGGGCTTCCATAATGTTCATATGTTACATAAAGATTTTTTTATTTTTCAATGTGACAGTGCTACTTCTCCAATAAAACCCCCAAAACCAGAACCAAGTTGGCTATTAAAAGTTTTTAGTGGGAAATGGACACACTGTGAAATACAATGTGTCTGAATTTTGTTCTTCATGAGCGCCTACCAGATCATAAACCACTTCTCTGCTTTCTGAGATTATCAGCACATTCAAAGCATCCTGGTTATCACCTCTTCCAGACGGAAAGTTCCTTTCATCGGAGCTGAAGTGATTTTACAGTATTAATCCCGATGACAAGAGCTTTCATCACTATAGAGAAAACACAATGCTCTCGGGATTTGAAATAGAGTGGAATATTTAGTCTTGGAAAATCTGCAGGCATAACACGAAACAAATATGTAGTGCATCAGATCACCAGTGGGTGGAGCTTAAAAAAACAGCACGGGTTGGAAAATGTGAGATATGATAAGATAAAATACATGTTTTTTTCATGCAGTTATTACATTATATTTCCCTTCAACATTTATCTTTCTGTATTTAATTGCATTTGTACTTTTGGCAACCGATAAATTGCATGTACACACAGTATACCAGTTCTGAGGCAGTAAAATTTACTAAGACAAGTAATATGATATTTAAATTACAATAAGAGCTTAAAGCACAAGTTACACAGTACAAAGGTTATGAAGTTCTGGTCAATTATTTAACAAAAATGATTCCTGCACAATGTGCATGCATCAGTTATTATGCATACAATGAGATGATGTAGATGTGATGTAGAAACAAGTGAACAAGCCAGGATTGTTTATATACATGCTATTTAAATGACATAAACAACTAAGGCCCATTACAAAAATATGAGGAAACATTCTACTTTTCAAAATGATTGTGCATGAATTCAATCTACATACAAACCATTGTGATTTGTAAAAAAAATACCAAACCATTGTATAGCTACTATGTTTATTTAAAAACATCAATGATCACTGAGAACTAAAAACTATTTTTGTGATAAATTATAATAAAAAGGTATTTGACTATTGTATTATTGTTGTATTATAAATATATGTTTATTAACAAAATATCAATTAAAATGTTTTTAAATTAATAGGCGGTCTTGTGATCTCTTTCTAAAATCGCTTCAACTTCATATATCTAAAAATATATATTTTTTTTTCATAGCATCCTTCGAAGAAGATATCAAAAAAATCAACTGTGCTGTACCCAGCGATGAGAAGACATATATGACATTATTATCTAACGTTAGTGCTAAATGCCCAACGTTAGCCAAGATACACGTAACGTTACTGAAAGTAGTAGCTAAATCCACAAGGCTAGCGAACACACTGGCCGTGTTCGAATAAGGCATTAATGCGGAACGCATTCGTTTTGACAAATGCTGGTGTGAGGGACAAGCGACATCAGCCTTGTGATTGGTTTTGGATTAATGACATCACTATTCCCACTTATAGTACCAAAAACTAGGGTAAAAGTATCCAGTATCTCTGGAATTAAAAGTATCCAGTATCTCTGGAATTCAGAAAGTAATTATTTCCAAAACAAGTACATGCATATTGTATGTCCATAAGACCCAAATTAACCTAATTAGAAGGCAATCATGAATATTTGTTTCCTGGGGCTTTAAACAATGTGATCGTTTGTAAGCAATTAGCGGGGTACTTCTACTTAAGAATGCATGTAAATTTAAGCACATCACTGACCATGCATACACACAGCTCAAAGTGATGGGAAATGAAATGAATGCCACTTAAGAGTAAGTTAAGAAAAGCAATTATGTAACTTAGGGCCCTATCTTGGCGATCTTGGCGCTTAGTCTAAGCGCATGGCGCTAAGTCCATTTAGGGCGTGTCCAAGTCTACTTTTGCTATTTTAACGGCGTGTTTTTTGGGCGCTAAGCACGACGCAAGGTGCAACTAGGCTGAACCTAGTCTCTTCATTAATTATAGGTGTGTCTTGGGCGTGACATGCAATAAACCAATCAAAATGTCATATCCCATTCCCTTTAAAAGCCTGCTTTTCCACCTTGGCGGATTGCTTATGATGGCGAAACAGACATGCTCGTGCGTGTTTAGTGCGATCAAGGAATCGGCTATATGGATCAGTAGCAGTAGCAGTAGTAGTATTATGAGTTCCCGGTAATTCCTGACAGTGCTGTTTACAAAATATATGCTGTTAAATTTCGTTAAAAGTACCTGCAACAGCTGAGAATAAGCGACCAATTGCTTCCTTCTCACCTTAGAAAACACCAAATTAGCCTGCTTGTTTAACAAATTTCGTTTGATTATGCAATGAACTCATGTTCAAGCTTCATCCGAAGTTCATTAGGCTATCTGCATTCTAATTTAGATTAATAACATAACTAACGTTATTTTGCCTTAATGATGACACTAAATACAACAAATCTGTCAGGTTGGCAATGGCAACCCATAGGTTCAGCATATTTTCCCTTGTTTTATAATGTCCTGCTTATGGAAATGTGACCAACCTGTTTAACTGGTAGCGTAATACTTTAAAACGATTCACTTTCCCAGGAAGACCGTGAAAAGTGCGATGGACAGCAGGGGAAACAGACCTGCTCATGTAAAGCGAACATGCAGATAATGGAATTAAAATTAATTGTAAATTAATTGTGTAACGTGCTGCAAATTTCGTTTCTAATTAGACGCTTAGTTCTCTTTAAAATCTTTTGTTCAAGTTATGGAATTACAGGTGAAATCAGCGGGGTTTTAATAAGCTGAGGGTATGGAAACCTTGTCACTGTAATTTAAAAAAATATGAAGGACGAAGAATAGCTAAGGTTAGCCTACAATTCAGTTAACATGATGACATTTATCTCCGTTTTTTAACCAAAAAAGTCTATCTAAAAAACATTATGCACAGCGAGTCCGCTGTAGCCTAGGCTATTTGAAAAACAATAAAAGCAATATTCACTGGACAAGGTTTTGAACTTTTTTCAGTCACAAACCATTCTATTTACTTACAGGCTGTATTCCTAGATAAACAGAGCTGTATTGTAATGACATCTGAAGCGCATTTTCAGAACGCAAATGTCCGTCTATTGCAGTAGGCTACGCGAGTTTTCCATTGAATGACAATTCACGCATTAGGTGCAAATGACAATTCGCGCATTAGGCTTGATATAGGTGTTATCAGCTCCTTTTTAACGGATAGCCATTGTCCTGTACCATCGCACATCGCCTGGATGTTGATGGAGTGGGCTGAGAGCAATGTAATGTGGCATCGTTTCCCTTCGCTGAGGGAAAGGTATGTGGACCTATGGAATCTTTTATTATTATGCATTTTTGATATAGCCTACACAATAATAATATTTCACATTGTGATCTAGATATTTTAGTCATGCTTGTGCACGCCCCTGTGTGTAACAGACAGGAGGGTATGCGCGTTGTGCACACGCCTATGTAGACGCACTTATATGCGCCGTTAAAATAACATGTAAACAACTGCGACATGACTTTAGACCAGGTTTGTGGTGGTTCTAGCGCAAGCGCTTTCTGCTGGCTCAAGATAGCAATACGCCAAAAAGAATCCTGGCCACTCCTCATCTTAAGACCAACACGCCCAGTTCACTTGTGATGGCGCAATAATACATGCTAGTTAAAGGACGTAAGCGTTAGGCTTTATTATGGACCTAGCGCCGGGTGTAAGATAGCAAAGACACTTGCGTTTGGGTTAGTGCCGCTTTGCGCCGGGTGTAAGATAGGGCCCATGGTGTCAATCCTTAATTTCTTCCCCTTAAAAAATGCCATATTCGATTCCTTTTCATGCTGCCATTTTTGTAGCTATACCCATTAAATGTGTTTGGATTTTGTAATTTCTCCTCTATATGCTATTTTCTATTGGAGCCATCAGGTGTGACAATCCCACCAAGTATTCAAATGTGATGATGCACAGGAACTTGCACGTCGAATGTGGAAGAAAAAGCTCCTAAAATTAGGTTTGATATGTTGCTCAATATTACTGTGTTGGACGACATTGTTGATTGTCTCTAGGCAGTCTAATCACAGGACCACTGCATTACCACAAACAGTGCTTGCCCTAATCACAGTACCACTGCATTACCACAAACAGTGCTTGCCCTAATCACAGTACCACTGCATTACCACAAACAGTGCTTTCCCTAATCACAGGACCACTGCATTACCACAAACAGTGCTTGCCATAATCACAGTACCACTGCATTACCACAAACAGTGCTTTCCCTAATCACAGGACCACTGCATTATCACAAACAGTGCTTGCCCTAATCACAGTACCACTGCATTACCACAAACAGTGCTTGCCCTAATCACAGTACCACTGCATTACCACAAACAGTGTTTTCCCTAATCACAGGACCACTGCATTACCACAAACAGTGCTTGCCATAATCACAGGACCACTGCATTACCACAAACAGTGCTTGCCCTAATCACAGTACCACTGCATTACCACAAACAGTGCTTTCCCTAATCACAGGACCACTGCATTACCACAAACAGTGCTTGCCATAATCACAGTACCACTGCATTACCACAAACAGTGCTTGTCCTAGTCACAGGACCACTGCATTATCACAAACAGTGCTTACCCTAATCACAGGATCACTGCATTATCACAAACACCGCTTGCCCTAATCACAGTACCACTGCATTACCACAAACAGTGCTTGTCCTAGTCACAGGACCACTGCATTATCACAAACAGTACTTACCCTAATCACAGGATCACTGCATTATCACAAACAGTGCTTGCCCTAATCACAGTACCACTGCATTACCACAAACAGTGCTTGTCCTAATCACAGTACCACTGCATTACCACAAACAGTGCTTTCCCTAATCACAGGACCACTGCATTACCACAAACAGTGCTTGCCATAATCACAGTACCACTGCATTACCACAAACAGTGCTTTCCCTAATCACAGGACCACTGCATTATCACAAACAGTGCTTGCCCTAATCACAGTACCACTGCATTACCACAAACAGTGCTTGCCCTAATCACAGTACCACTGCATTACCACAAACAGTGCTTGTCCTAGTCACAGGACCACTGCATTATCACAAACAGTGCTTACCCTAATCACAGTACCACTGCATTACCACAAACAGTGCTTGCCCTAATCACAGTACCACTGCATTACCACAAACAGTGTTTTCCCTAATCACAGGACCACTGCATTACCACAAACAGTGCTTGCCATAATCACAGGACCACTGCATTACCACAAACAGTGCTTTCCCTAATCACAGGACCACTGCATTACCACAAACAGTGCTTGCCCTAATCACAGTACCACTGCATTATCACAAACACCGCTTGCCCTAATCACAGTACCACTGCATTACCACAAACAGTGCTTGTCCTAGTCACAGGACCACTGCATTATCACAAACAGTACTTACCCTAATCACAGGATCACTGCATTATCACAAACACCGCTTGCCCTAATCACAGTACCACTGCATTACCACAAACAGTGCTTGTCCTAGTCACAGGACCACTGCATTATCACAAACAGTTCTTACCCTAATCACAGGATCACTGCATTATCACAAACAGCGCTTACCCTAATCACAGGATCACTGCATTATCACAAACATTGCTAGCCCTAACCATAGGAGTGCTGTATTATCACAGAGAGCACAATACCTTCTCTCGGGCATGAAGGAAGATGCAGCTCATTACTAATCTCAACAGCTATGGCTTTGCCTTGTTAGCGGGTCTGCGTAATAGCATATATCTCCTGCCTTTAGGGGAAAGCATTTAGCATGTATACTGGACTGTTTTGCTCTTTGAGTGAATAAGCTACCCTTATGGAGTTCTTATCCTATTTTTTATTTTAAAGTTTAGCAGGGGTAGATTATCCTTATTTTGGGATTGTGAACTATACCCACCAGGAGCCATATCCAATTTTGTGCTTTGAAGTTTATAGGTTTATTTGGAGTACATTGCCTTTATTTTGGGAGTGTATCTCTGTTTAATTACACTTGGAGCATTGGTGTGCTGTCTAACTGTCCAGCTGGCCCGTCTGAATAAAAGCCGCAGCAGAGTTGCATCTGTTGTCAGTCTCCCTCCTTCTCTCTCCCACAGTGTCTGCACCTGGTCCTCTGACTCTTTTTCAGGTGACATTCAATGATAGTGACATTCAATGATAGTAAATGCAAATGTTTGCTCGTAACATTCAACAGAATGTATGCACATTTTATGCAATACTTATAATAGTTAATCAGCGAGTTCAGAATTGATTTATGGATTTTACCTCGAAATACAGCTGCCTTTGTGGCCTTTATGCCCATACCTATATGAGAGATGTTAAAATAAAGGCCAGGAACAGAAAATAAACATAAATGTTAAGACAGAACTCATGGATAAATTTGGTATAATGCAAACTATTTGCATCTTCTCATAAGCAATATCAAAATTAAGTCAGAATTACATGTATGTACACTTAATTCAAGTCATAAATGAGCATGGAATAACTTGCCTCATAAAAATATACATGAGGAAGATATACCCCTCACCTGATGAGAAAAATGCTAATTTAAGACGTTTATAGTACAAATTGAATATAAAATCATAAACAAATTCTCCAGAGAGGACAGTGTGAGAAATAAAATGAAGGCTAATTCAGAAACCACTGTCAGTTGTAAATTGAGAAGGTATGCTTTGTTGAAGGAAACGCCTTTTACAATGGCTCTTCTCTGGTTTGTTGTCATTGAAATGTTTTTCATTCACTGAAGCTTCATTTCAGATCATGTAACCTTAGTCTTTAACATATACAATAAAAATGAAACAAAATTATAAATATTTCACAGAATAATTTTCAGAGCACAATACAGATAAATTCTGTACAGGATTACACTCTGTGACTTTCCTTTTAATGCTAGAGAAGGGGTTATCTATGCAACACCTTTTTTGAATACAACTCCAAAAATTAAATGGCTATCTACTGTTCTTGAACCACTTTGACTACAAGCATAATCCTTTAAGGTAACCCTTAGCAGTTTATTTTCCAAGAGTCTGAATTGCTGTAATACTGACACAAAGTAACAGAAGCTCAAACACAGTGGAAGTTTCTTGCCTAAAATATTTTTTTACCGGGATAAGGATATAGACTTTAGTGACTTGTGTCATCTGGGGGTTTCCAGAACACACAAAACTAGCGGAATCATCGTTTTGATTGAGCCCGTTTTGTGTCATGTTACAAAATAAGGAACCATTGTCGCAATAAAATTGGAATCATAAAATAGTTTATAGAGAGATAGTTTTCACTTTCATACAGTACATTGTGTTACCAAATTGATTGAAAACACAGGCCGGTGCTAGTTAAGGGGTTAAAGGAGAAGTTCGGAATATAGCATTATAAGCCCTGTTATAAGGTTATTGACGATCATATCAACATTTTGACGAACTGTGCAGTCTTGAGATGTATTGCTCATTGCTCATGTCACAGCTAACTTACACAATGGATCTGGATAGGCATATAGAAAAACCTTCAAAAAACACCATAGACTCGCGTTTTCAAAGACGGGAAACTCACCGAGTGGTCACTGGTGTCTTCTTGTAATTTACGTTTACATTTAAAACATGTTTTAAATAACCGTTTAAAGATTTATATGGTATTTTCATCAATATCGGATGAACCGTTCAGAAATTATAGAACCTTTTGATAGACAGGAAGATCATGAAGTCATGGCATGCAAAGGATATGCGACAAAATATTCAAAATGATTACTTTATTTTATCTTGTTTTAAACTGTCCAATATTTTTTGATGCCCGAAAATGGGCATGTACTATGTACAAAAGGTTCTATAATTTCTAAACGGTTCATCCGATATGGATGAAAATACCCTCAAATTAAAGCTGACAGTCTGCACTTCAAAGTCATTGTCATTGTATCCTTTCAAACATAAAGTGCTAGAGTACAGAACCAAAATAACAAAAAATGTGTCACTGTCCAATTAATTATGGTGCTCACTGTACGTGTACCTTCAGACGTTCTCTGGCCTTCTCCCATCACCAATTAATCTGTGTCTATTCCTTCCGCCCCCACTTCAGTTATTTTTCCACCTGTTGTTAATATGCCTTTAATTATGTTGTAGAAAGGCTTTTCTAAAACTATGCTATCTTTTCTTTGTATCCTCTACTGTTTATTAATTAATTGTTTATGTGATGTCAATACAACATTTTCTCCTCTCCGTTGGTATTGTATTCCTATGCTTTAATACGCCCTTGTGTAACTTATATTTGCCTCGCTACCTGTGCCTGGTTTCTCCGTATCCATTTCTTAACGGCTTGTAATTTGGACGGGTCACTGACCATTTATGACCATTTTTATGGGCGTCCCCTACCACAATATTGCAAGTGAGGGCGTTTAATTTTAATTAATTAATTTTGATTGCGTACTTAATACCAGTCATAGCAAATTGTTTGTTAAAGTGTCAGTATATGCGACTACAACAGAGCTGCCAGATAGCTGCGCTGTGCCTGTTTCCTTAGTAAATCCGACCAAGTGTAGATTTCACTCTGTAACCAGAGACCAGTAAACCTGTTTGTCTACATAGCTCTCATGTGTTATTTCTCTCTGACCCGGAGAGACAACATCGGTGGGATTGTGCAGACCTCTTCTTTTATAACAAGCCATGATTTAATTTCACAAAATCACCGATCACTTTTTTTTTTTAAACCAAATAAATCAAAGGTCATACCCTGTGCCATTGCATGAAGACCAGTTACCTGTGTTAACAGAATTTTTTTTAATCTACTTATTCTTCCGCTGGAACTATCTATACCTACAGCATTACTGTTCCTGCTGTTTGGTGACATTGGCAGTCCAGTGAACAGCACCGATTTCCTAATTGCTTCCCTGGCATACTCTTGTAGGGATTGTTCCCAGTACTGGAATCCTCATCCAATCAACCGGCAGGATTGTAGCAATCCATTCCAACATCTCTGTTCATTTTATATAAGGAAGGAGAATGGACAGAGAAGGTTACAGAAAGAGATGGGATCACAGTACAGAGAGAGAGCCATGGTGGGGAATCAAACCCCCAGCTGTACAGGGGGATTTACATACTGGTTGTGTATGGGGCGCCCTAGAGACGGCACCACACAGTCTCCACAGTTTCAAATGTTTTAACACTATATTCCAACACTGATGCTACCAAAACAAAATGATTCTATAGGACCTATAGGACTTCAACCTGATGGAAGGTTGTATTTATATTTGCAAAATGTGAACTTTTCAATCAGCCGTCCACAAACACATAATTACAATTATGTTCTCTGCGAAATCAAGCTAATGATGGTCGTCCAGTGATTTGCATGCCTCAAACTGCCCAAGTCGGTGATGTATAAATGAAACTCTGAGTGTGAGATTTCCGTCTGCAAAGTCACGGCACTTTAAGGTCAGACCATTTAAACAGCATAACGGCGCTGTTATGATTAAAAACTGCGCTCTTTGGGGGAAAAACATCACATTTCACGGAACAGCCGCATGGGCGGATGCCGCTGTAATCTCGTGGAACGATCGGGAGCGCAGCTGCGAAACAAAAAATCCGCCACCAGCCACTTCCAAACCCCCCTGGTGGTAACCCAAACATGCGAACAAGGCCCTCGGGGCGAACTCCAAGGCACGCGCCCCGGGCGACTGCAGTGACGGTCTAGCGGATTCGCTCAACATTTATCTATCACTCCTTAATGACGAACGGCTGCGCCGTGTTTACGGCCCCTCTCTCGGGTGCCTATTCTTGGATTTGGTGCGACAGAGACAAGGCCCCTGCTTTACACCCATTAATTAAGACAGCAGCTTGCCTAACCTTCACGTCGCGTTCGTATTGATTGTTGTGTTTTATTCTTAGCTTCAATGCCAGGCGACTCATTTTTCAGCTCTATCTGCAGCCACTACTTTATAGTCCACACGGGCGGTGGGATCCACGACGACACATGGAAACCGAAAAAAACTTTCAATGTAAAATCAACTCTCAAAGGGCACGAGTATGTTTTATCCCTTTTCGACTCGTAGAAAGTGTATTAGCGTCGCATGGAATTAGCTAAAGACCGCAATCATCAAGCGATTTGTTCCCCCGAGAAGGGATACTTCAATGAGCCGAGTCCTCGTTGAGCCAATCTCTCTCCTCATTCATTAGCAGTGGCAGTCAGGCCGGAATCATAGCCTGCGTTGCTCGGACACATACAGCATTAAACTGATTTTTCAAGAGGTTCATTAGTCCCAAACGAAAGCCAAATAAGTATTACTGCGATGCATTTTTTTTTCTTGATAAGAATTATACGTAAAAAAATGTATATTTATTTACATTATGTGTGTTAGAATATTCAACCCCCCACCTCTCAATTGTAAAAGTACCTAGGAATTTGAAGTGCAATCAGAAGGTGTGTTTGCATATTGACATTTGCTAAGCTGTTATGGCCTGCAAGGTGTTTGTGTTGATTCACAAACACACAGGCTTCGGCGAGGGAGGCGAGCAAAAACAGGAACTAGATGAGTGACAGAGGAAAAAGAGCAGCATTTGAATGATTTCACTGAACGCCCTCAACGAGGGCAAAGATGCCGTTTGTTACAGTTGGTTGCTCACTCAAGGTGGGTAAAAAAAAAAACACCAAAGGCGAGTGAAATGCAGTCATCCAGCGTAACGGCAGAGACCAGCAAGAACTAGGCATGGCAGGAATTGAGGGATTTCATTTTCTACTCATTAACACCAAATTGAATTAATTCTTTGCCGTTCGGTTAATGCAAATTAATTCTTACTTGATATCATACACTCTGTGCTCTTTATTAAAGTAAGTGTTTAACAATTCAGACAGCTACTAGGAGAAGTGAAATCATTAAGGAAATCCCCCAGGGCTTGAGAGAAAGTTAGCATTGTACCACCTTTTCCAAGTGAAAAGTGGCTACATCAAGCCAGCGAACCAGTTGCTTTAACTGAAGTGAGCCAGCTGAAGTGCTTTAACTCAAGTGAGCCAGCTGAGAGATAACAGGTGCACACATGTGTTATGCTCAGTTCAAGGGGTAACTGTTTGCCATGTACTGCACAAAATCATATTGTGAGTGGACCGTGAATCAGCGTATGTGTACATTTGTAAAGTATGCGACCTGGAAAATACAAGTGAGTAACTTGTCATTGTCTTGTAATAATTGTTTAAATGTACAATAAAATTGGCCTTCAACGGTGGATACAGTAAGACTGGTTTAACCCTTGTGTGGTGTTCGGGTCTGTGGGACCCGTTTTCAATGTTTACAAAAAGAAAAATGATACAATTAATTCTTTTTTCAACCTGAGACTCATTGGCCTTGGCTCATTTTCTGTGATGAACATGTAAAAGAGCACATTTTCATTGAGTGCACACTGTGCACCCCCCCCTACACATTATATTACATACGTATGTGGTGTTCGGGTCCACTGGACACGATGGTAATACAAGTGTAGAAATAGTAGGTGAAAACAAGTAAACATAGTAAAAATGAAACAAAAAGGTTTGCTGTGTACCTTCACTCTGTCTTCCTACTACCTGGGCCTGCTGTGTGTGTGTGTGTGTGTGTGTGTGTGTGTGTGTGTGTGTGTGTGTGTGTGTGTGTGTGTGTGTGTGTGTGTGTGTGTGTGTGTGTGTGTGTGTGTGTGTGTGTGTGTGTGTGTGTGTGTGGTTGCTCCTTTAGATTTGCAGCATGTTTCATAGATTGAGCATGATCCTCTCCACCAGTTTATAGGCATTATTGGGACAAATGCCTAGTCCCATCACCACCCCCCCACACCCACCCAGCCTCCACCAATACACCCCAACACACACACACACACACACACACACACACACACACACACACACACACACACACACACACACACACAAGGTTTCTAGCACTGAGAACCTGTCTGCTCCCTCATTTTCCCGCACGCTTCACTGTAGTGTGTGACACTACACAATGTCTTGTGGGAACCTGCACAATGTTATTTCAAAACAATCTAAACCAGGGCTGCCCAACCCTGTTCCTGGAGATCTACCGTCCTGTAGGTTTTCATTTCAACCCTAATTTGGCACACCTGATTCTACTAATTAGCAGCTCAATCAGATCTCTCACTGTTGAATGAAGGTGCGCTTTGTTAAGGTTGGAGTGAAAACCTACAGGACGGTAGATCTCCAGGAACAGGGTTGGGCAGCCCTGATCTAAACATTCTATATTTTCTCGCACTCTACCCCAGCTGCAAATTGGGGGAAGGACACAACGAATAAATAGCTTTGCATGTGTGGCTCCTTACAAGAATCAATCCGTATGGCAAAAATAATCTCTGCTCACGCTCATGTGGTGTGTAGAATTTGTTCAGTTAATAAACAGCAATAAACATCAATAGTGAGGAAAACCTTGGTTCATTTATATTTGTTCAAGATAAACATGACTTATTCCTCCCTTGTCTTGATTATAATGTCTTTGACAAAAATCACATTTATCACAAAAAACAAATAGCACTTTTATTGATAAATGTGATCTAGCAGAGGTAAACGGCCAACATTAAATATATGCGCTCTATATTGCTTGTAATTGAGATAAAGTCAATATCTGTTAAGTATTTTTACATAAATTGTTATGGCTTTATGGTTTTAAAAACCCAATAATGTTGTGGGTCCACCAGACCCGCGAACACTGGGTGAGTAACAAAAACATGAACACCACACAAGGGTTAATATGGTTATGTACATTCATTATCAGTAAATGCTGTATATCATCTGACTTTTAAATGGATTTTGAATGGACATTCCTATTTTATAGGCAAATGACAAGCCAAGATGTTCACATCAGGACAATGTTCTTATGGTTTTTTTTAAAACTTATTTTGGTCTATATGTTTGTCAAATGCAAAAATGTTTTAAACGTGTTGGTGCACTGAGCATTATGATCATTGGAGTACATTTCTTCAATAAATTACTAATGCAGCATCCATATTAAACTTGCCTTTTAAGTGCTAACACTACACCCCACCCCACAATGACACATTTTGACAACTACAGAAGGTAATATCACTTGACATTGGCCCAGAATAGCTTGTTAAAATGAATAAATTTGCTTGTACATTTCCAAAAACCAACATCCAGTGAAATTGTTAACATGCAAGGAAAAGACTAGATACTCTGTTCAAGTAAGAGCCGTCTAAACATCAAAACAATGTGATTTTACCCTACTTATATTTACAAATGAGCTTCTTTTTTTTAATCACCTGCCAAATTGACTTACTTCAACTACCAGTACTTGGATCACAGGTCATGTGCTCATGTCTGTCTTTTTGCATTTCTCCACTCCTCCGGCTGTCTGTGTGTCTGCCTGTCTTATGTCTAGCTGCGTGCGACTGCCTGTCGATCTACATCTGGGAGCAGGATCACTGAAAACATTTGAATGAAACTTGGTGTTATGGTGGTTTATGGGAAAAGAGACATTTATTGTTAATATTGTTATGTTAATAACACAATGTGGATAAGGCAGAGACATGCACTCTTCCTTAGTATGGCTTTAGTTCTTCGGACTGCAATAGGGTTAGTATAGCTTGGCTAGCACAAAATTGTCATGTTTATTTTAATTCAGACTTTCGCAGTAGAGTAAGAGGAAGAAATGTACAGTTCTCACTCTTAAATAGAAGATAACTGAATGTGATGCGATTGGTTATCATGTCCCTGTCAGAACTCTTCCAATTGATCTAAAACGGCACCAGAGGCTATTATTGCACCTTCACTGCTAGTAGTCTAGCTCATTATTGCAATAAGTTAGCTGCTAGCTAGTCGGTTTTCATCGGCTTAGCTAACATGGCTAAACAACTATCAATCACTCAGTTTTTTTAAAAGCCACGCTGGGAGGAGAATCTGACAAGCAGCCTGGAACAGACCAGGGCCGAACAGCAAAACCAAGGAAGTGGAGCGTGCGAGTAAGATATCACCAGGGGAGGGGGAGAAGACTACGGAGGCTAACATTACAGCCACAACTTCTTCATCTCAGACTCCTGCTTCTGAAGATGAGCCACTTGTGCCAGACTCTTGAGCAGACCAGCCAATGACGAAGCAGCCACTCAACCAAAGATGCAATCGTCCCCAGCAATGGTAACATCAGGAAAGTCACGCTGTCTTTCCATAAAATGGTATGTACAGTTCAACTGGATAGAAGATGGAAAAGCTAGTGATGCAATGTATTGTAAAGTCTGCAGACACTTTGCAGAGGTGCACACAGGACTTTGTGTTCATTCGAGAATGATTTAAAAACTGGACGTATTTTAGTCAGGCTTGTTCAAAACATGAGAACAGCAGACAGCATCATGTTGCACTTGCCGTCGGAGGCTTACATGAGCTATGAGCATTTTTCAACTACAAATCGGATCAATACATGTTACGGACAAGGCAGGTTCACACAGGATTAAGATCAGACAACCTCTGCAATTATTACAAATCACATGAGGTCCCCAGGTAATACTTGTCCAGTGCAAATAGGGTTTTGTGTCAGTAAAACTATTTTAATTTAGATTAATGGAGAGACTAGTCACATTTAATTGATCCCAAACATGGAAATGTAATTGTCAACTTGATCCCATTGCTAAAAAAGGTGATTTCTGATGGCCTTCAGTCATGTAAATTTCAATATTCATCAAACTACAGATTTATGATGCCTGGACTCTCGATGACATTTGTAAACCCATGTTTAAATTGACTGAACATACAGAGCACTAGTTCACTTCCTTATACTGTAGATATACTGTGACAGCCTTGCCAGTTCATTGAATCTCACGTAGACTAATTCAGAAACATTTCCGTAGATTAGTGAAACAAATTAGTAGCTTCATATTATCTGAGTTATTGTTTCCCAATGTTCATATTATGGCAGTGTTCACACTGAAACACAGTTATTTCCCACTGTAACATCTGAAATCAAATGTGTTGGTAATAAATGAATCCTTTGGAAACGGTTGGTTGAATAAATTAATTCATGCATATTCACATACTGAAATAATGGTAGCTAACATGCTTAAGAGTCATGCTTGTGAAGGCAACATTTCTCCTGTTTAAGAATCAGGCCCTTGCAATATAAGGCTGTCGGTTAAAAACCTAAAGCTGCCATCTGCAAGATGTGAGCAGTCAGCTTACAAGAAGCTGCATGGAAAAGTTGCTGTGGAAAATAAAAACAGATTTTGGATGTCCTTGATTCATAGACTTTTGAAAGGTCATGGGCTAACATGAAATTAGCCATTTTATCAACTGTGTGAAAAATGTAACATGTCGCACGGCCAAGGGAGGTGTTAGGAAGACTCAGGAAGCCCACAGAGGACATTGAGGTGGATTAACTCACAAGAGAATGTGAAATTGAAGCCTATTTACAGTGTTAAAAATAAAAGGTTGCCATTAACTAGGCAACGGCTGATCTAATCATACTCAGACTTACTGGGCAGTCAAATACTACTATTGGGCCTAGTACTCACAGGCATACTAACTGCACGACTTCTTGCCTTCCCCTTGTCAATGCCAACTGAGCTACTTAAATAGCCAGGAACAAACTACTCTGCTAGGACCACACCATTTGCTTTACAGTGACAGGTAAAATGAACACATGAAAATAAGAAAAGCAAAGAAAGCAAATATAACTGATTATTACATAACCAAAAAAAAAGAATAGTCAAATATTTTAACTAGCACCCATAACGCAAATATAGCAAACTGAATTTTAACACAAAAAATTTTCTCTCTACTTAACATCTCCGTTTAGCCTTACGTGGGAATGGCATCACACTTGTTTAGGCGCGCTCCCTTTAGTGCGCACAAAGTTCTGTGGAATGGAATATGCCACACTGTAAGATTACTGCAAGTTTAAAATGAATGAACAACGTATCAGCTACCTAGCAGAACCACTGTAGAAGTTAAATGTGTGACTCGATTCTTATGTGGAGAACAGAAACCAGAGATACGATTAGTAAATGTGATGAAAGAAAAGACGTTACATCAAATCGAACAGACATTGCAAACGAAGCTGCGCACTTCCTCATTTACAACAAAAAATAGACAACAAATACCTGGACAAATATAACGGCCATTAGACAACGTAGAATATGGGCAGATTTCTGCACAGTGTCTCTTAAGTAGGCTAAGGTCAGATGGTCTACCTCTTTCAGTCTTTGCCTTTTGGAAAGTGAAAAAAATATATTTATAAATATAAGTATTTAGTAAAACATGTGTGGCCCTTGGTCGTTATTATAAAAATAGAATGACAATAATAATCAAAAACAGAAGGCAATGACCCCAGCAAAGTCTCATTACTTTACAACATTGCCCAGTGGAGGACATGCCTATTAAGGATGACATCACCATGGCACATTGCCCTGGAGTACTTATGCGCCACTAATCAAAACTGCTCTTTTGAAACTCTCCAGTACCAGCAGACCCAATATCCACTCCACACAAAATACAAACTGACAGCCACAGACAGAACCTCCCAGGACCCCACATCCCTGCTGTGTGCTGTGACTATAAGCTTACTGACTGACCTTTTTCACCATGCAGTATGCTATGAAGACTGAAAGATTTGAACATTTTAACATTTGCTGATGTTTACTGAAGTCTATTTAAAAATGGAATTATAAAATATCACGTTAATTGAAGTAATGAAGATACCACAAGCTTAAACCCTTTGCTTTTACTTTTATTTTTTTAAACAGTTTTTGTATGTTTGTTTATTTGTTACCACATTGTATTTATAGCAAATATATATTATTGCCATGTCAACAATAAACCATTTTTTACCAAAAGCTGAGTATAGGATGAAATTAAATAACAGTAATGGTGATAACACACAAACAAAATTGTAATTGTAAATACATTGTAATCTATGACATTTATGCTGTGCTATTTACTTTTCTAAGATACATTAAGAAGCAAAGATGTAGATGACTATCTACAATTGTGAGGTAGTCATTTCAAAACACAAATCACTTATTTGTGCAAATGGTTTAATTTCCATGATCAATTTCATGATGAATTGCATAGTGCGGCCTGGAATCATTTAATGTGTTTGTTTGGCAAGTTCTACTGTCACCAAAATAAGCTCTCAACTGTTTTATGAAGAAAAGCATCATGTTTGCATTCACTTAGCAGTCAAGGTACGTGACAAATGTTGATTGAATCCAGTTCTGCATTTCAGCTGGATACATGTTCAATGATTCTAGTAAGGAAAAAGATGTTTTGACAAGAAACCAATCACTTTATACTATCATTGAGTTATACATATTTCATAAGACTGCAGACTGAGATAGACATTTTTACTCCATTAAACCCCACACAGGTGAGAGAAAAGAACTTCACTAGTTTAATTTTCTTTTAACACCTTGTGTCTGCCCTTTGGGAAAATTCACAGCACTGAAACGGTTCGTCAATTACCTTTTCATATCATACAGTGCACACAGCCTGTATGTAAACGGAGGAAATGCTGACTGAGTGTTTGATGACTATTCTGTTTAGAAGAAACTTCAAATGGCTAGTAGAGTGCCGTTTTATCAGGTTTTTCTTTTATCGCAATAAATATTATTTTAACGTGCTTATCTTCTACTTTTTCTTTCAAGATAGATGGAGCTTTCATTAAATATAAGGTGGTCGAGAACGGAAGACCACACGCGAAAGCGAGCCCCGAGGAGGTCGCCACAAAAGCGGAAATACTCCGCGAGGAAAGGGGGGAAATACCTCAGAACTAAAAATAGACACGGATCTAATAAGAGGTATAAAACAAAAGAAATAAACCCCGTATTTATAGGGCGAAATAAAACTCTTGACTAGAGTATAGAAAATGAAAATCATTTATCTCTCTCTTGACACAGGAGAGACGATATTTTACGTAATAGTAAAACTTAAAGCAACCCGAAAATCTGGGCGAGTAAACTAGTACAAATAACCAAAGACTAATAGGAAAATAAATCCTCCAGTTAGAACGCGCAGAATGCGGAACTGAGAGGAAATCAAAACAAAGGAAGAATGGGAGGTAACGAAAAAAGGACTACGACAAGAGTACTAAGGGAGCAGACAAGACCCAACGAGCTAACCCTAACTCTTAAAGTCTAACCGGACTACCTGCGTTGCTTCTTAAAAGCAACAATTAAGGCAGAGACCGAATCCTATACCTTACCGGCTTATGTGTAATCGCAAGATAACAACAAGCGCCGGAAAGCGGAAGTGCATGATTTAAATACCTGCAGGTAACCACTGAGCACCTGGATCAAAAGAAACTCCGGCGAGGAAGACAGAGAATCCGATAGATTGCCCTGTGGTCACCAAAAGAATGAACGTCCACCGCAGCCCATGACATTAAAAGGTTTTTTTATGCATTTTGTTTTCACCGTGTAGAAATTACAGCACTTTTTATACAGTACCCCCCCCCCCCCCCCCCATTTCAGAGCATCATAATTTTTGGAACATATTAATGTTATGAAAATAAGAGTAGTCATGTTTAGTACTTTGTCACATATCCTTTGCATGCAATGACTGCTTGAAGTCTGTGACGCATACATCATCAATGAAAACAAATGAGCCAGTACCTGTGGCAAGCATACATGCCCACCACCATGTTTCACAGAGGAGGTGGTATGCTTTTGATCTTAGGCAGTTCCTTTTGGCCTCCCCACTGCTCTTGCCATCACTCTGATACAAGTGAATCTTGATCTCATCTGTGCATAAGACCTTTTCTCAGAACTTTGCAGGCTCTTTTGGGTACTTCTTAGCAAACTGTAACCTGCATGGCCATCCTGTTTTTGTGGTTCGTATATTGCAGTGAAGCCTCTGTAGTTCTGTTTGTGAGGTCTTCTGGGGACTGTAGTCAAATGATACATCCACGCCTGCCTCCTGAAGAGTGTTTCTGATCTGTCGGAAGGTGTTCAGGGTTTTTTTTCCCATTATGCTGAGAATTATTTGTTCATTAACTGTTGAGGTCTTCCTTAGCCAACCAGGCCCTTTTGTGATTATTGAGCTCACAAGTGCTCTCTTGCTTCTTAATGATGTTCCAAACAGGTCAATTTGGTAAGCTAAAGGTGTGGCCTTTATTTTATTTTCTTATTTTTCAGCCTTATAATGGCTTCCTTGACTTTCACTGGCAGAACTCTGGCCCTCATGTTGAAAAACGCCAATAACAGACTCCAAAGGCAACCAAAAAGCCTAGAATCAAGGCTAGATACTGAAAGCAAACATTACGGTGCCTTGAAATGGGCATTTCTAGATGGTGAGAACAAAATGTATAAGTGCTGTGTATCTGCACTTTAACCACATGTTAATTGTTTGATTACAAATCTAAAATTGTCCAGTACAGAGCCAAATCAAGAAGTCAAACATTATGGAGAGCACTGAATGTGACTTCCTAATTCCATTGGACGCAATATCAGTCAGTCCTTATGAATGTATATTCACTGTTAACAATAATATTATGGAATACTATTTTAAGGACAACCCAAAAAAACAAAGACTGCTGAAGAAGACTTTGGGACCTCATAATATAGAAGTGCTCGCATCGAAAACAAAGCTCCATGTCTGTAAAATATTAAACCAGTCCCTAGCTGTTGAAGTCCAACATAATTTGTAAGCAGTGTTGTATCAAGATGGAAAGAAAGAAGCATTTGCAAGTGATATTATTAATTCATAGTGTAGTTGTTTGTTATTTTATTGTACTTCTTACATCCTAATTCTGACTAACAATGAAATGCATAAGATATGTTGTTGTTCTCTTAAGAGTTTGGTAAAAAAAAATGTATTTTCAAAAATATTTTTATATGATTGAAAACAAGTGAAACATTTAATTTAATTGAGAACTAAGAACAAATGTTGATTGAATATATAGGCCACAATGTGACTGTTTGATAGACTCTCTCTTTATGGAGGATATCTTTCTCTCACAATAGGGAGGTTCTAAAATATTCAAAAGATGTCTGTAAGGGTAGATTGTCCCTTTATACCTGCTGAGCTGATACACAGAGTGATTTATAGATGCGTTAACTTTCTGTCTCCACTCCATACACACATTGGGGAGGGGAGGTAGAAGATTAAGTAAGACATACTATGTATCCCTAAATCTTAGTCACACCCAAAATGATGTAGATGGAGAATGAGAAACACATTTCAGGGTCACCAGCATCTCTCACTTTATATATAAAAGCACATACCAGAACAGCATAATGCCCCAGAGCATTGACAGCATAATTGTTAATGACAGAAGCGCACTCTTCACTGTGAATGTGTCTTTTGTTGTTGTGTGATCACTCTTAGGTTCTTTTATCGGTCTACTTCTGTGTGGCTTTTCTTTGCTCGGTACATAACGTTTTCTAAAGTTGTCAAGAGGGTTGCTGACTATTGCAGAACTTTACAGTGGTTGGAATCTTACTTTTTTTTCCTACAGTATTTTAATAGACTCATTCAAATAAATCAAATAAATGGTACTTGTTTTACATTGCGCAACAAAGCACTGCTTTACGGTCCTGTCATGGATATTTGCCTTAATGCATACACGGCAAAATGTTTAGTGTTAAATCACCAAAGTCCCTATTGGACTCATATGTACTCTTTTAGAGTTGAATTAACACTGGACATTTTACTGTGTAGTGTATGGTAGGTGGGACTGAAAGAGAAAAATAAAAAGGGATTATGATGAATAATGAAAAGCATTGCCTTGAACAAAACAAACCCATAAAAGCAATTATGATCCTGAGAGAACATACAGTATTATATAGGTATACCATTATGTTAAATTCAAAGCCTAGTACCTTCACTTGATGCACTGTAATATTATGTGGCTAGATTGTCTGGATAACAGTTACAAACCCCAAGAGTGTTCAGATGACTGGTCAACATAGCTTTCCAAATATATTTAATTTTGTTTAGTTACAGTAAACACCAAGTGATAACTGCTGCTGAGATGATTCCCACTGTAGCCCTGCTGCCCATGATATCTGGAATGCATAAAGGAATGCATTTCTTCTTTTCTTCTTCTTTTTCATTATTCTGTGAAGCACTTTGAATTGCATTCAGTTGCATGAATATGTGCTATTTGATTTTTCTTTTATTGTTCTGTTCTGTATTTTGTTTTTATTGTTGTGAAGCACTTTGGGCTGCATTTTGAAAGGTGCTATGCAAAAAGTTTATTATTATTATTATTATTATTATTATTATTAAAGCACATCCATATGTAAACTCCAAAACATGAAATGAATGGATAATGTTGAATTTGATGGTGAAGATTTTCAGGTAACTTCTCTGTCTAACCTCAGTTCTAACTGGGCTTCAAACTGACAAAAAATGCAGGAGGGAAATGGATGCGTATCATGCAAGTAAATGGACTGAGCTTTTTGAGACACAATAGCATTGGCAAAATAATTGCTAATCACGGACATTTGTTGGTTATTTACCTTGCCACTCATAATGAATAAATCTACACTCACAAATTGACCTGCAGTATATTTCCAATGTGACAACTGCACATTCAAGAGGTCTTAAACTTAAACTTGATAGAGCATATTTTAAATCTTCCCTCCCCTAACAATCACATCAAAGGTTATTCATGAACTCAAGGATTATGGGATTCAGGCCTATCACTGTCCCATAATTAAGGGATAAGTGAATATAGACAGGTATGGCTCAAGAAGCTTGCATATGTACTACATTCTCTTCATTGAGAATATACAGTATATCTTTCATATAGCGTATCCTCGGTGAAAGACCATGGATTTTGTCTGTAAATAATCTTGCCCTCACTATTTTCACCTGGAAAAGCATTTTTCCAAAGAGTTGATCAGATTTAATGATAAATGCTATTTTCAAATTAGAGATGGTTACATCTTTACATGCATAATTAAGCAATTCATGATATTTTAATCCACTACACTTTTTGATACTTTTTTAATGCACTCTTTAATGCACTGCAGCCTTTTTTTCTCCTTACACCCTTACATGTAATGTGTGTTTATCCAATTTGTTGTTATTGTGAGGTGTTTTGTGTTATTTATTCCTCTGATAGCTTGTTGTATACTATGATGAATGATATGATTGTTATGCTGTGCTATGCCAAATTGTAAATTTCCCAACAGGGACAATAAAGTATGTATGTATGTATGTATGTATGTACTAATTTATACTGTTATTTTTTGTAATATATTAAATGCCATTTATCATCACACGCTTACCCCGTAAAGTTGATTCTGACCGCCCGCTCCCTCCCGCATCAGAGTAAACATGTCCTGCAACCGCAACAACTGTGTTGAGTCCCGTGGGACTCCGTCACAGGGCAGTCATAGGTAGCAACATTGAGAAAGCACCTTAACTTGAACTAGTGTACATCAACTGAATAAAATCAGATAATCAAATTACAATTTCACAATTTTCACAACAGAATTCTGGGTTTGCAACCACAACGTGTGCTTAATACCCAGTCTGGGTGAAGTTAGAGTTAACAGGAAGACTAGTAGATGTACATGATGTAAAGGCCATGCAGGCAACCCGGTAACATTGGGCTGTGAATGGTGCATTTAGGCTTTAAGAAGTTAAGCTTTTGTTCTAGTTTCTTATGGTTAACAAGTTAGAAACAGATGACTGAAATTCTATATATTGCCACCATGTTCCTCAGTTCTTCAAATGGCTAGTTTTCCCTGGCTACTGAGTATTTGAATCAGCCGATAAATGTGACCTGTGAAGCTTTTTAAGCATTTTCAAGGTTGGATTGATAGATATGATAGAGCTGGTGAATTCAATTGAGAACAGCTGAGGCTCATTGGCTCAAATTAGTTTTGCCAGTGGTTCAACTTTAAACGGAAGGACAAACCAATTGTTTGGATCAGAAAGCAATGTGTTTATCAGAGTACCATATAAAATACAAAGTTTTTCAGGTTGTTAATTCTTACTGTGTTATATTTGCCAAGACAATAGCAGGTAATGTGAGATCTAAATCAAAGTAAATTCATAACTATGCCCACAAAGAATGTTGGGGACCTAAAAAGATGGATTCACAAATAATGAGATCATTTCTGGGTTGATTGCTATGTTTTTATTCAAAGTGAGTTAATGCGGTCAGGCTTAATCCTCTATATTTATGGTATTTGAAACTCATTAGTTTCACAAAGTACAGATCACACAGGGATGTTGCTATACTATAACATTAGCATGTTAACACTAGCATGCTAATGTTTGCAAGATTGCAGTGGAAGCTAATACATAGGAGAACATCGGTATACTGTGATAACATTTGCTTGCTAACACTAGGGAACTTCTATGACTATTTTACTAGTAACTTGTTACTTAGTCATCTCCTACCGATTATGTTTTAGTCTTCTGTAGCAACAAACATAACATTTTCAGCATTCCATAATTCACAGCCCATTTCAGCTGCAGAATTTCGGCATGGAAAATCAATATGATGACAAAGCTGTCTGTAGTTTTCTTTATTGTGAGCTTTTAATAAACTATATCCCATCTGCTGCTGGAGAGAGAGATTTAAGAAGACTTAGTGGGGGCATATGGTGCACTTCTGAAGCCTTACCAGAGGAGCCTTTGACGTTTTCCCTGCTTACCATCTTTAATCACAGGTACAGCTGATAGCACCTGCTTTCATTTTACATCTATGAATATCAACAAATTGTACACTATGGCCTCATCTCCAGGGGGAAGGCAGGTTAAAATATACCTCTGTTGTTGCCCTGAAGATGCTTCAGCGGTTCATACTGCTGTTATTGATTTACATTTACACTGTTGGAGGTTTAGGGACCTGAGTCGTGAGTTAGACACTCCTTGGGACTGCTTCCTTCAGCAAAGTGCATGATCTTAAAGTATAACATCTGAAATATCTGTCTATGTGAATTGATTATAAGTTAGATAAATAAATAAATCCAAGCCATGACAAAGGCATCTACAAGGCAAATGAATGATGCGTCAATGTCTGGGCAGTGTATCTAAATTACTAAGATTTGCAATATGATACTGAAAAATATAACAACACAAGCCCCCAATGGACTCTGGAGTATGGAGCTGGTAAAGTCAGGATAGGCCCTATTGATTCTTGCCTATATTTCAGCCAGCAATGACTGCGAGTGATAGGGCGGGTTTTGGTTAGCCAGGGTTTCTTGGGTTGAATTGCTTCCTCCCAGTGAAAAGTCATCAATTAATGATGCAATGCTAGTTCTGCAGGTAACATAGACATAACTCAGGACACATAATGTTTGACTGGTGAGACAACAAAAATAATAAATGATCAGACATCCAAAGCATTAAAAAAATCTATCTTGCCACAACTTTCTTTACAGAACATTTATTTTTGTGACTAAGCACTTTTCCTGGGGTTGATTATTTATGTTTGTTTTTTTTGTTTGACAAGCGCAAGTTGACCTTTACGTCAATTTCATTTTGAGTGGTTTATCTGAAGGATTTATGTATTAACAAAGGCACCAGGAGGCAATTTCACTGGGTGTTCACTCTGGATGAACAGGGATTTTGTTAATCGTATAATCTCACCTTGATCACCAGTGTGTAGCGTGTGTGATTTCCTCTCCTCTGGTGAGACATTCAATTCACCTCAGGCTTACAGCAGGATGTAGGAAAACAGAACAATGTCCTTCAGCAGTCTTGTAAACACAAAGATCCTAGATATAATTGAACACATAAAAAGATATCACATCAAATAATATGTACTGTATAGTGTAATGTAATGTGATGCTGCGGGAGGCTGCAATCTGGAAACGTTGTGTCCATGAAAATACCTGGTTGGCATTTTGTTGCTATTTTTGTAGGAACTACAGTGGAAAGGGGAAAGATCCGGTGTCAGGGTGTGGTTATGACTAGCAGGAGCAGCCATATATTGTGAACTTATTTAATTTTAAGTAGGCATACAGGTGAACCTGTTGATATATTGAAGTTTGGTGATGAGAATTGGAAAATGGAGGAGCAAGAACCAGTGGATTCAAATTGGTGTCAAATTTGGCAGAAATGTGACACTGTACTGGACTGGATTGGACTAAAACTGCTGTAAACTGACCTGACGGCACTGGGAACTATATGCTTAGTGTTGGAACTGAAACACTGAACCAGAGGGTGTATCTTAAGCCCCTTTCACAAATGGAACCCGTAACATTGCCGGGTTCAGTTATTTGGGATGGGTAGTGGTTTGCTCCTTTCACACATAGGTCTCCTATATGGAAAATTGTCAAGTCTGTTCACACATGACATGACCATTCCGAATTGATTAGGCAACGCATATCTACCCAAAGCAATATGGGACAATTAATGTTAACATTAGTTTGTATTTAAAATGGCCAGATATTTTGCTGAATAATAGTTTCGGCAGAGATGTATATCCTCCCAACACAACAGAGTTGAAGAGTGATAGTTTTAAGATAACTTATGGTAACATCTTTAGCCAATATAACTCAGGTATATTATCGCAAATAGCTAATGTTTACAAGAGAAGCATGGTTTATCAACTAAAAATCAATAGTTATATGCGGAATTGTTCTCGGTTAAATGTGACGAAAATTATTCTGTTAACCAAGTTAAATAGCTATATCAGCCATTGATATGTGGCACTAGCCAGCTTGCTACATTGGGTAAAAAGCAAAACTTAAAACTGAAAGAGCCAGACACAGATGTTTGCCAGGGAAAAATATTATATGGCATAAAAGCAATTTTTGAGGCAATGATGACAATTTTGTAATGTTCTTACAAGCAAGTACAGCAACACAGTTTAGTCCATTCCTAAAATAAATGTTAAAATTTCCCTCAAAATCACGAACTGCAGTTCCAATATTTAGCAGTGTCCAAAGTCTCAAATTTGTGCAAGAATTGTTGGGAGGGCCAATTCAGTAGTATTTATTTAAAAAATTATGCCAGAAACATAGGGCTCTATCTTAACAATTTTTGTGCATGGTCTAAAACACATGACAAGTCCATTTAGGGTGTGTGAAACTTATGCGAGTTATTTTGAGCGCAAAGTAAGGCACAAGTTTCAAAAGGGCTGAACTTAGCCTCTTCATTAATTATGTGTCTTGGGCATAACATGCAATAAACCAATCAGAGTGTCATCTCCCATTCCCTTTAAAAGCCACCTGTTTTTGCACCTTGGCGGATTGTTAATATGATAGCGGATAGTAAGACTTTGAAAACAACGATTTACAGCTAGCAAAACAGTCATGCTCATGCGCATAGTTAAAGCAGTGAACAAGGATTAGGCTATGGATCAATATTATGATCAATGTTATTCGGACTAACCAATATGACATGTTGTGATATACACAATAATAATCTTTCATATTCTGGTTTAACACCGGCACGGGTTCCTGGTAATTCCTGGCCAAACTATTTCCCAGAAATATAATAAGGGGAAAACAGGATAATCTTTTTCCATTAGCTTACACCATGCAGTGCTGTGCCAAATTAGCCTGCTTGTTGAACAAATTTTGTTTGATTATACAATGACACATTGTCAAACATCAATTCCATGAGGCTGTTCTCACAGCACACAAATCACAGGCAATGAATTTTCGGCTAGCGAAGTTCAAACTTGATCGGAAGTTCGTATTATCTGCATTCTAATATTGATTAATAACATAAATAGCTTTATGTTGCCTTAATGATGACACTAAATAGCTGCACTAAAGCTGTTAGGTTAGGAACCCATAGGTTTACACATATTTTCCCTTGTTTCATACACTGCCTGGCCAAAAAAAAAGTTGCACACTCTAATATTTTGTTGGACCGCCTTTAGCTTTGATTACAGCGTGCATTTGTCATGGCATTGTTTCGACAACCTTATGCAACGTCGCAACATTTATTTCCATCCAGAGTTGCATTGATTTTTGGCCGAGTTCTTGTATTGACGACGGGAGAGTCAAACCACTCCGTAAAGTCTTCTCCAGCACATCCCAAAGACTTTCAATGGGGTTAAGGTCAGGACTCTGGTGGCCAATTCATATGTGAAAATGATTCCTCATGCTCTCTGAACCACCCTTTCACAATTTGAGCCCGATGAATCTTGGTATTGTCGTCCTGGAATATGCCCATTGATGGGATAACCTGGTCATTCAGTACATTCAGGTACTCAGCTGACTTCATTTTATTGCTGCATAACGTTGCTGAGCCTAGACCTGACCAATTGAAGCAACCCCAGATCATAACACTGCCTCCAGAGGCTTGCACAGTGGCCAGGCAGTGTATTGTCCTGCTTTAACATGACCAATGCATTTTTGCTGGTAGCTTAATGCCTTAAAACAAGCCCACTTTCCTGCAAATCTAGGGACTACATGCGTCTATTCTGGGAGAGAACATTTTTTATTTTGGGGGAAAATATTAATCCCCATTTCACAATGTAATCTTGATATTTGTATGCATGTTCATGTGCCCCTGTGTGTGTAACAGACAGGAGGGTGTATGCGAGTTGTGCGCACGCCTATGTAGACGCATATTACCATCTTGATATTGCGCAGTCAAAATAACATTGAAACAACTGCGACATGACTTAAGACCAGGTTTTTGGTGGTTTAGCGCAAGCGCTTTCTGCTGCCTCAAGATAGCAATATGCCAAAAATGATCCTGGCCACACCTCATATTAAGACCAACCAGTCCAGTTCACTTGCTATGGGAGCAAGTTCACTTGCTGTTTAAACAACGTGAGCGCTGGATGGTAAAATGACAACTGCGTCGGTCTGAAACTAGCAAAGACACTTGCATTTGGGTTACTGCCGCTTAGCGCCGCGTGTATGATAGCGCCCAAAAGGTCTTACGTAAGAACATTGTAGACTTTTGCTTACTTTACCCAGGAATGTTTCAGAAGATTTTTGGAAATCTTAGTGGGTCCTGATCTGGAACACAAAAAATGTCAGAAAAACACGGAAAATTTACTCCGGCTTTATTCACATGAGACTGACACAGAAAATGTCCGGAACGTAAAGGGGTTAGCATGTATGCGTGAAAGCGGCTTTAGTTATGGTACTGATGTTCATGGTAAAGACCAAGGCAGCAATATAAATCACTTGCAGACCTGGGATGGTAAGCTGTGTATGTCAGAATTTAGGTTTATAAAAAATACAAGTCAATTATAGCCACCATAGATATAATGAAGCATTATATTTGAGATTTGTTTTACTTTAAACCCTTGTTGCGTTTAAGCATTATTACTGGGGGGAAAAACACCAAAAACATGAGAGAGTATTGTAGTGTCATATAAAACATTGCACTGAATTGAGTATCATAGTGAAATGTTCAGTAATGTATCACAGAATACCTGTTACTCTGAATAATACTGTACATGTGATCTCTGTTGTGCTCAAATAAACTCTGCAAAAGATTAATTAACACAACATTTCACTGTGATTATTCCATGTCATGTTGTACCATAATTGATTGGTCCAATCAATATAGATACAATTAAACACTATTCTTGAGTGATATTTTATTCAAATGTAAGATATGTAAAACTATGGCATATTCAACTTAATGCCATCTTCTGATATATTATTCATAGTTCTGTATGCAGATATTTTAAATTAGTGTATGAAATAATAGATATTGGGCAAAACAAATATGTTTCACGACCTGGGTGGGTATGATTGGTGCTGGACAAGGTAGATTAAGTATCTTAACTCTAAAGTGTTTTCGGGTGTCTGCATGGAAGGCACTACATTAATGCAAATGTATTACAAATATTATGCATTATTGATATGGTCATATTTAAATTTTTCATCCCTTTTCAGCATCATGCAAGATAGATAGTCAACAATTACTCATGCAAATGAATACAATACATGGTTAAAAATATTGTTGAGGCACCAAAATTCTTTATATTGGGCCTGTAGATGTTACGTTCAGAGCCGGTAATCATTAAAATAAATAAATGTGAAAGGATCTTAACTGTGACATCTTATGTGTGCAAGAATAATTGAGAGTTACTCTTGTTTTTCTTTAGAGAAATCTGGCTGATGCTGATAAACTCTTTAGGACAGACTTGTATTTATCTTAAAGCAGTAAAAAGAGTCCTCAAGTCTAAATGGCTGTAGTGCACCAAAACAAGAACATTGAAGTTGTAGTTTTGCTGAAAGAAAAAAAATGTTTTGAGAAATAAAACGACAGGGAGCCATTGATAAGGATTATGTTAGCTCAGGGAGGCATAATGTTTGTGATACATATGCTACTGTATATACTGGGAGTATGCTGTGCTTGCAGACCAAAAGGAAAGGTATCACTCTGGTATAAAGAGTGTGATGCTGTCTGACATTTTATAATTGAAAAGATTAAAAAGTGATGATTTGTGATTCATGCTTGAATTCAACGTGTGTGTGTGTGTGTGTGTGTGTGTGTGTGTGTGTGTGTGTGTGTGTGTGTGTGTGTGTGTGTGTGTGTGTGTGTGTGTGTGTGTGTGTGTGTGTGCGTGCGTGTGCGTGCATGCGTGTGTCTCACTCTTGAAACTTTGGTACAGCTCTTCTCTCAGGGGACCCCTGGATCCATCTTACAACCTTGAAAACTCACGTCCGTTTAAGCTGAAATGATAAATTCATCTTCTAGGCCTGAACATCAAATATGCTTAGCTAATTCTCTCTGACTGCTGCAGGCTCACACACTATTTTTTGCTCTTTGCTGGGAACCTCAATGCGGTGTGAACCTCAATGTGCTGTAAAGAGTATCAAGCTGTGCACCACATGTCAGAGATCGCTGGTACCCTTATTGCAGTAGCACTGTGGAAACATACCAGTGATGGAAAGCCAATGAACCACGAGTGTCAAGCGAAGCAGGTTGATGAGTACATTTCTAAGGGCCCTCATTGAATTCTGCTCCACCCATTCCTACCTATTTAATAATGATGCCCTCCATTTTTAGCTTTCTATGTTGCCTGATACAGTGAGATCTAGCAATGACAATGAGGGGAAAAAAAAAAAAAAAAAACGATTTACCATTTCTTCGTTTTAACGTCTGATGCAATTGGTTGCCATGACTTCTCTGTTTGCTGACAACAGATTGAAGGGGTTGGGGTTGCGTTTTTATTAGCCGGATGCTCTTTTTAATGATCTTTCTGTAAAAAAAAAAAAAAAAAGCCTTCTCTGATTGTTTTGCTGTCAAAGTGTACATGGCTGGAAGCTGAGAAGCATGCAAAGCCAGGACATGCTGCATCTCTGCATAGCAATGCTTTCACTCAGCATCTCTTCTCCACAATCCCCGGGTTACTGAGCACAGTGCTAATGTACATAGCAGGCCTGTCAGACAAGCTCTGAAAAAACTGATTATTATTGCAGAGATTCCCACACTGGGGTCTGAGGTCCCAGGGGCTCCACAAAAAAACAATTAAACAAAAAATCCTCCCTTTTTTATTTATATTTTCATATTTCATAAAGGACATAATTTAGATTTTGAACTAAAATATAACTTGTCTGGTTTGCATGCGCGTGATATTCTTATAATCATTGTAAGTCATTAGGTTCCATATTTATTGCACTATAAAGGCCTGATAGCAATTTTTTTAGACACTACCAATTCAACTGGAAGCACAACTGATCTGTGTTAAGAGCAATATTGCTGTTTTTCCACTTGGGATAATGAGTTATAATTGCGTATGAATGTCCGTAATAGCTTTATGCACTGGGTAGTCAAAGGAACTAGGTCATTATTAAAATGTTCACCAATGCATGCTAGGACAGATAGCTTTCTGGGAGAAGGCACTTGTTAATGGGTAAACAGACACATAAAAAGGCAGTTGTCAATACGTTTCCAAATTCCACGTTTTTATGGGAATGAAGAAAGTGTAGCGTACATGCATTGCTTCTTTGTTGAACTAGACTTCAACATTCTTATTTTCACCTCTCTCCTTTTAACAAAGGAACTGTTGCTGCCATTAGTAGATGGTGTCACGTCCCGTGCCTCTATGTCTTAGTCCCATTCCTGGTTTTACGTTTCTATGTGTTTTCTGTATGTGTATTCCGTTCCACGTTTTCCCTTTCCCTCCATTTTGTGTCTACACTTCCCTGCACCTGAATTCCCATTCCTTTCGTCTCACTTGTTCTTCGTTGTTTCTTCGTTAGTTTGGTATTTAGTGTCCCATTTCTTTGTTCTGTGCCAGATTGTCTTGTGCCCTGCGTTTGTCTCATTACTTTCCAGCGTTTTTGATCCCTGCCTGTTCCTTGCCTGCTCCTCGTTCCTGTGTCCAGTCCTGTGTACCAGTCCAGTTTCTGTTCTCCTGCCTGTCCAGCCTGCTCCTGTCCTCCTGCCCACCTGCCCTTCCCCGTCCTAGCCCTGCTCCTGCCCTTCGTCCTCCTGATCCCCTGCTCGGATTCCCCAGTTCTGACCCCTGCTTGTTCCTGGACTTTGTTTTTGCCCATCCTGCATTGCCCTGCTCACTGGACTTTGACCTTTGCCTGGAACTGACCCCGAGCCTGCTTTAGCTGCATTGTATTGTTTGATGGACATTGACCCCTGCCTGGATTTAACTATGTTCCTGCCTGCCCTGTATTGCACTTATTGCGGGACATTGACCTGTTTCTGTGGACTACGAATAAAGCCTTTTCCTATTACTATTGGTGTCTGCGAGTGGTTCCGATCAGTTCTCATAACAGATGGGGGGTTGGGGGGGGGGGAACCAGCCCCCAATGAAAAGACACAGACTGCCCTATATGACGGCGGGACTGACTAACAGCTTTGATTGTGGGAGGGACCTTCTATTTAAACTGAGCCAATCAGCACTGACTGACCAGTTGGATGAGAGTCCCAACACACTGGAGAGATTGCAAAAGAGTGCAGGAGCAGAGACCTTTGGGAGAGTTGGTAGGTTGTATGTGAGCTAATTCTGAGCTCTGCAACTCTAGGTCCTGGAAAAGCCAGGCCTTGCTCTTGTAATGAACCCTTCATTATAACAGACTTTGTCCAGAAGGCTGGGACTCACCTTTGCAATGAGGCAAGCCACTGGCTTCAGTGAAAAAACCTAAAACAGCAGGCCTTTGCTGGAAGGGTGGACCAAAGTTCACACATCCATCCATCACACAACTGAAGGACGCTGCCCAGTCACATGACCAGCCGTTCCGCAAAGGACAGAGGACACCACTTCCTTCCGTCGCCCAGTGGGACCCACAACCCGGTCTTCAGCCATCAACAGACTGTATATTACAACCGCAATCATCAAACACTTGAGTATCAGAGCATGACCTTATCTTCCTCTTTTGTGTTTCGCAGTACTGTTTTTTGTTACAAAATTGTGTTGTCTTGTTAGTCTAATAAATGGGCTCAACTGATTAAATTGAAGGTATTGTAGTGCATTAAAACATAAAAGGCACAGCACCATGACAACATGACCAAGAAGAAGTCCTTTAAAACAATCAGCATATGAGGCATCTCCTTGATTTAAGGGCAAATTGACCTGCCCCCTCTACAAAAGATACCAGAACTATGAAAAGTTTGTTTTACAATTATAATTCAAGAAAGGCAGTTTCTTGAATTATAAGTTTGCAAACATAAAATCTCTTTATTTTATGTTTGCAAACTTATAATTCAAGAAACTGCCTTTCTTGAATTATAATTGTAAAACAAACTTTTCATAGTTCTGGTATCTTTTGTAGAGGGGGCAGGTCATTTTTAATTCATATTGGAATTGCATCTGTTAATTACAATCATTAAAACCTCTCAATATAATGTGTCACCAACATTCAAGGGAAAATAAATGATAAACACAGCCTGCCTGTTTTGTCAATGAAGAGACTACATTAAAATATTTTTTTTATTTATACTCAAGAACAAATAACTAATTAAACTGATGCAAAGGACTTTAAATCAGCTGCCACTATTATTGATGCAACATTGAATCATACTGACTGTGCCTAGAATGAGGGCACCACCCATATGTTCAAACTCACAGTGTACAAAGTAGTATAATTTAGTACTTTTAAAATTCTCATTTTCATATCTTGCTGAATATTTTCTTGTTTAATTGCAGTTTATTTTGCCTAACTGGAGGCATTGCTTTTCAATGTATTCAGATTGAAATTGCCTCATAAAAAAAAAAAGAAAAAAAAAAGGACTTCTCATGTCCTTGGAATAGAAGACAAAAGGCATCCAATTGCAATGTGAACACAATGCTGATCTCTTCATTTATGATAGTGATTCATTTAGGATTATCCACTGTAGCAGGTGGGCAGGGGAGTTCAGTGCTCTCTTAGGGTCTAATGTCTTGTTAGCATCAACTGAAAAAGCAAAACTGGTTTTTGAGTATCTATTTCTGAGTTTTTGTTAACCCTTGTCTTTTTCCTGTTATTTTATTTTTGTATTCTGTCTTTGTTTTGTTTTCTTTCTGTTCCCCTTTATGCCTCCCTGGTTTTGACTCATGCCTGTGTTCTGGCAACCCTGATTTTGGATTCTGTTTGTGCCTTCCCGGTTCTGACCCCTGCCTGTTCTGTGACTACTCTTGACCCTGCCTGTTGCACTACGGATTGCTGCCTTGTCCCTTTATTAAAGTTCGTTTTTTTTTGTTTTTGCACCTCCTGTCTGCTACTGGGTCCTGTTTCCACCTACCCTTACACAAACAAGCCCCAAACCATCACTCTGCACCCAGATATGGAGTAGATGTGGATGGATCACTTTAAGGGTTTCTTCTCCTGACTTTTTTCCCCATAGAGTTCTATAGGAAAATGAGTCAGGAGAAATAACCCTTGCAGTGATCCATCCACATCTACTCCATATCTGGCCGCAGAGTAATAAATTATAAAAACAATGTTTTTTTTGTTTTTTTTTTGTTGAGCTCTGTTCACTTTATAAAGTTTAGGACTTAGATGATTTTTAGATTGAAATTATGCAGATATACAGAATGACAAAGGGTTCACAAACATTCTAGCACCACTGTGTATATATATTTATAATTCATATACACAGTATATAGACTTGTGGTTGTGTGTGTATGTATATGTGTGAACAGAACAAACCAACTTTGAGTGTCCAATTAAATATTTCATAATACGGTACGTGTCACTACACTTACATCCATATGACACTTACGTAGCTTGATTGCGTTGCAATTTCCATCACAAAATCAAATTGTATCGAGCATAGCGTCAGTTCAGGCAGGTCACGAGAGTGAAACCCGGCCATAGTTAATCAGCTGACAGCTCAGCTGAGTAGTGACGATTCACCCATCAGTCCATTGACATAACAAGGCGGTCTATTTAACCGCCTCGCCCTACCATGGTGGATCCCCTGCCAGCACACCCGCTGCACACAAAACCATCTTCTGCGCTGCACATCCTGCTTGTTCTACTACACGCCGGGGGAAAAGAATCGGAATCCTGCAAAATTCTACGTAAAAGCTAAGTGATGTCAAGCTCTGTATTCTTAAGTTTTATGGTCTGTTAGACAAAAGAAAAGGGCGATATATTCAAATAACATTCGGTTATTCCAAACCTGCTTCCCTGCATGCATGACTGCACACTGTCAGCAAAAACGAATAGGATTCCTGAATTTGTTGCTAAAGCTAAGTGACTGCAAGTATCGTTTAAGTGTATGGTCCGCTATGGAAACTGGCGATATTCAAATAACATTTCCCGGACAAGGAAGGGCGATATTCACGTTGTGTAAGCTGGCTATTTAAAGCGTGTGTCTTGTCGTGTAACCCGGACCTTATTGCTCGTATTCGAAACCTTCCAACAGGATTGCTAGCTGACATTAACAGACTATATTGGCTTCAGAGGCATAAAACGCACGGTAACCTTTATATGATCCTTGCCTTGGGCTAACCTAAACGGTAAGCATACACCCTGCCCCGGAATATTGGTTGGTCATGTTCGTATACTCGCTGCCTCGTTCTGGAAGTGGGAGACCAAAGAGATCTGATACTTCGTGGATGCGGTCCGACTAGGCTAATCATTGAGCTGGCTTCTGATACGAGAGGTTCGTGGCCGTTCACGGAGGCTGATACGTAAGTGGGGAGAAAATGAATAAATAAACAAATGCGACAAATGATTAGTCTACATAGTTCACGTCCTAACGCACTGCTGCTCCAACTATTATCGTAACTAGTTCTGCGTGTGTAATCGGTAATGATGTGAAGACTAGGCCTACCGTTAACCTGGTATGTAATTATACATTCTATATCTTGCACGTTATTGCGTTGGCCGATCTGTATCCTGCATGGTATTTTAATTTATCGGGACATAATTGCGCTTGTAGGCCTACTGCATCTGCGTAGCCTACTCGGATACCTAGCTAATAGTTTTCAGGTTGAATTTAAGTGTTGTAGCCTATTCATCATTATTACGGCTAAATTATATCATTGCCAGGGATTTGTAGGCTATATTACCCTAGCATACTACTGATTGCAGACAACCCTAATTCACATTGCAACATTACGCGTGTAGTTTTTTGTGGATACTACTAGGGGAGAACCGGGACGAAAGAAACACGGGACGAAAGAATAACATTGATTTTCGCGAAAACTACAGAAACCCGAATACCGTAGATCAGTCAGTATGTGACACGTGTAATCATTTCACTCTGCAAAGAACCAGTGATGTGCGTCCCGTTTTTGCGGAGTGCTAGACCAAAGTTATTTTGACCGCTGAAAGTAAAATATCGAAACCGGAAGTGTTTTTCGGTCGTATAAGTGTGTTCATGTTTGAATTTTCCAAACATGCATAATTTTCTTAATACAACTGGGGACTAAAGGACAGCATAGGGTCGAATGTGATGCTTGCGAGAATTAGCTGATAGCCAAGTTGAAAGCAAGCGAGACACGAGCGGGACGAAAGACACACTGTTAAAAGGCAGTGGTGAAAATAAATGCACACCTTGGAATACGTATTGACCCCATCAGAACCGAGTATTCAACAATGCCATGGTATAAATGAATGTAATGTATAATAAGCATTAATAAATTATGTCTGGTAGCTATTAATAAAGGTGAGTTGCTATTAAATCATCAATTTCAGACCGTTTAACGTTTGCGATGCAAAATTCAATTAATTATGCAACATGATGCACTCGACGCATGGTTGATTTTCATGGATTTTAAACTTATAGCAAGTGGGTAGGCGGAGCAAGAGGTCCAATTTCGGGGCTGGAAGATTCGCACTTGGATTAAAGCCTTGCGTTTTCATAACGACTACGTCGAAACATCAGTTACTTTTAAATTCTTTACCGACGCAGCGCTTTCTATTGCTTTTGGGGGTTTATAATACTATGGTTGCAGAAACATGGCCTAAAGAGCTGCAAACTCTGCCTCGCAATATTCAATTTATAGCTTTGCTCGAACTATACCCAATCATCGTTGCTTGCATCCTATGGGAACAGCTGGCCAAGGAAACAAATTTTGGCCTATTGCGACAACCAAGCCACCGTCATCATTAACAAAGGATGCTCGTCTGTCCCTTTCATCAATAGGCTAGTAGACGCCTGGACTGGATTGCGTTATGCATAATTGGATTTGGACTTGCGTTATGAAAAATTCACGCTTCGCGCTGTTCTTGCATATACTACAAATACAACTTCAGTAGTTAGAATGGCCCTAGGCATACGGGCGCCATGAAGCCAATGTTACGCACAGCATCCTCCCTGACGTCAGGGAGAAGACCAACAGGCGTTGGTATGGTATTAATTGGCATTTGACCTGAGGGATGAAGAGCTAACTTCTCCCCATAAGCATGCCGGCTTCATCAGTAGCCGAAAGGTCACACCTAGCTTTTAGGTGGTTGGTACATATACATATACTACAAATACAACTCCAGTAGTTCGAATGGCCCTAGGCATACGGGCGCCATGAAGCCAATGTTACGCACAGCATCCTCCCTGACGTCAGGGAGAAGACCAACAGGCGTTGGTATGGTATTAATTGGCATTGACCTGAGGGACGAAGAGCTTCTCCCCATAAGCATGCCGGCTTCATCCGTAGCCGAAAAGTTCACACATAGCTTTTAGGTGGTTGGTACATATACATATACTACAAATACAACTCCAGTAGTTCGAATGGCCCTAGGCATACGGGCGCCATGAAGCCAATGTTACGCACAGCATCCTCCCTGACGTCAGGGAGAAGACCAACAGGCGTTGGTATGGTATTAATTGGCATTGACCTGAGGGACGAAGAGCTTCTCCCCATAAGCATGCCGGCTTCATCCGTAGCCGAAAAGTTCACACATAGCTTTTAGGTGGTCGGTACATATACATATACTACAAATACAACTTCAGTAGTTAGAATGGCCCTAGGCATACGGGCGCCATGAAGCCAATGTTACGCACAGCATCCTCCATGACCGTTAGGGAGAAGACCAACAGGCGTTGGTACGATATTAATTGGCAGTGACCTGAAGGGATGAAGAGCTTCTCCCATAGGCATGCCGGCTTCATCCGTAGCCGAAAGGTCACACATAGTCCTTCATCACTACACATAGAACTCCCCTGATTAGTTTTGCTCCCATGGAAGTCCAACAGGCGTTGGTACACATAGCCACTGATCCACGTAATTTTGAAGGACCGAGAGCGGTAGGTCACACAATTTCTATCACTACACTTAGAACTCCCCTGATTAGTTTTGCTCCCATGGAAGTCCAACAGGCGTTGGTACACACAGCCACTGATCCACGTAAATGTAAAGGGGCCTTGGGTTGAAGGACAGGATGGCTACATCGGTAGCTGAAACGTCACACATTGTTATTCACCACTACACATAGAATTTCCCTGGGTAATCCGATGTCTGGCTCCCAGGGGAAGTCCAACATGCGTTGGTACACATAGCTACTGATCCATGTAACGGTTAAAAGGCCTCGAGCTGAAGGACAGGATGGCTTCATCGGTAGCCGGAAGGTCACACATTGTTCTTTATCACTGCACATAAACTTCTTGGGGTTAGTCATACTATACTCTGGCACACGGGGGAGTCCAACAAGCGTTGGTACACTTAGCCACTGATCCATGTAACGTTAAAGGACCTTGTGCTGAAGGACAGGATGGCTTCATCGGTAGCTGGAAGGTCACACATTGTTCTTTATCACTGCACATAAACTTCTTGGGGTTAGTCATACTATACTCTGGCACACGGGGGAGTCCAACAAGCGTTGGTACACTTAGCCACTGATCCATGTAACGTTAAAGGACCTTGTGCTGAAGGACAGCATGGCTTCATCGGTAGCCAGAGGTCACACATCGTTCTTTATCACTACACGTAGAACTTCCTGGGGTTATTTTGTACTGCATCTGGCACAGGGGAGTCCAACGGGCGTTGGTGCACATAGCCACTGATCCATGTTACGTTAGACGGACCTTGTGCTGAAGGACAGTATGGCTTCATCGGTAGCCAGAAGGTCACACATTGTTCTTCATCACTACACATGGTTTTCATGGGGTTGGTCCGCACTCCGTCTGGCGCACGGGGGAGTCCAACAGGCGTTGGTGCACATGACATTGATCGTTGTGGTATTGGGGGATCCTTGAGCAGATGGACAGATCGGCTTCCTCCGAGGCGAGGGGGCGTTGCACGGTCATCATGTGTGCACATGCTGGCAGCACTTGGCGTATGGTTGTTTTTGGGGTTGTGCAGCTGCCCTCGCCGCCATACCCATGCTTGCTCGCGTGGATGGGCGGGAGGGCTTGGTGAACAGAACCATACCGCCAAACCTAAAATGTATTGTTTCATAATGTCAATAAAGTTATTTGAACAACAGTGGCCTGACTGAAATCGAGCATAGCGTCAGTTCAGGCAGGTCACGAGAGTGAAACCCGGCCATAGTTAATCAGCTGACAGCTCAGCTGAGTAGTGACGATTCACCCATCAGTCCATTGACATAACAAGGCGGTCTATTTAACCGCCTCGCCCTACCATGGTGGATCCCCTGCCAGCACACCCGCTGCACACAAAACCCCCCCCCCCTCCACCCCAGCTCCATCCTCTTCAGTTTCCCATTGCGCACATACTCCTAGCCTATATCGCTCCTGCATGAATCACTAACATTTTCGAGTGCCTACTGATTTCTTTTCCTCTTTCCTTCCCGCTTCGGCATCCGCCGGAGCGATAGCTATAGATCAACAAACATCGTTCTCCAGAAGCAGACGGTCAGCTCCAGCTCCATGCATGTACCCAGCTATGATGCACCTGCCGGTCTTCAATCAGTCTTCCTCACTGGCTCCTTATACATTGACATTTTCATATGTTAGGTCTACAAATTTCTATTCTGTAATCAGCATTTAGTAACCGGTGCCAGTCAGCGGCGGATGGACTTCCCCCTCAGAGTCAGGTTCTGCCCAAGGTTTCTTCCTGCTAACAGCAGGGAGTTTTTCCTTGCCACCGTCGCCTTAGGCATGCTCTACGGGGTTTCAGGCCCGGTTCCTTGTAAATTGTTGTGATAATGACACAAGTGCCATTTATATATATATATATATATATAACTGACTGAATGGATTCTGTCAAAACCATTCTCAGTGCTGCGGTTCTGTTCTAGCGTAACCCTAATGGGGGTTGTGCAGCTGCCCTCGCCGCCATACCCATGCTTGCTCGCGTGGATGGGCGGGAGGGCTTGGTGAACAGAACCATACCGCCAAACCTAAAATGTATTGTTTCATAATGTCAATAAAGTTATTTGAACAACAGTGGCCTGACTGAAATATGGTTTTTAATTTAGGGACATCATCATACAATGAAACTGATCCATTAAAAATGTTGCTAGTTTCTTCTAAAGAAGGAATAGTGAAAATCAATACTTTTTTAATTGTCCAAAGCAAATACATTTTTCCAAACTGAAAAGAATGAAAAACTTAAAATAGTACAATTTTCACTACAATTGATTGCTTTTAGTGGTTGAAAAATGTTACTTGAAAAAAAGATATGCGTTCATTTTATCCAATGAACTAATTATGCTGGCTTTCACAAACAAATTGATTTTATAAAGCAAGTCCTCAATTGTATGGTTATAATATGCCACGTCTGGTAGAATGTTTTGCAGGCAATTTTCATTGCTTTTGCACCTTCGCTTGAGGGCTCAGGAAGACTGAGAAAACCTGAGAGAAGACATTCTCACAGAAAATGTCACTAAAATGGTGCAGTCAAAAGATGACGGGGAAGAGGGTAATGTGCTCCTGAGGGTAGGGATGCGGAGTCACCAGACACTCGGGTCTGTTCGAAACAAACAAATATTATCTGCAGCCTCAATACTTTCAGACAGGCTCAGCCAAAGGCAAGTCATATGCAGCCTTGCATCCCCACTGCTGGAAATGATATAGGTGGAGTCCAAAGGGAAATATCAAGGATTGACATCTTTCTGCATCGCAAAAAACACTACACTGGGATAGTGGTGAAAACAAAACAACTATCTAAAAACCTGCTCTCTCTCAGTGTGACGATGGCAACAGGCTAAAGCCATCGGGGCCTACTGCACACAGATTTGCTTTCTGTTGAATAACCAGCATATGGAAACACATCATTCCTGGACACATGCCGACACTCTCAAGCAGAAAGTAGAAAAGTGTGAATTGATGCAATGTTGTCTTCAGTGATGAGTCATGCTTAGGTCCACTCCAGCGCTTGTGATCACAGGTAGGAATAAAAATACATGCGCAACGATTCTTGACTTAGCCAGGTCCTGGTGCGCAGCTGAATTCAGTATCCCTGTTTCCCCTGCATATGCCCCACAGATTATCATTGTCAGCTGCTCCAATTTAATGTGTTGTTGGCTATCCTATCTGTCCAAACTTTATAACTGAATTGGACTAACGTTAAAAAATGTAGTTATCATATTGCTGCTGATCAAACACTGATAGCTTGGGGTAGCTTGCACTCATTTAACAATTTGTATTTAACAAATACAGCTGGATAGGCTCACAACAAAAATATTGTAACAACACTACTAATGCTAGCTGTATTTTCTATAGTAGAGAAGAAAGTGAAATAAAGGAACCCTAAACAGAATTAGATGCACTTATGTTAAATCGTTGATGATCAAGTCCGCCACATTGTAGCTTACCAAGATGATACCCTTTTCCCCCAGGGTTCTGCGAGCACTCTCTTTTGTTTATGAACAAGAAATGGGTCCGTTAGCCAGATGGGCCGGCCTGACTACTTCAGGCTAGCAGCGATAGGTACCGTTCCGAAGGCATTTTTCGCTAGATGTCTGCAAGACCTGCCGAGAATAACAGTGAATGGCGTCCATAGGATCATCCCTTCAATGACCAGTGCCTTCACTAGTAAAAAGGAGAATGTAACCCCTGACAGGCTCCGTTGGCATGGCAACACGTGGCATAAATTTGCAATTTTAAAAACGTTTATTTTGTCTAATTAAGTCATAAATGCATATTAAGAGCAATCTTGATCAAATTATTTTTGGGTAACACTAATAAATAAGTAACTAAATAAAATAGGGAGATGGTGCTTCGTGGGGGTGCAACGGCACACCCTGGCGCCTACACACCCCTGTCTGTGAGTAAACAATACAAGTCAAACCTGCTAAGTTGGAACCAGGTGATAAATGATCGAAATGGATGAAGCACAAACATTTAACACTTCCACTTCCACTTTATGTACAAGGGTAAAAACAAATACTTTGTAAAAACTAATTTTCAAAAACATGCCACACTATTCACCTGATATGAACATACTAAAGCACTTCTGAAATTCTCTAGCTCAGTGTGAAATTTGTCAGGATCAAAAACATTTCTATGTTTGCATCCTAATTTCTATACCCATTAAGGGCACAATGGGTATGACATTTCTCAATATTACTGTTCTAGCATTAAATTGACATAGACAATGCACTATAATGAACATATCCACATTCGTATAATATAAAGGTGACACATTTAGCTAATTTCCATCTAGTAGCACAGCCTTTTCAGGTGTAAACATTCATAGAAACAAAGGGAAGACACATTAAATAGTTAATTGAAATAATGGATTCCCTCTGTATTGTACTTTTTTTTTCTTTTTTTCTTTAAATTGGGTTTAATCATTAATGTGTCAAATGTACCCCAGTTTTATGGACATTCCATTTCTAGCTTCTATTATGACGTTGTATACAAATTTCACAGATTGCATTAGGAATATTATAAAATTTTTTCAGAAGGACATCATTACTGAAGTAATGAAACTGTGCCTTGCTCAAGGGTACAACAGTACCTCTGACTAGATCTAGCATCACTCTTGTCACAAGTCTAAATTCTATAGACATCATGGTGCCATAGAGTTAAGTCTGAAAACGTATAAAGAAATGCAAGCAATGACCCCAGGGGTTCAACTCAGTCATTGGTATTGACTGCATGACCCACATGAGAAAATGAAGCCTCTGAACAAGTTAACAATTCTGCCAAAAAAAGCAAACAAAGTTGTGCATCATAGAAAATCATAGCTTGGAGCTGATTGGCTCCTGCCAGCCATGCTTATTGAAGCAGGAAGGTGTCTTTCACAGTTTAGTTAGTGACAGTTCTGATGTGTATGAAGGGTACAACAGCTTGGCACTCAGTCTTGTGGCTCACTAGAATATTTTTAAGCACTGAATGTCGCTAAAATGTTCAAGGTTAATTTAGCTTGAGTTTCGGCACCCTATAGGTGAAATAAAAATCTCAGCGTGGAAATCCGTACTCTCTTTTGTGTAATACGTGCATAAATCTTTGCATTCCGCACACTCGGGTTTGCAATCCGTACGCTCGGTTTTGGAATCCGTACACTCGATTTTGGAATCCGTATGGTCGGGTTTTGGAATCCACGCACACAAGTTTTTGAGTGAGATCAATCATGGATTTGCAATGTTGAATCCATTCGTAAATAAAGGCTTAATTGCAGGAAAGTCAGACACAGAAGTATCATGGCTACAATTCACACTTGAGGAAACGGGATAAATATTAAAGTGATATGGCACAACCTGTGGTATATCATAAATATTTGCAAGACTAGGGGATGTTGTTAGGCAGGACACAAAGCAAAATAATAATTTCTTGTTTGGACCTAACTGGCTACATAAAAATTAGCTAACGGTAGCTGTACAGCTATTTAATTGAACACTGGCTAGCTAGCTTAGTCTGGTGAAACTAAGAAAAAAAACTAAAATATCAATTGTTCTTATTGTATAGGTTCATTTGGATACTGTCAGCCAAGGAGCAGTTACTGAAGTAACTGTCAATGCAGATGAAGGGGTTCTTCATCCATTTTGTAATATCTTTTGTATGAATGGTGAACTGCTGCTCCTATTACAAAACCATGCGCGTGGATTAGAAAACCCGAGTGTACAGATTGCAAAACTGAACACACGGATTAGAAACTGAGCATACGGACTGTGAAACCTATGGAATGCAAAACCGAGTATACAGATTTCAAAACTGAGTGTACAGATTGCAAAACTGAATGTAAGGTTTGGAAAAACCGTATGCATGGATTACAAAATGAGAGAATGGATTTACACGTTGTTTTTTTTTGTTTGTTTTTTTCACCCAGGGTGCCTTGGGGGGCTCCGTATTGTCCAGAAATATATGCCCTACTATTCAAAATGGGTTTAGTCCAAATTGCTCAAGTCCAATTAGTTGCTGTAATGGACACAATTTGATTAGCTCTACATTCAGCCATCTTTCAATTAGCAACTTCTCTTGAGCAAATTTGTTGGGGGACTGGCCTGTTTATGAAAGAAAAAGCCATGAACAATAAATAAATAAAAATCTAATTAAAGCAGCTGCCTGTAAGAGAAACACGGAAACCCTGATGTACCCATCAACCCGTTTGCCTACATAATATAATGAATGGTTTGGGAGGGCTCTAATTTAGAGATTTGTCATAAGGTATAAAAAAAATAACACACTGGTAAAGGCAGAACTCTTGATAGTCTATTCTGCTGTGATAAACATTTTCAAAGCATGAAATGCTGATGCATGTTCAGAGAAAGCTGTGTGCATCATAAAACATCTCCCACTGCTGGCGTTCCTATGTGTCCTATTGTTAAACGATCCTTATCTCAAATTAGAACAGGAGGCACTGAGAGCTGTTGTCTCTACCTATTGCAATCAAAAGCTCACAGCTCATCTCTGCATCTCTGAGGGATGTCTCCTTATTGCATTTCATGTAATTATTTATTTTTTTATTTTGGAACAGTGAGTATCTCCTCTTCCTTCAAGAAGATGTTTCCCCATGCAGTGCATGGGAGTAAAGGAAACCCTTTTTTGATGATGCTGACACTCTAATGGTACTTTTTTCAGACATTTTAATGAAGATAAAGATTTTCTACCAGCTGTCACCTGATCGAGTGGCAATGTCCAACATTGTGGTGCACTGCACTGCATAGTGCATTAGACAATAAAAGACACTCTGTAAACAGAAGTTCTTCAACATACAGTACAAACAAAAACAAATGATGTTGCTTGTGTAGTGTCGTTAGGTACATTAAGAATTTGGTAGTGAAGACAGACAGTTAAACGTATACGTCTTAACAGTCGTCACATGGAGGCACCAATGAATGTGCAGAATATATAAATACACTAGGTTACCAGTTATTTTGGTAATATACATACCCTCACACGAGTGCCAACTAGTGATGAGAATATACAGACCCTCAACGGTGACCCAATGGTGCAAAAGTATAATTAATCCATCTCAAAATATGAATTATTAAATCATAATTATGAATTTCAATATTAACTATTAAAATAATAATCAATAACTTAATCTGAAGGCGTAAGTTCTTTTGGAGGATAGGCTCAAATATTTATCCAAACAACAATCAAACCGACGACCAGGTTTAACAAAATACAATTATTAAACAAACATATTTAAAACTAACATCCCAGAAGCAGTGAACGATGTGCCAGAACACGCGGTGTACGGAGACCATCTGGTATGTTTTGAGGGAATTATGAATCTAGCTTTAGCATGAAGCTAACGTAGCTTGAAATATGGCGTGTATTGAGGCTACAGAAATTTAGCTACGTCTAGCTAAATTCCAGGCCCCTATCCGTTTACAGGCATGGGATTGTATATCTAATGGGTTAGGTATTAGTACAAAGGGAGATTGCATGCACAGATCTTGATTCTAATTAGTGTTAGAGTATGTCTTCAGCTATGTGAGGCAAATTAGCTGTTGATATCCTGCAAGCGGCATGTTAAGTTATAAGTTAATGTTACTCTAAACACAAACAATGAATACAATCAAACATGTAATTACATTGAAAATATACATTAAAGTTTTCCTAAACTATTGCCTGGATGTTTGTGTCAGTCTTCTTACTGTATTGGAGTACACAGGCTGGTTCCGTGGCTTTGGCAGAGCCCCTGGGTTGGACTGTCCTTTTGCTCTGTTTCTTTGCGCGTCAAGCAGCTTGCTTGCTTGCTTCCACGTCCTTTGATGAGGCGTCACTGGAAACTTTTGAAGATTTGCTGTTCTTTTGTCCTTTTCGGCAAGTGGTTTCCTTGGGTTCCTCACGGTCATGGCGGCGTGTAATAACGCAGGCTGTCACTTTTACAGCTACGTCGTATAACGATAGCTCAATGCAACTTAAATAGACTGATCCTAGTTGTTGGATGCAGTCTAATGGCTTCGCTCGGACACGCTAACAGAGAGACGGAATGATTATCTCGGCCTACTTGCCCCTTCCCCAGCTGGGAAGGTGGATGGGAGTGCGCGGGAAGACGGGAAGTTTGTTCGAAGTTTTATAGAACGAGAACTCAGTCCTGATTGGTCAAGTCTGTGGGGAATTCCACCCAGGATCACATGACTGCCGCATGCTGGTATATGTAGTCTTTCCTGTAAATGCAGTCCAGGGTCACATGAATGTGAGTGTTGATTTCCAATGGACATGCACTACACTTGTGATTACAAAGCTAGGGAAAATGTCCTCAGGTGAAATATAATTCATTCATGCACATACAATCTCTACGCAATGAGAAATAAATTTCCTTCAGCAATAGATATCATACAAACTTACACAGTGACATCAGAGCAATAATGTTATCTACTGTAATCATTTTTATATGAACAATATATTACATATGAATTATGTGCTGTGCCATGACCATATACTCTATACCTTGTTTTTTTTCCAGCCAGTTCGAGACAATTTAACAAAGCCCTTTGTTTAAATTCTATAATTGACTTGCTTGATAAGCATTATTTTCTTATCACTTGAAGCATGGCATTGGTACGGAAGCCCTGAAAGTACATACGAGATAATATGTTGTACATAGGAGATAATATATGTATGTAGGCTAATTAACTGGGTTACATATTTCTGCAGAATGCGATGTCCTGGAATAAGAAACTATGGGTGTGCGTTCATTATTAGGCTACCCCTTGTTAATGACGCTTACCCTATGCACGGTGGCCCCACAGTGGTAGTAGTTGACATCCCAATTATAGTAGCCTATTCATATTTCTCTGAAATTATACATTAATTTACAAAAAAAAAAAAACTCCTGTAGGCTATAATCATTAAAAGGCCTTGTGATATATGATAGCTGTTCTGGGATATTTGGCAATAAGGTAACCTGTGTTATGCAGATATTTCAGTTTATAACACGAAAATTAGTTCAGCATTAAGGGAGATATACCTAGCATATTTTCTCAGGGGAAGTCTGCATCTGTCAATACACTACCAAAATTAGACTTATACAACCCCTGGCAAAAATATGGAATCACCACACTTAGAGGATATTAACCCAGCTTTTTTACTTCGTAGCAAATAAACAAATCACAGATATGACACAAAACCATTTTTGTTTAATAGCTGAACATTCTGACTTCATGAAACATACCTCAAACAAATTACATTTAATTATTTTTTTATTTAATTATTTTTTTCCAGATCAAGTAGAGGAAAAAATTACGGAATCACTCAATGTTGAGGAAAAAATTATGGAATCATCAACAAAAAAAATCACAATTAGTACTTTGTTGCTCCTCCTCTGGCTTTTATGACGGCCTGAATTATTTGAGGCATGGACTTCACAAATAAAAAACAATATTCTCCATCAAGCTGGTTCCAACTTTCTCGAATAGCAGTTGACAGATCAGCTTTGCAGGATGAAGCCTTGTCATGGGCCAATTTTTTTAATTTCCACCATAAATTTTCAATCGGATTGAGATCTGTACTGTTTGCTGGCCGTGTCATTGAGTTGATATGCCTTTCCTGAAGAAAAGCTTTAACACTCTTTGCTTTGTGGCAAGAGGCATTATCATCCCGAAAAATTACTTCATCATCACCAAACCTATTTTCTATCGATGGAATGAGAAAAGTGTCCAAAATTTCAATGTACACCTGTGCATTGACTGTTGAGGTAATGATTGCCATCTCCCCTGGTCCTTTACCTGACATGCAACCCCATATCATAAATGACTCGGGAAATTTTATTGTTTTATTCAGGCAGTCATCTTTATATGTTTCATTAGAACGGTACCAGACAAAAGTTCCAGCATCATCTCTTTGGCCAATGCAGATTCGTGATTCATCACTGAACATCACTTTCATCCAATCATCCACACTTCCTGATTGCTTCTCTTTAGCCCACTGTAACCTTGTTTTCTTCTGTTTAGGTGTTATTGCTGGTTTTCGTTTGGCTTTTCTATATGTAAATCCCATTTCATTCAGCCGATTTCTTACAGTTCTGTCACAAACATTGACTCCTGTTTCCGTCCATTTTCTATTTTCAAGGCATATTGCTTTGAGTTTTCTATCCTGACACTTTGACGTCTTCCTTGGTCTACCCATATGTTTTCCTTTTATAACCTTCATATTTTGTTTATACTTGCACCAAATTTAGACACAGCTGACAGGGAACAACCAACATATTTTGCCACACTCCGTGTTGGATTTCCTTCTTAAAGGAGTTTTATAATTCTTTCCATTGTTTCAATTGAAATAACTCTCTTGTTGGGGCCATGTTTCCTTTCAATTAACCAAGTCCAACAGCTTGTTAAGGTCTGTAAGCACTCTCTTTTAACTGCAGACTAATTTGCATTTTTAGACTTGATATTTGTGTTAGAAATGCAAATTACAAGGTGATTCCATAATTTTTTCCTCAACATTGAATGATTCCATATTTTTTTCCTCAACATTGAATGATTCCATAATTTTTTCCTCTACTTGATCTGGAAAAAAATTTAATTGCCATTAATTAAAATTATTTTATTTAATTAGTGAGGTATGTTTCATGAAGCCAGAATTTTCAGCTATTAAATATAAATTGTTTTGTGTCATATCTGTGATTTGTTTATTTGCTACAAAGTAAAAAAGCTGGGTGAACTTCCTCTAAGTGTGGCAATTCCATAATTTTTGCCAGGGGCATAGTCGTACGTACAACTTAACGTAGCTATGGCGGAGGCCCTGAAAGACAAGGTAAAAAATTTTTTTTTTAGTTTATCTCGTACGTACAAGATAATATGTTGCACGTACAAGATAATATCTCCTACTTACGACTTATTATCTCGTACGTACAAGATCAACTTAGGTTTTGGCCGCAACATTTTTTTTTTCACCTTGCCTTTCCGGGCTTCCGTAGGCTATATTGGTTTAAATGGCTAAGCAAATATGTTGGCTTTCAGACTCTTGGAATAAACCACAAATGGCTGCTGTCAATGGCATTTATTTGGCCCCACTAACACATGCTACAGGATGCTAGCTACCCAGGTTCACTGTGCCCAGACTTTATCTACGGGGCTGTGGTTCCCTGTCCTCTGAAAAGCTCCATGCTGCTACATTCCTCTGACATGAATGGCCTGCAGTCACCCACCCAGGGTTTTAATAAGAATGAGGAGCACAGCTGTGCCAGTGTGTGTATATTTCTGCTGCTATATTTTACCCAGGATCATTTGGCACCCTGGGCAAGGTCTGAACAACAGTATTATTACATTTCATGTGTTTGTTATGAAGGGCTATTTGTCTATAAACCATTGTCTCTGTAATATGAGATGCATGAAAAACTGCTATTTTGGTTTACTGTCATAAAAACGCACACTCCCATTGTGAAAAAACCCACATCAGCATTTAACATTATTTGGGGTATTATCTTATTTAAATGCATCTTTGCATACCTTTGTATTGACAAGCAACCAAAACAATCCAATGAGCTTAGAGCAAAATATAATTTTATTTTCATTACGCTACATTTGTTGTGGTGCTTATCCATTGAATTTTAAGAGGATCATATTATTAGCTAGATGTGGAGATGGATTTGATTTAAAATGAACTTTAACAATATATTGTATGTACTTTGTGATAGTGGCTTTATCTCAGAGCATTGGGGTACATGTCTTTATAAACAGTAGCAGTTGTGTGCCTGTGGTCAAATTCCTCATGATAAACCTGCATCCTGTTCAAGAAGTCTACTTTCATGAAAAGGCCTGTTTATGCCACACCAGGAAAACAAAAAAATAAATAAGTTTGATGCATACAGTGATTAAAAAAAAATTGTTATTCTCTTAAATATGTAAAATGTGTAAATTAATATTAGGTTGCACTATGAACATGTATAGTTGGGTGTATATAATTAATTGTAGGTAGAATGCATCTGTCCTGTGTGGCTTATTTGGTTTACATTTAATATGCTGTCATATCCTTTTATAAAACAGGTAATTACAGGGACAATTCGATTCCAGTAGTTTTCTCAACAGCAGTACCTCACTGGGACTTAAACCTGAAAACATATTGTTACCAGTTCAGCAATTCTAACCTCTGTCATCATGATTTGTGAATAAAGGCAAAATAAGGAAGTGTTCATGAATAATAAGGAGTTCGTTTAACGTATATGACAAATAAATGCCAGAGAGTTAAATACTGTCATAAAATATTTGTATTTGGAGGTGTCACTGTATGAATGTTGATGGATTACGTGAGAGATAGCTTAGATGTCTGTGGTTGGGGGGGGTGGGGGGGTATGTATCTATCACTAATATTTATTAAATTCATATTTTGTCCTTCACAACTAAAAATGGTTCATAAAACATTGAGAATGTCATTTATTAGGCCACAACTGTGTGATAAAGACCCCAGTGAATATTTTTGGGTTGAAAAGCCGGTGAAAAGCCGGTTAAATTTGGTTGAAAAGTGAAAGTTCTTTAACCGGCTAGGATGTAGCTGGGCTATATGTGGGTAAAACCTGGGCTAGATTAGAGCTAAATTGAGCTAAATTGACACGTCTATTTCAGAACGTGTGAAAACACCTCTCAATCTGAGATTTCCATCCCTCTAGATGTCTAGATTCCGGCTTTTGCTCACTGGGATACATCATATTTACTATATTATTAATGAGTTGTACACCAAAATATGTACTTGCTGTGTTTGGATCTGCCTGTTTCATCTGCTGCGCTTTTTTCAATCAAGAAGCTGAACAGACTATGCACACGTGATTAACTAAAACTCAGACCGTAATCTAATCACGATTGATATTAACGTCATGCAGTAAGTTTCTTTCTTTTTTTTTTAACAGCAAGCCATGGGTATTGCAATACAACTGGTCAAAAATACAAATACATGTGCTCTCTGCCCTTTCTAACTTTTAATGATGAATAAATCATATTAATTTCACAATATTCAAGATAAGTGTGTTGTTTATTAACTGGTGGTTTACTTGTGGCAACTAGCCAGTCAGAGCTCATAAAATATCAATTCCATTAATATCTTAAAAAAATATTTTTACTCTCCTTCATCTAATATTGTTCTTCATGTGTTCGCCCAAAATTATAATCAATAGTGCTTTGTACCCCATTAAAAGCTGGGTACTTTTATGGACAGACAGAAGGTATATCAACAGCTGCTGAAAAATGCCTAAGCTGCAGAGAGGTTCAGATCAATTTTTCAGGAAGCAATGAATTGTGGGATTGCATGCCATTTGGTTCACAGAATCTCTTTCCGTTGGGAATGCTGAGTGTTGGAAAAACAATCATGAGCTCACTGTAAATCAGCAGCATGAACTCACAACGGAAATGAATTTTTAAATTTCCCTGTGCCGAAGCAAACCGGTGTAAGCTCGAACATCTCGTTTTCTGTGCCACGGCTGGCTCAGGCTTGAACTAATGAACGCAGTGTAATACAGTTCACATGGTGTTCAGTTTTAATATGTGTGGAGGTCATTTACTATCTACTGTATTTGTGTAAACATATATAACACACACACACACACACACACACACACACGTATACAGTATATACATTTCATATTTCATTCAGCTGTTCATAAACTAATATTGTTGTTTGAGATTAATGGTATACCTCTCATTACCTTACAGAGACAGCCTGAATAAATTGATGGAACATCTTTTGTTTAAGGTGAAGGCTAATTACCTTTCTTCTGGTTTGAATTACAATTACACAAAACTCTCATTTATTACAAGTCCCTGTCTATCCACAAGGCTGGATCTCATCTTCATGAAGAGCTACCCTGCTCCTAAAATCACGGTATCCCCACTTCACATTTCCAACCTCAGCTTTACGGTCATCTCTCGAAATCTGTCTACGATCGCTAATCTCTCCACATTCACCCCATTCGTCCCTCCCCCATCAGCCTCCGCACCCACAGTCTCTCAGCCCTTCCCCTGCTGCCGGGAGAGGATAGGTCCTCTACTCTCCTCTCCTGTCTCTTCACCTCTTTTGACTCACTATGTCCCATCTCCACCAGGCCAGCTCATCTGTCCCCTTCCAGTATCTGGCTAAATGACTGTATATGCAGATAGCCAAACTACGAGCTGCAGAAAGGAACTGGAAGAAAACCAAATCCCCAGGACGATCTGTCAATCTTTCACTCCGGGTGTTTTTTTCTCATCTATGCTTGCCTCTGGTAAGTCTACCATCTTTCACTCAAGAATTCAATCTGCTACTTCATATTCTCTTCTGCACTGTGATGACACCCAACTATTTTTTCTAATTTTCTCCCTCTGAGCTGAGGCACTGCTACCTACATGAGAATTAATAAAAACAAACTGTGTAAATATTTTCCCTCAGACGTGATAATTAAAGACCAAACATGTTTTGATTATAATATTGAGGCCTTACAAACAGGTGTAGGCACACTTTAGCCAAGGTGGCCAGCGACCAGCAGTTTTGCAATGTGCCACTGAATTTTTCTTAATTCTTTTGCCTTGAATCCCAGTTACGAAAATGTTCTTTGGGTGAATTTAAATGTTCCAGTTATGTTGTCTTGGAATTTAAATTTGCACAATAAAAATTTAGAGCAGTAGCAATTCTATTTAATCAATCAATGAGGGGTGTGAAGCAGTCTGAACAGTTAATTTTGCAGTGCAGTACGAGCTATCTTACAAATGGTACAACGTGTGTTATCTATAGCTAATAGATTTGCATCATACATTTAATCTCAACCTTGTTGTAGTTGTTAGGTAAAATCTAGAGTGGAAAAAATAGCTATGTAGCATGAATTTGGACAGACACCGTTGTCACCGTCAACAGGTGCAACAGAAGCTGCTGAAAACTACGATCAAGGTAAGCCAACTAATAAGCTCAATAATGCTACGATAATGTTAGCTACAAGGCTAGGCAGCCAGATTTAACCAGGCAATTAGTGGCAACTATTTTTTATTAATATTTTTTAAATGGTTTTATTTAAACATGATACTGATGAAAATGCCAAGTCTGTGAATCATAAACTCATAGACTTCAGTATCACCACCTGCTTCTCCGGTGATACTCTGCCAGGCCGGTACTACAGCCATCTTCAGCTCCTGCTTGCTTTTTCTTCAGCATATGAAACACAAGTTCAATTGGATTCAGATCAGGTGACTAACCTGGCCAGTCAAGAATTTCCCAGTTTTTGGCTTTGAAAAGCTCCTTTGTTGCTTTAGCAATATGTTTGGGATCATTGTCTTGCTGTAGCATGAAGTGCCGTCCAATGGGTTTGGAGGCATTTGCTTGAACTTGAACTGATAAGATGTTTCTGTACACTCCAGAATGAATTGCGCTGCTGCTATGAGCAGTTACATCATCAATGAGGATAAGTGAGCCAGTACCTATGGCAGCCATAGGCTACATGCCCAAACCATAACGCCGCCCACAATGTCTCACAGATGAAGATGAAGGTGTGCTTTGGATCTTGGGCAGTTCCTTTTGGCTGCCATCACTCTGATGCAAGTGAATCTTGGTCTCATCTGTCCACAAGACCTTTTTCCAGAACTGTGCAGGCTCTTTTAGGTACTTCTTATCAAACTGTAACCTGGCCAGCCTGTTTTGGCTAACTAGTGGTTTTCATATTGGAGTGTAGCCTCTGTAGGTCTGTTCATGAAGTCTTCTGCAGACAGTACTCACTGACACATCCATTAGAAATGGGGGGGCTATGTATAAAAAGTGCTGGAGAAAACAGCATGTATAGAAACACCCTTTCATAAAATCTGAGGATATGCACTTTAACCACATGCAAATTATTTTATTAGCCTACAGATCTAAAATTGTGGAGTGCAGGGCCAAATCAAGAAAAAAATTATTTGTCCAAAACATTATGGAGGGCACGTTAAAGGCCATATTGAAGCTAATATGCAGCATAATACCAATCTAATTATATATATATATATATATATATATATATATATATATATAACACTTTTGGCCACCCACTATTGTATTTGGCCATATAATTTTAAAAGTCTGGCTATGCCACTGCTGGGTTCAAGGCCGCATTTCATTTTCTGTGAAAAGCCGGGAGATTCATTTGATCAGGATTGTTAGAGCAGCAAAACCTCCCCTTGGCGGGCCATGAGAAAGTACCTTCCTTAGATGTTATGATCAATATTGAGTCCATTTGTTGGCCAAAATTAGACAAAAAAATTCAAAGTATAAATCTTTTTTTATCCTGTCATCCTTACGCAACATACAGTATAGCACGTATGCCACTAGTACCAGTATACCACTAATGTAAAGTTATCTTATAACAAATAACAATACATTGTAATCATAAACTCCACCACATATTAATAGACAGCACTGATAGACTTGTATTTATTTATTTAGTTGCTTATTTATTTTGTCTCTCAATCTCAACATGGAAGGAGAAAAGCTATCCTGTCAGTCAAGCCAATGGCACTCCTTTTTCACCTATGACATGTTAATGACATTGATGCTTGTTAATTGGTCAGTAATCGTTGTAGCTGTGACAACATTGCATGTATATGCATGATCACCTTATTTTACAAATTCTTTCAACACGCATAATCTTGTATGGTTTGACAGAGAGTTTGGCCACGGGGAGCTTTTCTTCACAAACAGTCAAGGTGAGTTAAGCAATCACAAACATTATGAGCACAACTGTTTGCGTGATTATAAAACGTAACAACTGCATTTAACTGAAATTACTAAAAAAACAAAGACAACAAAATTATTTTGTCCTCAATTTGGGAAAACTGATTACAGTTATTATGCACAGGGTCCTGGAGCACGTAACAGTCACTGATTACATTACATGTTTAGGTTTCCAGTGGTGATTTTAGCAGTGCCTTTAGAATAGTGTACCAGTTTCTAATCATTGAGTACTGCAAATCGGAGAATAAACACTTAAATTAATGATATTTTTAGTTAATCTGCATTCAGTAGTAATGAGTGCCTACTCACTCATTATTTTGCTTGAACTGTTTCGTTTTTTCCCAACTGGTGCAAAGCCGTGTTTTTGTTTGGTCACCCTTAAAATACATGTTTAATCCTAATGGGTTTACCTGGTAAAATAAAGGATAAATAAACACGTGAACGCACCAGAAATTAATCATGGAACCATGGAAGCCATTTTTTGTCAGTGAAACTCATTAGCGATTACAAAAGCAATGCCTTTACTCTGATAGGAGAACAATTTTACACTTAAATATTAAGAAATCACTACTGGTCATATTTTACTATGGGATTAGTGCTTTTGAAATCACTGTTTAAATTACTGAAAAATAATCTGATCAAGTTTCTTGAATCTTTTAAACAAAATGACTTGCTTGGATATAAGTTATAACTCATGAGATGGTGTATTATGGAAGATTTTCAGTAACTTTAGTAAATTCAATCACTATAGTGCACATGGAAATAATATATGTGTTTGCTTGCACATAATGACGTGCATTTGTCATGCCATAATTATTACATTGCATGTTCTGTCAATACTGAAATACAATATGGGGTGTACTGTTTTTCAACAGCAGTGCACGGTTTTCATGCCACGATTACATGCAAAAAACAATTGTGTAATGTAATGGACACGCCCATTGCATTTCACCCTGTGACCATTGCAAGCTGCGCAGAACGTGCCCCCGGTTCAAAGCAATCGTCATTGCATTGTATTTAGTGAACTGCAGAGTGGTCTGTCAGTGCTTTTTTTCAGAGCTCCACGGCGTTTCCGTGCCTAAATGAAATGCAGTCGACTGTCCAATCATAGTCTGGCGGAACGCTAGATATCTAAAGCACCCCTTTTGCAGAATAACCCCTGAGAGAAGAGAGCAATAAAAAAACGTTATTGCTCCTTGCTACACTGACTCAGTGCATACTCTACTAAAAATATTAAACTAAAAAAGTCTCTGAACTGCAACTTCTCATCTTTGCCTAATGCCTTAAAAAGTAAAAACCTGTCCCCCCCGATCTGGAACATCGTCAGTTTGCTGACTGAGGAAAATACATTCCACTGTAATACAAATTCTCAGCTCACCATTTGTGAAACGTATTCCATTGTATGCTTTTTTCAGACACAACAAGCATGACCGAGTGTTCATTACAAAAGTGCAATATGAAGAATCTGCTATGCACATGGGTTTATTCTTGTTTCTGTTTCTTATGTAGTCTCCTTTCAAGTCCAGCGCAGTTCACAAGCTCACCAAAGTAATTCATGGCTTAAGCCTCAATGGAAAAACGAAACACTTCCATGTTAGCAAGGTCTCATTTTAAATGAGTTTTAAATTTCAAAGAAAAGCTTTTCTTGAATAACACCAGGCTACCTCTGACAGATCGAGTCAGTCAAGGTCTGATAAACAGATAATAAAATAAAGAAAAATAATTCATATTCTTTGAACCTTTGATGAATGCGGGGTGATTTGAGGGTTAGGTTCAAACGATTAGGCTCAAACGATTCTTTGGGGCTTCATGTAAAACATGCCAGCTTTAATCCAACAATTCCCCTGTCTACTGAAGAACAACAAGGTTTATACTTGTGGTTGGAAACAGGTAAGATCACAGCATAGACGCTTGATCTGTGTGCTGAAGTTTGACAGAGCTTAATACAAATTTAGGTTTTGGTCCAGTTTATCAGGTACATATTTGTTTCTCCTCAGACTTCACAGCTTGATATTTTGGTTCCCTTAATTGTACTGAGGGTATTTTTTCAAGTTTGTCCTTGAAATGGGTATTCTATGATTCATGATGTTGAGATTCAAGATTTTGGAGGTCGACAGGTGTGCAATATAAATGTTTAATCAGATGCATCAGGTCAAATTTAAATATTTGAGCATATGGCTGGAAGCCAAGAAGATCACAGACTAACTGTCACTTTCTAATTGTAATTTTTTTATGTTTCTGTCATTCTGTTATTCATCTTCTCCAATGTCATTACCACTTATACAGTTTTGCTTTAACAATGTATTTTTTAAGTTAGGTCCCTCCATCATAATGTTAGGCTCTCTGTCTTGTAACATTCTATTCATTCTAATCAAAGGAATTTAGAGCTATCTAGTGTATTTTGCTCCCTAAAGTACCTTGCTTTAGCAACCCCATTAAGAATGGTTGACTACACTATAAAACTGGACTAACAGACTTATCTATACACGCACAACATGCATGGTCTCCCCTCATTGGCTGAAAATGCCTAATGAGCAGTCGCATGTCCGGATATTAAACACATCATTATCGATTTGAACAGTCCATATGGTTGTCTCAGATGAGAAAAAAATCTGGCTTTGCATATCTCTGTGGCAATAACCATTACTGTTTAACCCCCAGTCTCCTTATCATTGTTGATCTCTCCACAATCTGAGATGTGCCACTTAGTGTTACTTGTCCATTATATTATGTATACGGAGGGAAATTCATACATACATATACATGTCATAACATTACACAGCGTATATTTGAAATAACCAATTAAAAAAGTATTATTTTCTGGAACTTATGCTGCACTGTTAAATGCTGTCTCATGAAATTTAAATGAAATTTTAAAAATCATAAATAATTAAACATAAGGATAATGGCTCTCACAAACACGTTATCTCTGCATTAGCTATCCAGCTGTTCTAAATACTTTTTCTGAAGTGCAAAAGAAGTACACGTGCAGTCCCTTTTTTAATAGCACATTTTTAGCTTTGTATTTAAAATGTGCATTTTTGCTCTCATCCTTACAGTGAAAAAGTTTATCTTCTTCCTCATGGTTTTATTATAATCCTCTTTATATTTAGCCACTTGTTATGTTTATAAGCATTCTTCTTTAGAGTTTCTATAAATGTATAATTTATAAAATTGGCAAGTAAATACAAACTATTTTGCTGCTTCCTTTATTTGTAATGTGTTTGGGTAATACAGTGCTACCAGGTTGGATGTTTCCCAAGAAGTAGCCCTTACACACACAGCACAGAAAACACTGAGTGTAAAGTGCTTTAGTCCTACACTATATTAATTGATAGAAATAAATATTTCTCCATGGGTATAGAAAAAACACTTTCACAAAAGCAAGATTTTCAAATGAAAGCAAAATGCATTTACACAGTTATTTAGGTATTCCTAAATTAAATAAATAAAGGCAAAGCTCATTTTCGTGTCCCGTTAGATCTTTTGTGAACGAGTGTGGTGTTCTTATTTGCTCACACAAACAATATTCTCCGTATTGAGAGCAGCCAGCAGAACAGATAAGCTTACAATTTAAAAAAAAAAAATCCAATAACAGGAGATGCTGCAATTGAATTCTGAAATAGAATTAAGAAGTGAACTCATGCAGCTGCATGGCATGGCAGTTCACACAACTTTACTTTAATTGCACGGATAAATAAATAATTTAATAATTTAATAAATAATCACCACATTGCTGTAGTACAGTCTTACCACAGCATCTCTACTAGAGAGCAGGCTGAGCCATCTGTATTGTGACCTTAAGAAGGTCACCAGTGCACAGAAGTGTGAGTAGGGACAAATCACAGTGAGACTCATAAATGATCAAGCATTCTACACACAGCGTGCCTTTATTGTACAAATGTTTCTTTCAGTATTGTATCTCTGCCAGTGACAAGCTCAACAACCAGCCATTCACTCAGACAACATACAAGGCATATTCACAATGTTTCTGTACTGAATTCTAATGAGCAGACTTATTCACCCAGATATATATCCAAGCTAATAGATAAATTCTGCAATTCACTGTGGTTCTGTCATCATTTGTTTCAATGTTTCCACTTGTCTCTGATACAAGTGGTATTTTATATTCTGGGTTAAAGCACACTCTCTGTTTTTGGCCATACACTTCTCACCCCTGGCCTGGAGACTTTGTGCTACAGTAGTCCTGAATCAAACATATGTAAAATATACTATTTAATCATTTTAATAGCGATTCAATATAATCAACCAAAATAACAAATTTCTTAAAACAATTATTAATGTAACAAATATTTGCACTCCTGTTTTCAGTAAAAGATCAATTTTTGCCTAGGTTGAGCTCCCTAGTAGTGCGAGCCAGGTTTCTGACCAAAATATGTTCGTACTTGCTGGAGTTTATAATTCCATTGGCCTTAATTTAAGAAGAGCCCCAGGCCAGTAGATGCAAAATGTGACTTTCTTTTCAGCATCAACATCCTTCTTCCAACGTCAAGCCCAGTGTTGCCATGTCCGCAGTTTTACAGCTAAATTGGGATACTTTCGACGTGTAGTCACGGGTAAAAATGTAAAGTCGCAAAGCACGCACTTATTTTATTTTAAATATGATGATTTCTACTTAAAATATGTTGGTTTCGGTTAAAAATATATTTTGGGCTAGTTTTGAGTCGCCATTTGGCTGGAAAGTCTTACAAGATCTGGCAATCCTGGTCAAACCCACTGTTTGCGTGCGGCCAAACCATTTTGGTCTCCTCTGAACCATAACACCTGGTTCTAAGCAAAGTTTTAATGCCTTTTAGCAAAATCCAGACACTTATATTTTGTTTATTGCCCCAATTAAGGGAATTTCTTAAAAAGAGAAAATTGCCATGGAAGTAGTGGTCTGATGGTAGATTGGAGACATTATGTCCCCAAGATTCAACCAAATTGAGTAGATCTCCCGCTGTGGCCCAGGCAGTTTTCTTTGTTTATTTTTCTTTCCAAACCATCTGCCTCACTGTGCGGCTGGGGATACATTGCTCTTGTGTATTCCAGTGATTTTAAACTTCTTAATTATTGACATAATAATGGCAAGTGGTTTCTTTGGTTTTTAATTTTTTGTTTGTAACCTATAAATGTATTTGTTTGTAATCTCCTATATGCTTAAAGGAAAAAATATATAATTTTTCAAGAAAATATGATACATACGGAGCCCCCCAAGGCCCCCTATTGGTGAAAAAAAAAATCTCAACGTAAAAAATCCCTACTCTCGATTTCGTAATCCGTATGGTCGGTTTTGTAATAGGAGCCGCAGTTCACCATTCATACAAAGTATAATAAACCGGATGAAGAACACCTCCATCTGCATTGACAGTTACTTCAGCAACTACACCTTGACTGACAGTGTCCAAATTATCTATATATATATATTATTTTGTTTTAGGTTCACAGACCTTAGCTAGCCAGCCAGCGTTGAATTGATTAGCCAAACAGCTAACATAAGCTAGTTGGCTAGATACATTAAGATTAGGTTCAAATGAGAAATGATTGTTGTTTAGTAACCTAATGAATTCAACAGAAAGACAGACCGTGCAATCTATTCAAATATTACTTTTAAAGTTGTTGCATTGTCTTTCTTTGATGAATTATTATAGGATATATAGACACCATTTAATAAAAGTGATATGGCACTCTAACCTGTAGTATATCATGAATATTTACATGGCTGGGGAGGGTTTGCCAGCACTCCACTTCACGTGCCAAACAACACCCTCAAGCCGTGCCAATATTTTTATTACAAAACCACAGATTACAAAAACAAATACGGATTTCCACTTTGATTTTTCACCTAAGGGGCCTTGGGGGGCTCCATAATTTCACATGCTCTTCAGAAAATTGTTGTCATTTTGGGATTAAGATTTACGAGCATTCGGGTGACTCAAACTTGGACAGAAAAAAAAACTTAGGTCTACACGAAAAGTATTTATGAATTCAATGTTCATTTTCAATGTTAACAAAAACAAAGCACATTAGGTATAAACAAAAAGGTCACCAAGTTGGTAACTGGGTTACAAGGTTTTGACTCAGAGGCCTACTCAAATGGTTTGAGTTTAAACTCACATTTACTAAGAACACAAAATGATGACAGAAGAACTGTCTTCATAATTCACTCCTTTTAAACAAGCACTTACTACATTTCTTGAAAAATTAATTCATACTGATAATTCCTTATGTTACTCTTACCTTAGTCGCAACCCGATACTCTCTATTTAGATCGATGTTCTCTTAACTGACCCAGAATTAATTATTTTCAGCCTAAAACTAATTGGAGAAACAATCACAAATATTACAGAAACAATATTGTGTATGAAATACAAAGTAGGACTGCATGCATCTTTAAGACGAATTTAAGGAGAAATGCTGATGGAATACAGGTGTCTTAGACTAAACCATGCACAAGCTTCAATATAGATAGCTAGAATGACAGTAGACAGAAATGCATAGGAGGTAGGTATCAAAAATGACTAGAAACGGCATTATGTTACCATTTCAGCTTTATGAATGGACATGTACCATTTAAAATATTACTGTAATATACTGTCTACAGACACAACTGTCACTGTCTCTTCCTCACTCTCTCTTTAAAAAAAAAAAACATTTATTTAAGAACAATCAAGGTTCGAATCAGATTCTATGCACTTTCTCCTCTCACAGCAAGTAAAGTTTATTCAACATTTAATTTCAAGTACAAATTAGCCATTTATGCCATACATCTACAGCCTCTCTCTCACTCATGATCATGATGTTTCAGTATTGTAATTGGATATTCAATATTCAACAGTTTTTTTTTTTTCATGTAGGAAAGGTGGCTTGATTTACATAAAATTCACTGTGGGATACAGCTACAGATTATTTGTGTTTTAAATGGAATGTTCTCTATGGTAATAGACTTCTTGTTGAGTGGTTACAGAGTGTCAAAGAATGAGGCAGACCGGTGTGGGTGTAGTGGTAGCTTGGGTTACCCAGAAATAATTAATTAATTTAAATTACTACACACACACACACACACATATATATACCCACATAAAAAAAGTATTTACAAGATAAAAATTCAGTTAGCAGTGTGTGCATATACAGTGTCAAATGCAATCTATTAAGAGTCAAATGTCACTGGTAAGACGGTTTCTCAATCTACACAGCTGTTGGGTAATTAATAGAACTGTATTTGTGTGATTTAAAAATCTACTACAGCATGACCAATGCAAGCACTCAAGAAGCACTTTGTCTCCCACCCATTGCATCTGCATTTCCATTCTTTACCAGTTTTTCCAAGATTCAGGGAAAATCAATCAGCGTTCCCCTGCAGGGCAGTCTAGGATGCCTACATGGCTCCCCTGTAGAATATATATTTTCTGTCCTATTAACGGAAGTGTCTTCAGAGAGCTTGTTGTTTTTCTTCTGCAGTCTCCACTCTGCCTTTACACTCACCTGACGATCCTCAGACAATTATACTAATTATCCCAAGCAGCTAAGCAGCAGTTCTGGCATGCCGTCCTTCCCCGCTCTGCCCCAACAGCATCTTACCCCCTTATTATGCCCGGCATCGGCAAACACAAACTTTCAGGGCAAATTGAGTGTTTCTCTGTCCTTAGCGCTTTCACGTCACAGTGTTTTTTTTTTTCTCCCAGATCAGGCTCTGGCTCGCAGTGAGCGGCTCCCGCTCTTGTAGGAAGTTTTGTGGAACGATTCCCTGGAGGGGGCTACCTCTACTGCTTCGCCTCTGATACTCCAGGATCAATAATATCAAATATATAACTTTGAGTATGAGCATGCGTATGTCTGTGTGTGTGTGTGTGTGTGTGTGTGTGTGTGTGTGTGTGTGTGTGTGTGTGTGTGTACGTGTGTACGTGTGTGTGTGTAATTAAAAAATTTTCGTTTACGTGTTTTCTGTTTATGTATTGATTTGGCTGAAAATACATAATAAAGCAAAGCATGCATCAAAGCTGAGTGAAAATTCCCTCTTAGATCACTTAGAGAGTAGTGCAAGCACAGTTTACTGAAGCATCAGTACCCTGTCTGACATGTAACTCCTGGTATTTCAGGATATCAGTCCAAAAAGGAGTCAAAAAACCATCAGAGTGAGAGAGAGAGAGAGAGAGAGAGAGAGAGAGAGAGAGAGAGAGAGAGAGAGAGAAGGGGGGGGGGGGGGGGGGGGGGGAGAGACAGTTACATACCTGGAAATATGAGCAGTGCAAACAGCCACGACAAGATGAGGAAGCAGACAGGATTATACATTCTTCAAGATGTTCAGTTGAGGATTTTCTTTTTAGTTTAATTTTTCCCCCTATTCTTTTTTTTTCCAACAGGGAGGTAATGCTCTCCTATTTCTTTCCTTTCTTCCTTTTATTTGATTACTGTAGTCTTGTTTTCCCTCCCTTGGTGCTTTTCTGTGTGAAGGTGAGTTAAATCCACCGCAGGTTGAGGCAGAAGAGAGACTGAGTTCTCATTGATTATTCTACACTTACACTGACACAGGAATACGCAGCAATCTGGTGGAGAAAGACAGTCCCGCCCCCTCAGCCTTGCCATTGGCTCACAGCCACATCTGTCAAACTGGGAACAGGCACTCTGCTGTTCAGTCTAGCTGGGCCACTTTGGGTGAGTGCTGTGATGAGACTACACTGGCTGTAGGAAACCAACTATAATGAAAGTAAATAGCTTTACAGTTTCTGTACTGCCTGTGTCACATAAAGGAGTAATTCAAATATTTCCTTGACAAGTGCCGTTTTAATTTAATAGACCATAAGTGGGACATTTGCCTCTAAATAGGATGTAGATTTGTGGATTCTCAATGATATAATTCATACACAAGTATATAAAGCAGTAGAGGACCAAGGCATAGCATTACACTATAACTACTTCAGTATTAACACGTTTTGAATCAAGAGCTTGTTCATGGCTAGCTGACAAGAAACATATACTTTAATAAGGGAGTGAAAGCAAGATATTAAATACATGATGAAATTAAAACTTGAATTTTATGCAGAATCCCACCCCAAACATTATATATATGTTATTATATATGATGGGCGCTCTAAACATAAAGGAGGTGTGCTGCCAAAGAGCATGCAATGTCTTCACTACCATCATGATTATTGTTTTGTAAACATTAATGTTTCCATCATCAGTAAATGTCCTGCCATGTGTTTCTTCTACCCATAAACTCAGCCAGCTGATTTCACTAATTAGTTCTACCCCCTGGCTGAAGAAATGTGCCAATTAGCAAATCCAGGTGATTGGAAGAAATGAGTGGGGAGGACTTTTCCACCCCTGCCACCATCATTAACCAGCATTGGACCTAAAATGGGGCTATGGGGCTCTCCTGGAAGATGCCAAAACTAAAATAACACAGGAATTATGTAAAACATTTAATGAAACCAATGAATCCATACAAATGTATATCAATAATGATGTCACATTTAAACAATGTAGAAATGTACATATATTTGGTTTTAGTCAACACACAACACTTATGTCTGAATATTAGATACAACATACAACTTTTCTATATGTTATATCAGATAGATCATATTATAAAGAAACACATCATCACTACCTGTCACACAAGAGACAGCGATTTGTCAGCGTTCTCTACTTTTAGCCTTCTCTGCGGAGTGAAAGTGCAATACAGGGTCTCGTGGCATGTGTTTGCCGTTGTTCTGCAGCTAAGCTATTTAGATCACAGTGGCAGGGTTATATTTACTTAGATTTTACATAAGAAAATGCAAAGTTGAGAGTGATCCATTATTTTTTCCTAAAATTGGAATGCATTACTTTTACATTGTTACAGACACAAACAAAGTATTTTTTTAAGCATAATTTAAAGTTTCAGGAAGCTTTTTTTATCATTTCATCTTGAATAATTCTTAGATATGGAAACATACTTGCACTACAAGAAAGAAGAGAAACATATTAACAGATTTTACCTCACCCTAACACCTGATTTGGTGTTAGTTTTTAATTTTTTTTATTTTTGTCCCTTGCTGTTGTTCATTTGGGACCAGATTCAGAGTTGAGATAATCACGCGCAAATGGGACTTACTTCCGAAATTCCACATAGCTCAAGCTATTTGTGATTTAGAAATTTGACTTGTCCGCTGTTTTAAGCGTCTCTCCAGTATATATGCGCGTGAGGTGGAGATTTGATGAAAACGAGGCATGTCTGCAAGATACGCAGATTCAGAGTTTTCACTGAATAATTTTTTTCCATGCAACTTTGTTTGGAAAAAAAGGTGGTTTATGTCTAGCGCTGCCAATAGATGATTATGAAAAATACAGCATTTTTCACATAAATGGATATTGGAATGAGTGCATGTTCTTTGAACGTAATGTTAGTCTTATTTTCCTTTGCCTATAGCTAACTTGCAATTATCAGAGCTGTCATAAAAAATAAAGATATGTAAAAATAGGCTATGATTGACTGTCTGGTATATCATACCAGAACAATATTAGATTGATTCATTGATAGACAGTGTCTGGATCATATTCACTTTGACAGAGAAACAATTGTGTAGCCTACTTGTGTGAGCACAGCTGCTCCGAAATTATTAGTAAGCGCAAAGCAACTCTCCGCCGTGTAGATCTACCAGTGCTCCAAGTCGTAGTCTATCTCTCCCTCCTTGCCACATCCTTCCAGTGTGTGACAGATGCACTCAAAAAATAAATCGTTGGACAGTGGTTGCACATAATAGGCAATTATTAAGTAGGGATTCACCGATCCAATACTGAGTATCGGAATCGGGTCCAATACTGGCCTAAAATGCCGGATCGGGTATCGGAAACAGTGAATTAGTGTCATTATCTGATCCGATACATAGTTTACATAGTTTTAGTTGTGTCTTACATTGCATTTGCAACTGTGCCTTATTGGAATTTTTTATTCCTATATTATGTATTTTGAATGTTTGGAATTTTTTATTCCTATATTATTTATTTTGAATGTTGTTGTTTTTTTTTAAACCCAGTTGCACTTTCATTTTTTATACTGGAATTATGATGTTATCTATTTAGAATGTTTGTATTTCTATATTACTTGTTTTGAATGTTGCCCTTTTATATTTTTCCTTTGTTTAATTGAAAGGTCAGCTGTTCATGGACCCAATAAAAGGAATTTGTGCGGCAAAATTCAGTCTTGTTATATATTTTTTTATTCTTCTTATGCAAAGTTATGGAGTGGGACTTTCGTTTCCCAGCTTCAGTGTTTACTGTTTTTAGATGGACAACAATGATGCCAGGCAGGGTACACCCACACAACGGGCTTGTAGTCAGCTGTGTAATTATTAGATAGGGAAAAAAGAGTCAGCATTGGATCGGTACTCAGTATCGGCAGATACTAGAAGTTCTGGAATCGGAATTTGTATTGGCCGTGAAAAACTGGGTATTGGTGCATCCCTATTATTAAGTGTGTGACTTCAACTGGTTAATAGGCTATAGGCTATTGTGTTCAACCACCGTACATCACTTTTTCGTAACTATTAGGTAAATCGTAAAAAATATAGATACGTATATATTTTTAAATCTTGTTTTTTTAAGTAAATCAAATGATTTAGTCGTTTACTTAATAACATTCTGTGCAACCACTGTCCAGGGATTATGTCTTTTAATTCAGTGATGGGTATCCAAGTCGTCAATAGGAGCTATGATCATTTTATCAATGCGATGGATTACTACGTTCACTGCTTTCCCCATCACGCAAGAGCAACTACGATGCACAAAGGCAGAATTTTCCAAAGGCAAATTTTGTTATTAAAGGCACTGTCACTGACACGTTGAAAATGTATAGCCCCACAAACATTTTTTTTTTTGTAGAAAGCTGGCAACCCAGGGGCAGGTACAAGAAACAGGCCATTAGAATATCATGCCCTGTGGCATCCACATTTTGAGAAGCGCACCCACGTAGCGCAGGTTAGAATACGGCGTATCTCATGCAGGGTAAAAACCGTGCAGGAGAGGCACTTACGCGCATGGCTTAAGTTGGCCATCTCTGAATCTGCCCTTAATGTCGTTCAATGCTCATTAAGGCTCATTGTATAGCTAAGTTCAGTGATCAATAGGGTAGTTGGCATGTTGTCATTCGAGTCTGCATTCTTGGGAATATACTTTCCCGCTCTAGAGAATTACAGCACTTCGCCCGCTGTTCTTTGCACCTTAGTTTGCATTGTAAATCGCTCAGAATAACAGCATCTGCAAAGTAAAAACAATTAAAACACTCAGTAAATTTAAGTAAACTTTTCCTTGAACCTCAATGGGTTTTACCAGGTAAAATCAATTAATAAATTAAGCAAATTAGCTGGAGGAAAAAGGAAGCTGTTCAAGCATAGATGCATAGAGTTTGTTACTCGATAGAAAAGCATCTAGTTGGAAATTTAAAGATACAAATTCCAGATTGGAGGGAATGAAATGGAGACAGAAACCCGAGGAGCCATAAACATGTACCTGTTCACACAAAGCTCGTTTCATATTTTATGTTATTTACTTTTTTTCAGGTACACAGTCCAACTAAGGTGGAGCTGAAGTAGAATCTACAAACGTCATCAGGGAACAAGGTAAAAATAAAAATACCCATGAATGATGGTTACACATAAATAAAATAAATAAAAATATATACTGCATATAGTATCCTGCCATTAATAATTGATACCATAGCATATTATTATTTCTAATCCTTTAGTTTAACTGTTTAGCTATGCAGTCAAAAGGTGAGTGCTGTATTATGTGTAGTCTCACATAGACGCAATAGCCTGTCTAAACCATGAAGGAATGGGGCAACATATATGGCTAAATAAAAAGATCTGTGTAATATTTCAGAATTACCATTTGGAAAGTGTTTCTGTGGTATACACACAGCAGTATCTTTTGCAATTTAATGAAAAGTCACAGAAGACAAATATATATATATATATATATATATATATATATATATATATATATATATATATATATATATATATTGGCCAGCTCTAATATATCAGACTGTATTCAGATATGTCTGTAGGATCAGCCAAAATATTCTTACTTAAAATATGACAAATTATACAGTTTTACTCTACAACTTGCAAGTTAAAAGTGTATGTATGTTCAAAATTATCCACACCCTTGATAAATATGAGGCTGTATAAAATAACAGTACAGTCAATGATTTGTACTATCTCCTCAAAAAAGGGGAAATTATATTATTTTATACTTTTTCATACTTTGTGAACCCTTTCTTTGCAAGGACAACACTACATAGTCATCTTCTGTTGCATTTCAGTTGGTCATTGCAAAACATTAATTTTGTCATCAGTTTACCATTTATTAGTTGGTTTTGAAGTATGCTTGGGATTGTTGTCTTGCTGAAAGATTTGGCAATTTGCAGCCAAATTTGAGCTTCTTGGCAAGGCACACCATGTTTTAGACCAAGATGTCCTGGTACATGCTTCTACACCATAACAAAAGCCCTAGGACCACCAAATGCAAAGCAATCCCATAAAATTGAAGCTCCAGCAGACTATTTCACTATGACTATGGCGCATTTTCACAGACTATGACACATTTTGCAACATAAGCATTCTTACTCCGAAGCCAAATCCGCCGCTGTCGTGTGTGCGCGGCCAAAAAGCACTCTTCTGGTGTCATCTCGGCCTCATCTTATCTGACCATAACACCCGGTTGCGATCAAAGTCAAAAAGTTCCAATGCCTCCAAATTATACGTGCAAATTGCTCTCATGTCACATCTTTGAAAGCATAGATGTCCTTTTTCGGCGGGAGATTAATGAAAAAAAGAAAAACCTTAACAGGCACAGCAGCTTTTAGCTAGCTTCTTTGAGCTATTCAGTGGGTCACTTTTTCTGCTCTCATTGCCTCCTTTCATTCTTTTTACTTACTTTTGCCAGCAGCAGCCTGCAATCAAATTGCTCTGAACATCTCCTCTGCACTGTGCCGATGTGGGCAGAACAAGGACACATGTTAGTTATAGCATTTGAGTATTGTGTACATAAAATAGAGTGTTTACCATTATAAGAATTTATTCTCCAGCGACATTTGAATGTACAGCATATTATTAGCACATTTATTTGGCTTATTTCTAACTATAAACATAAATATCCTTCTACTGAACACTGAAAGTAAGCAATGCGATTGAACAAAAATTCCCATATTTTTTAGTAAGCATTCATGCATTCTGGCATTTGTTCATACCAATCATCCAGAAAAAAATGCATAAATCTGGTCAACCCATTTGCCTTTGCCATGGAAACCACCTGAAATAAATGCTGTGATGAGGAACAAAAGAAATAAAGGGCATGTGGTTTGAAAAAAAAAGAAAGGAAGCGAACCGTGCGGACAGGCGGTCCAGTCTATTAAAGCAGAGGTCAGAGCGGCAAAGAGGGGGGGATGCCGGGGGGTACAAGAAGGGAGAGCCATCGATCGGTCAGGAGCTGGAGCGAGAGAGTTGCGTGCGAGGACTTTGTTAAAAGGGATTTTGAATATGAACCACTGCAGCGGTGGGAGGTGGAGGCAACCGTCTAAGCGGGAGGCAAAGACGACCAGGGAGGAAGCACTGAAGAGAGACAACAAACAAGGAAAAAAATAAATACAACAAAAAGTGAATTGTGTGGATTATCATCCGCTGATGTTATGACGGAAGAGAAATAACAAGGACTGGGCAGGAATGGAAGGAATGTAAAGAGACGGAGGGAATAAGGAGAAGTAATTGAGGCAGAAGATTTCCACAGAGCTCCCCCACTTCTCTTCAGAGTACAGGGTGAGTACTAGAGGACAATCAAGAAGGCAAAAAGGCCTTCTGTGGAAAAATGGTGAAAGCGAGGTACTGGATGAACGAACACACCGTTGATCAGGAACATTTGAGGGGGTCGATGCAGTGAGGGTTATTAGCGCTGAAGTGGGGGGGGGGGGGAATGTTGAGAAATAACTTGCAATGAGCAGGTCAGGAAACTGCATAGCAGTGATCCCCAACCCTGGTGCTGGAGAGCCACACAATGTGCTAGTTTGCATTGACACTCTTACTTAAGAGTACTTAATTGATAAATGAAAGCAATGCCTTACGCCGTTAACTCACCTCAGCTTTTCCTGGTAGAAAACAAACATTTTAGGTAGAAAACAAAAACATTGGAGACCCCTGCTGTACAGCTTTGTCAGTTTGAGGGGAAAGGGGAAGAAATATTTATAGAAAATGGAGGGTGTGCATGTGTGCTGGGGAAGGGTGAGTTGTGGAATGAGAAAATAAAGATGAAAATGTTGTAATTGAGGAAGGAAAGCCAAAGTCATGAAGGAAGTGAGTCTGTTGGCCAAGTTGTAGGTGAATAAAATACTGAGGAGAGAGAGAGAGAGAGAGAGAGAGAGAGAGAGAAAGAGAGAGGACGACCTAGAAGTCAGCCAAGAGGTAGAGAGGCAGTAACAGACCAGTTCAACCATCACACCCAGAGGCACACGTGGAGAGAAGAGTGGCATATGCACCGTGTTGGAGAGATAGAGAAAGCGACTGTACAATCTGTAAAAAAACATGCACCTGATATACAGTAGCTGGGTCATGTTGCATACGATATGCTGAAATAGTAACAACATCTATTCATTTATGAGATATTTTATAATCAGTTTTTCATTCAGGAGTTTTTCCCACAAAATTTGGAGCATCCGATTATAATTATATAGACCTGTCCGGAATTCTGTGTTAATTATATGCATAATATAGAATACTCCAACTTTGGATGCCCGTTCTGCTTGTAAATAAACAATTATATACAAAAACAGTATAGACACCAAAGATGTGTTTGGTTTCCATTGGTGACCATCAAATATATTCAGATAAGAGACAAAGCTGTCCCATATCCCATGATTGCTTGAGAATTCAAGCTCTCCTCAGATAAAGAGGGCAATCATGTTTATGGTCTGAGACATAAAAGTTGAGATGAAATAAGTAGGCTTCCATTGCAGTCTCACCAAAAGCACAGCAGACATCCACAATAACAAACCGTGAGTGCTCCTGTCTGTCAGATCTTTAAAGAAAGTGGGTCACTATGGTAATTTCACAGTGTTTGGAACACCTTATGAAAGCAGATCCCTGTGCATTCTTTTTTTTCCCATTACAACAAATTTGGAATGCTTCAGAGAATATAACCTTCATTATCCAATCAACTTGAGACAAAAGTAGGTTAGTTATCAAAGGCAATCAATGCCCAGAAGACCCCCCATACCTCCCCAATTAACGCAGACAGTGGATTGCATCAATCTTCTATTAGCAAGTTCTGGATCATATTCTGAACTGATAAGGAGGCAGACTGTCACCAGTGACGCATGTCCTAATATGAATGATTCGATGGCTCATTTCTCTCAGTCACAGTACACTGGAAAACAGAATGTGTGTGTGCGATGTACATTTTACATGTTACCGTTACTTGTGCATTCATCAAAATGTACTGTATTTGTAGCTCAACAGAAGAGGAGGAATCGTTCAAATGGCCTGGATGCATAAGTCACCTCTGGTCAGCAGCAGTCATGCCTGAGAACAAATGATATGACTGGGTTTGCCGTTTACATTACACTGCACCTACACTTCTTTAGTTACCTACAACTTCTAACAAAGATTTGTTCTGTTATAAAATACTCACACTATAGAGTTTGGCATCGTAAGCACGTTTGTGCTAAAGTTTGCCAAAATGTTAAAGGGACTGTATAAAGCCCGAACCTCGTCTGTGTAGTGTAATTTTTACATTAAGAACTAAAAACCATTTGTTTTCACAAAACAATGTGACTGTCATTTCTTACAGTTCTTTGACAAGTTTTTAATGCATTATCTTAACAACAGTATCATCCGATGGTTTGCCTGTTGTGTAAAGTTAAGCATATTGTTATTTATGTCTGTTTTTAATAAATTGCATCATTATGAGAAAAAAATGTCAATCTGTCAATTGCCTTTTTCATTTCTTGGTCAAGTTAAAGCAATATTGAAAATATTGAAACTATTGCTTATAATTACTTATTAATAATTTTAAACAACTAAAATATACTTGCTTTAGGTAAACATATATTTGTTGTATTCATTACTGTATAGTACGTGTATGCAGTGTGTAAATTGTGAAGAAAAGAGAGGGGGGTAGGGCATTTCTCAAAGTTGTGTACAAGCATGCAAGTGCACATGTGCACGCACACTTGTCTTTACTGAATATGCAGGACTCATTTGCGAGGCATTTGTGAGGATCACACGTTAAAGTTAGCCTATAAAGCATAATAAAGTGCAGGACTTATCTTCACAATACAATTTATTTTGGTCTACAGTATTTAGATGCAGCTTTCCTGAATTTGGCTACGGCAGAATTTAACAACAAACAAGTTTGCTCGCAAAATGGAGGAATGAATAAGCTACCTATTCTCCTTTAAGATAATGCAAAATGTAAGTAGCTTAGTACCCCATTCATTGTCCCATAGTGTAGCGCTAGCTAGGTTGATGTAGTTGTTCTAATGGTATGAATAGCATAGAATATGGTTGCTGGATAAAGCTTTGTAGGCTAGAGAGCTACTTAAAAGGCTACTACTGACCTTGGGCTAATAGTAGCTAGCTGCTGCAGGTCTCAGTTGCTTAATTAGGACATAATTAATAAAAACACATTTATAACAATAAATGGCAAGAAGGATAGCATCGAAAAAGCTAACGTCTAAAAGTTAATGTTAGATTTGCCTAATGAGAGCAGGCTGAGCAGCTGGGGGGGGGGGGGGGGGGGGGGGTAATAGCAAGGAGGAGGGAACGGTGTGAGCAGTGGCAGGGAAATCCCCTCCCAGTTATTCTCACACTGTGTGTATGAAACGCATTAGATACTCATGTATGTATGTGTATGAAATGCTGCATTAGATACACATGTATGTGTATGGAATGCATTTCATACACTGTGTATATGGAATGCATTTCCCACAAAAGCTATATGTCACTAATATGCTGTAAAATGTACATTTCTAGTTAGAGTTAAGTCTAATGGTTTGAATAGTGTTAAAGTGAAGAGCAAGCAAGGAGTTAATGAAAGAATGCACAATTAGATCTGCACCACATTTGTATTCGACTCAAGGAGCCATTAAAAATGACCTCCAATGTGTAATTATAAAGTTCTCACTATTTAGTTGCAATCTAATTATAAAAAAATAATGGCTGCTTTAAGTGGAGATAAATTGAATTACTCTAATAAGGGCTGGAATTGTGAAAAAAAACTGTGTCTAAAATAAGAAATGATGAATAAATGAACGTCCTTCGAATTGTTTAGGAGTTGGTTGAAGGGAAAATAGCAATGGTCAGTGCCCTTAGTAATGTATTCAAGCTGCAGGAGATTTTAGATTTCTGTGTATAGAAATATTAGAATATGCTCGTGAGTGTTTTTTGTTTTTTTGCATGTGTGTGTGTGTGTGTGCGTGCGCGTGCGTGTGCGTGTGCGTGTGTGTTGATTTCTGGGCTCTGGAGAGAATATGCTCCAGGTGCTTTATAAATCGAGGGATCATAACTGATCATACCCACACAAAAGATTGTACAAATACAGAAGAAGGCTATATTTGAGTGCATTTGTGCGTTACTTAATCTTGGGATTTGTTTTAATGTTTGCACAAAAGCATAGGTGGAGATTAGGCAGGTCTGTGATCGCAAATCATTGTGGAAATGGATGGATGGAAGACAACTTACGTGACTAAAATGAGTACAGCAGAATATCCCCTGTTCTTGTGGTACTACTTTTAGGCAATTGAAAGCTATAAAGAAAATCTGCATATCAGCCTGTGTTAATAATAATGAAAATGTAGTAAAAAAAAAAAAAGTAATAAATAAATAAATCAATACATAACTGTTTCAATTACAATAAAATTTTAGTGAAATTCCACAACTTATAATGTAAAAAAGTAACAATTTACATTTTGCCAGCCATCATCCTCTTGCCTTGAAAAAAAATACCTACCGTCAACTTTTATGGTTTAGATGTATATAGTATATGACTTAGATGAGGTGAAACACAGGCCAACGTTCTCTGTGAAAACTTTAAACATAGAGGGTACAATGAGAAATTGTTGGAGAACACTCTGATTAATGTACGTCAGGTTCAAAGATGTGATTTATTAACATCTAAACAAAGAAGTCCATTCTCTAGAGGTGCCACATTTGTTTCGACCTACAGTCCTATATCTGCAGGTAAAGCAAGTTGTTAATATGTTAATAAATCTTGGCACATTCTTAAAACAGACCCTCTCATAAGCAAGTCTTTTGAAAGCCTTCCTAGATTTTGTTGCAAACAGCATTCCAATTTAAGTGATTATTTGACGAGGTCATACATGCCAAAAAAGACTTTCCATCATTTTCTGTCACATATTCCCAGTGGTCATTCCCCCTGTCACAATTGTGTCCATTTTCATGGTCTAATAAAGGGAACCTATTTAATTCACCCCAAAACAAGAGTTGAGGTAAAAGTTAGTTTCACGTACAACACTCAGTATGCGGTTTATTTTCTAAGATGTCCATGTAACTTGTATTATGTAGGTAAAACTAAACAAGAGTTTAGAACAAGAATCTGTGAACATAAGTACTCTATGCATAACAAGGATGAGCAATCATCAGTTGCTAGACATTTTTCACAGCCACAAACATTGTTTGAATGTATTACAATACATGGGCATTGAAGCTATACATGCCTCATATGGAAGGAAATACAGATAAAATCCTCCTTTAAAGAGAATCCTTTTGGATTCACTATTTGGATACATTTATTGCCAGCAGGCCTAAATGAGGAGTTTTCATTTGCTTGGTTCTTGTATCTGGTTGTCCCTGTGATGTCCCATGTGATGCAACCTGTTGCGGCAGGTTGGCTATATATGACTAATTACAACTGTGTTTTGTATGTCACCGTTGGCACGCTAAATAACGGCGTCTTGCCTGAAACGTTTGTGCGAAATTAATAATTATCAACGGGAGCGTTGTACTTATTGTAGGATTCACACCCAGGGCCCTATCTTACACCCGGCGCAAAGCGGCGCTAACGCAAACGCAAGTGTCTTTGCTATCTTACACCCGGCGCTAGGTCCATAATAACGCCTAACGCTTACACCGTCAAACTAGCATGTTTGACGGCGTAACTCTTGCGCCATCATTAGTGAACTGGGCGTGTTGGTCTTAAGATGAGGAGTGGCCAGGATTCTTTTTGGCGTATTGCTATCTTGAGCCAGCAGAAAGCGCTTGCGCTAGAACCACCACAAACCTGGTCTAAAGTCATGTCGCAGTTGTTTACATGCTATTTTAACGGCGCATATAAGTGCGTCTACATAGGCGTGTGCACAACGCGCATACCCTCCTGTCTGTTACACACAGGGGCGTGCACAGGCATGACTAAAATATCTAGATCACAATGTGAAATATTATTATTGTGTAGGCTATATCAAAAATGCATAATAATAAAAGGTTCCATAGGTCCACATACCTTTCCCTCAGCGAAGGGAAACAATGCCACATTACATTGCTCTCAGCCCACTCCATCAACATCCAGGCGATGTGCGATGGTACGGGACAATGGCTATCCATTAAAAAGGAGCTGATAACACCTATAGCTATCAAGCCTAATGCGCGAATTGTCTTTGCACCTAATGAGTGAATTGTCATTCAATGGAAAACTCGCGCACGGCAATAGACGGACATTTAAGTTCTGAAAATGCGCTTCAGATGTCATTACAATACAGCTCTGTTTATCTATGAATACAGCCTGTAAGTAAATAGAATGGTTTGTGACTGAAAAAAGTTCAAAACCTTGTCCAGTGAATATTGCATTTATTGTTTTTCAAATAGCCTAGGCTACAGCGAATTCGCTGTGCATAAGGTTTTTTTCGATAGCCTATGGTTAAAAAACGGAGATGTCACCATGTTAACTAAATTGTAACCTTAGCTATTCTTCGTCCTTCATATTTTTTTAAATTACAGTGACCAGGTTTCCATACTCTCACCGTTTAAAACCCAGCTGATTTCACCCGTTATTCCTTAACTGAACAAAACGATTTTAAAGAGAACTAAGCGTCTAATTAGAAACTAAAACAAATTTGCAGCACGTTACACAATTAATTCACAATTAATTTTAATGCCATTCTCTGCACGTGAGCTGCATGTTCTCAAGTCGCATGTTTCACGGTCTTCCTGGGAAAGTGGATTGTTTTAAAGGATTACGCTACGAGTAAAACAGGTTGGTCACATTTCCATAAACAGGACATTATTAAACAAGGGAAATATGCGTGAACTTATGGGTTGCGAACCTGACAGCTTTATTGTAGGCTATTTAGTGTCATCATTAAGGCAAAATAACGGTATGTATGTTATTAATCAATATTAGCCTACTATGCAGGTAGCCTAGTGAACTTTGGATGAAGCTTGAACTTCGAGAATTCCATGAGAACTGCCTCTTGGAATTGATGTTTGACACTTTCATTGCATAATCAAACGAATTCGCTGAACAAGCAGGCTAATTTGGCGTTTTCTAAGGTGAGACTGAAGCCATTGATAGCTTATTCTCAGCTGTTGCAGGTCCTTTTAACGAAATTTAACCGCACATATTTTGTAAAATAACAGCCCCTGTCTGGAATTACCGGGAACTCATAGGCTAATGGTTAGTCCGAATAATATTGATCATACTTAGCCTATCCTTGATCACACTAAACACGCACGAGCATGTCTGTTTCGCCATCATAAGCAATCCGCCAAGGTGGAAAAGCAGGCTTTTAAAGGGAATGGGATATGACATTTTGATTGGTTTATTGAATGTCACGCCCAAGGACACACCTATAATTAATGAAGCGACTAGGTTCAGCCCAGTTGCGCCATGCGCCGTGCTTAGCGCCAAAAAAACACGCCGTTAAAATAGCAAAAGTGGACTTGGACACGCCCTAAATGGACTTAGCGCCATGCGCTTAGACTAAGCGCCAAGATCGCCAAGATAGGGCCCCCAGTCTTAGTCAATATCATATGAAGCTGAGCACGTTCCTACTTCCTTTTCATAATTTACTTATAACGAGGCAATAAATTACCACCTGCATTAAGAAATGTTTTACAGTGCTATTACTGATTCAAAGAAGTAAAGTGTCAAACAATTCGGACACTCAGTGTATTTGCATAAATGGCCCAACTGGCCTCATTCCATGCGTATTCTTATGTATCTGTGTCGTGAAGTTCATGGTGAACTATTGTTCAGGGAAGAGAAAGATTTCAAAAGGCTGAAAACCGTACCGTTGACTGCACTGGCATTGCAATCACGGTGGGGACAATTCACGCTTCACAGCTGAGAGGAATTGTCTCCGTTGCCTCTGTCGCTAAAAAGGTGGGTGTGAGAATGGCGTTTCCTAACAGAGTGAGGACGGAATTTCATTACACACAATTGGTGCCTATTTTTTAGAGCTACTATACACTGTAAGCACAGTAAAGATGATGAAGCAGTTTCCTTGGGGATAAATAACTGAAAAAGTCCATTGAATTTTTGTCGAGGCAGCTTTGAAAAATCAACCTCGATGATTTTCCTTATTCATCGCTTTCTAAGCAGGACCCTTTCAAGGACTTTTATCATTTATTTCTTATTTTATTTCCTTCTAAGCTGATGATCTGTCATTGTAGGCATTGTCAACCCCACACTTCAACCCAATTGCTCAGTTGCTTGTAACATGGCTTATCCAAATACGGACACAGCCAGTAACTATCGTCAGGCAGACGTACGCAGTAATCTCCCCTGTGGTTTAAATAGCCGCACTTCTGACAGTTCTGCTGTGTGAATGTCCAATAAGCGCCAGCTTATCAGGTCATTTTTTATCTTCAAAGGCAAAAAGAAACAACAACATTGGGTCACAGGGGTAGGTTATACATTTTTATCTCTCATACACAACAGACCTTCTGGGATATGCTTTTTCCTCTTCTTTATAATCCAACAAAGCAAGCTTTTATTGAGTTTCGTATTCTGCAATGGAAATAGGAAATAGGAAGTGAAAAGTAAACAGACAAAAGAAAAAGGTATATTCAAAAACTGCATCTTTATAATGCAGAGTGGAATGTGGTTATAATAAAAACAAAAACTCACTATAACAATTCAGAATAAGTGTCGATACTGCAGGGACCCCTTACTAGTCCCCACAATAAGAGATGAAGAGATGCAGGACTAGATTTAATGAACAATTAGCCCTTAACTCACAATTCAATGAAAGCTTTATTTTTTTTCATCACAAGCATGTTTTGCAGGTCAGTAATTACTAAAAGGAATTCTGTCAAATGTGTGGAGAAGAAAGAGAGAGAAAAAACCACTTGCATTTATTTATAAGTCGGAATAAAAGACAAGATATTGATTGAATCCAGGTATATTGTCCGTGTTACATTCTGACAACAGAGGTATTGTGAACATAATCCTGTGAAGTGGTGTCTGACAAAGCACCACACAGGCATTTGGCTGGATCCGCTTCACGTGTACAATAGCCAACGTGTCTGCTGGCATTATACAAAAAGTCATATTCATCCCAGAAAACAGAATTCTATCTTATAGAAGTACTTAGCTTACCACTGAAGGGAGAGCATTTCACTTTTTCATTTCATCGACTTCAGACTTCATGTATTGCAGAACCTGAGGAGTATTGAAGTGGAAGAAGAGAATAGTGTTATAAAGAATAACAGATTTGACATTTATGATTATTATCCATGGGAAAATTAATTATCATATTTAATAAGGCAACCATAAGACTACCCTTAATTAACCCTTAATTATGTTTGCTAATGCCAAAATGGCTGTGTGGAGACCTCACCTGTCGATGCTCACGATGATATAGCATACACGTAGACCTCTGTTGCTTACTCAGATTAATAAGTCACCTTAAGAGCTCGCTAGATTGATTGTCATTGTTAATTAGGTTTCAAGGATATTGACGTGCTTGTAAAACACGTTCTTTCTTTCAAAAATCAATGACACAATTTGGGGGGGGAAACAGCTGACTTCAATATTCAGTTAGATGGGTCCTTCGTGTTCGTGTCATCTCAGTAAAAAAATTTATAAACTTCTGTATATGGGTGATTCTACAAGAATGGTGTAAATCGGTGGTTGTAAAGGAATTCAAATTCGTATCCTGTTTCTTCCAGACCCTAAGCATATACTGTATGTGCAATTGTCACTAAAACTAACATAACAGCATATAAATGGACAAAGTGGCAACGATTCATCCTGGTCATTATAATGAATTGTTCACCAAGTAAGGCTAAGCCCTAATTGTTAACATGCCTAATACTTTTAATATAATCAAGTAATACATTTTGCAACTAATTAAAGACAAACAGCTGTTAAGAGTTCCACCGTCCATTTATTTAGGAAGAATAACATTTCAATTTACTGCAACATTTGCTGGGGTGTCTGCTCACCATTACTGGAGGTACTAGGTGGTATGGAAGCCCTGCAAAAATATGTTCATGTCTTGCTGCCTTTTCACTAATGCCCTGTGTTTTTGGTGATTTTTCCATCATCTTCGAACAGCTTTCTGTTCTCTGGGAGACAGCTCTGTGACAGATTTAAACTTTCCCTCTTCTTTTCGTTTCCTATTTCTGTCCATTTCTTTCTTTAGATATTCCTGATACTTTGCTGCAGGGGCGATTCGAGACCCTATCTGTGGGTCCCAAACCACAGTCCTTCCCAGTCTTTCATTTTGGGATTGCTTGCTCTGAACCTTCAGTTCAGAATTGAAGTTCAACTGTGCGGGTGGTGTAATCCAAACCTGGATGTCGAATTGGATGTCACACAAGTAAGCCAACGTCGAAAGTGGTATTCCTCTACCGTTAGCGAATACAAGTGTTGACTGATAACCTTGTGGTCTTGGTAATGCAGTATTGCAGTTGATTTACTTCACACAAAAAAAACAGCTAATAATGTTAACCCAGTCCACTGAAGCAATATTAATGTAATATTAATGTCAGATAACATTATCCAGCTAGCTAGTCAATATATTCATCAGCATTTGTTAGCACGCTAGCTAGGTACTTTGCATTGTTTTAGCTAGTCAAATATGAAGGCCCTTTTTTACTTACACCCTTTTATATTAAAAAAATATTGCATAGCAAAACTCAAGGGATATTAATGCACATGTTCTATGAAAGTTAGTATGATGCAAAAGTGTATTTGACTATTATGGAATGAAAAATGTTTATGCACTACAGGAAAAGGGTTTTTGTTTTCTTGCTGAAAGGGAATTTCTCCCTTATAATGAAAGATTCCACTAAAATGAATTTACAGAGCCTTGCATGAGTTTTTACATTCACAAACAGCAATTTTTGCCAGTGAAAATACTCCTTAATTTTCTTTCAACAAGGCTGAAAGTAAAAGAAAGTTACATCTTGACTCAATGGACTCCTAAATGATGTGAGGTCATTAGAAATGGCCAAATTCTTATAGACTTGCTTTGAATAAGTTTTGTGTTGTCTCTTTTAGGTAATGCATCTTTATGTGTATATCACCTTTGTAAAAAGATACGTTTCCACTGCCTTTTTACGTGTGTATACTGCTCTTAAATCTATTCTCAAATTTTATTTTTATTTTATGAAGTACAATGAGAGCACTTTATGAAACATGCTGTAAAACTTTCCAATGAATATAAAATGAGCCTACTGTGTCCATGTGAGCATGTCGAACTGCTCACAGAATAAAATAGTTTAATATCATGCAGGGGTTCTGAAACTTAGCCTGAAGGCACCCAAGTGTATGTTGGCTTTTGTTATCTCTTGATAAATTAAGGTAGTTGAAAACAGGTTGTTTAGGTTCTTTAATCCTTTTCTAATTTCCTGTTAAACATATTAGATTAGCCTGATTGCCATTTGTGTTGTCTTTGAACCATTTTGCACAAATGTTTCCATCTGAATTAAAAGGTGCCGTTTAATTTTCAGAAAATCCACCTGTTGTCTACTGTTGCATCAATTAAAAAAGGTAACATCTTTGTAATGGGCTCATTTGACATATAGCACATTAAATAATGGAAGCGTTAGTTGATCTGACTGATTACAATTCCTGGGATGTGAATAGGACATTTATTCTACATGGCGTGTATAGCTATTTCTGAAATGATGTGGCTCAAGAGGGAAAAGACAGCAAAGGTGTCCAATTAAGAACAATTAACAACTTGTTACAATTCAGGAGTTAAAACTGTGATTGGATCGACCATACCCAGCGGTCCCCCTGGACCAAGTTTGAAGTGAGTGAAGATCCCCTTGTGCTTTCCGCTTCAAAGGTAATTTCACGAGAACAACAATTTAAAGACTTCCTGTGCCACAGGTCCGTCAGGACATTCATTTTTTCTTAACACTCATCTGAAAAGACACTGCTTAATGGACACAGCTAATCGCTGTCTTTCAAACCTGTAACTCTCACCAGTGCTCCACGAGGAGACTGATGAATCAACCTCTTCTCTGACCGCAGTACTTTTCCTTATCAGCAGTACAGGTCTCTCTATGGCCATCCTGTTTTATCTCTTGTTTTTCCTCCAGTGAAATTCAGAAAATGACATCATTCCTTTTTCATTTTCCCCACTGTGCCCTAACTATCCATCCATAGTGGGTTGCCTGCTCCTTTTTTTCTCCTTTTTCTTTTTACAAGCTGCCATCACACCTTTCCAGTATTAGCTCTGCCTCTTTGTGCCATGCACAGATGGATAGAAGACCTTTTCTCACCTTTCGCCTCTACTGTTAAAGATCCTGTTATCTTACAAGTCAGTGAGACACAAGTTAAAGGTCAGTGCGATTTATACAGATCCATAAAGACGTATTATTTGAAGGTACCCATCTCCTGCATTAGGCCTCTGGGACATATTGTTGGTGGTTAATGGACTCTACCTGCACACAGAGAGAACTGCCAGGCACGTAAGTGTGCTGCTAACATCTGTGACAGGCAGCCAATGTTATATTTAGCTCTGCCACCACGCCTCTCTTAGCACCAGTGTGTCATCAAATACGGTGCAACATGTTCCTGAAAAATAAAAAAAAACTGGTGCATAAAAAAGGAGTTAAACTACGCAACCACTCTTGAATTCTCAGTCCCACAAAAGCATGTAGGAACGAGAACAGCAAACATCCGCACATTTTCTTTGCTAGACGTTTTATTTATTAATTTACTTACTGGTTTCAATTAAAATTGTATTTTTTACATTGTAATTTGTGCCCCTCTTTGACCTCCAGAATGAATGGAAGACTCAGGACAGGAGTCCACCAACTTGATTTTCTCATACGATTACGAAAAATGACTCACTTGGACGAGGACAATGAAAGAATGGAGTCACAAAGAAACAAACACCCAGGAAGAAAAGAGCCACTCATTGGACCATGTGATCGCTGGATGAGTCTGCATTGAGAGAACAAGTGGAGGCCGTTATTACAGTTTGCTCTTTCTTTTTATAGTATAGTGGCAATGCAGGTGTGAAAGCCAGCTTTCAATTCAATAAACCTTATCATAGACCATCTGGACAATTTATCCCATGACAAACCAAACTAAAAAGTAAAGTAACATTTTTCACTCCTTTGCTAATATTATGAAACTTTTGTTATTGTAGTTCATGGAATTTTATATCGTGTTTGTACATAATTAGAAAAATGATAAGCCTGCCATTAAACATTATCCCAAACCCTAAACCCCAAATGCAAACCATTAATCATGAAATTCCTGGAATATTTTGTTGCAGACTGATTACCGATTTAATGACAGTCAACCTACAGCACAGCTACAAATTGCTTACTTAATAGAAGATGTGACCTAATAGACATCTGTTCCTACAGATATCCCCTTTGTGGCCGAAGGGACTGGTATTCGCTACATTATTGGAAGCAAGAGTTCTTGCCAGCAAACATAATTCCAGCAACTAACAAAAACACTAAATATGCAGCCCCAGATAATAATTATGATTAAAATCATATAAATTATGCAGTGTGCCTGAATAAATATTGGGTTGGAGCTTTACCCAAGAGTATGGAAAGGAATTACCCTGGGATTGTGTTTGATCAGTGGGAGGCTTAAGAGAAAACATTGCAGCGGCTCTTGATAACCTTTAAACCATCCGTTACATTAGCAACACTGGGTACCGTAGAATGTGCTGCGATGGTTTAACAAAATAAAAGATGAAACATTGATTTTTGAAGTGTTAACTGCTTTACATTGCATCGCTGGAGCAGTGTGGTATAGTGGTTAGAGGTAGTCACTGGGACATGGCGTGGAAGCCGGGCAACTTCAGACATTGTTAAAAACTGAGACTACACTGACAAGAAACCCTGCAGTGAACACCGCAGGTTGAGTTTTGCAGAAGAATTGCATTGTGTGTTGCATCTATCTTATGTTTTATGTTGTGCTCATTGTGTGAAATAAATATTCCCTCTGGGGAAATGCATTTTTTTTTTTTTAAATAGAATTGAAAATTATGATGTTCATTATAGCTAGCTAGCTAGATGTTTTTTTTGCTAGAAGGCTGAAGTTCAGTTGATGACATTGTGCTGAATAACACCTGTATTATCTCCCACAAGATACTGCAACATAAAATATAGCTGGTTTTACGCATATTGTTGTACCTTGGGGAAGATGATGGTGTATGCAGGATGTTTAACAGAATACTGGAAAAGCAATCATCCACAGTTTGTTGGTTTGGTTCTAGAGTTTGGAGCATCACACTGATTCTGGTGAATTAACATGGCTGCTTGTGACATGTTACTTCATCAGAATTGTTTCAATAGATATTCAGTTGTACAAAAACAATGTGTAAGGTTTTGTATTTTTCGGTGCACAAAACATGTGTGAGTTCTGAAATGCGTGTAATATTTCCACTAAATTCACTCCATAAGTAGTCAACACAGGACTTGGAACTCACATAACATGCAATATGTGAGAGATACAAAGACATCTGGATGCATACACTGTAGCTACATGATTTATTAAAAATGTCTTTCTCATTCAGTACTCTAATTGAAGACCCTGGTGCTAAAAGTCACATTTTTAGACAATTTAAGTTGAGCATAGAAACATGTTGTATTTGATTAGCTAAGTCCACCCTATAAATATTGTTAACAGAAAAGGTGCCTAAGCAATGCATAAAAACAGCAAAACTTTTAATGGCTGATTTTATGGATCAATGATATTTTCGGATTTGATTTTCTCAAAACAGACATTTTGTGACTTCAGTACTTTTAGCACCAGGGTCTTCAATTCCAACTGATCCTTCAAACACAACAGTCCTGAGAAGTTGAAGCCCCCCCCCCCCCCCCCCCCCCTCCCCCCTTATTTTCTATTGCAGGATTTATTTATATGAATTGTGCTTTCTGAATATGGCAGACAGTCCTCATAAGAACATACAAATCAAGTAATGACTGAGACTGGCTGCAGTAAGGAAAATTACAATGTTTGAGACGGCAGACAATGCAGACGGATGCTCCAGAATTTCCCTGGGCTTTTCTAATGACCATGACAATGGCCATAAAAAATGGCATTAATCCAAGTCTACAAACATTCCCTTTTCTGTAGTCATGTATGAACTCATCTCACCCCATGTCTTCATGAGACAGGATGGCAAGGATTTCAATAGGGGCCGTGTCTAATGTTGAGCAAAACAAGAAGAGAATGGGCTAAATTGAAGATGTGCCTCTGGAGTTGTTCAGATAGTTTGGACACACAGAAGCCAGGAGTGTTGCCATGTGACAACAGGCACGGGAAGAAACAGAACTAAATCTGTGCCAAGATGATCTTTTTTTCAAAAGAGAAGAATAAAGGAGATGGCCTAATGTGATGCATGACAAGAAGCCACAATCAATTCAGTGCACATGGCAACCCAGTGCTAGTGCAGTTCATCTGACCATTTGACCTTTTAATTAACTCTGGGGTTCATTCATCCTTCCCCGTGATGCGCTGATTATGTTCTAGCTAAGGGAGGAATTGTGATTTCTGTCGTGCTTTCGTCTTTTTTACAGAGAGATATCGGGCTATAAATGGAACTGCCGCACCCACGGTGACTGCAGGCATAAGTGAATGACAGCTAGAGGGGTTTTTTGGATTTATTTTCTCGGTTTAGCTTAATGTGATGTAACGACTGACTCAAAGCCGAAACATGATTCAGAGAAAACAGCAAATGAAAGTGTAACAAGGGAATTCATTTAAATGAAAAAACAAACAACAAAAAAATATATATATATATATATATATATATAAGCATCAGTGTGATTGTGGGTGTTGGATGAGTGTAAAAACATGCTGTGGGGTGTAAAGCATAAAACCAAAAAAAACCACAACCAAACAAAACGTCTGTGCGGTGAGAGAGAGAGGGAGACTGCTTCTGCCATCCAGGCTATATAGCCTGCTAACCAGCTATAGGAAATCTCCCCAATCTAGCTTGGCCACGCCTCCACCATCAGCACTGGCAGAACAGACAGAACACACCTGGTACAAGCACAAGTGCACATTGGGCGTGGCAGTGAATATGCTGAGATCGGGTTTGAGTTGTTTTGTCTGTAAATCCCAGATTGCCCCACACTCATGTTGCCATAGTGATGGTAATGCTGGACCTACACATCTCTGAAGTGACAAATGGGACATCTTTTCAATAATGGAATGCTCAGGCCATAATCACTGTATTGGGAAACCTATAATATTGCACACCAAAATTTGTATTAATTAATTTTTTTTATAAATATTATTTTGCATAATACACAAATGTTAACAACACACAACATGAGAGTCTCCATCAGAACTGGATTAAAAGAGCTACACTGTAAAAAAAAACATTTTTGTAAGCCCTCATTTTGCTATGTCACTTTAAACTCCAAATAAATGCACAATAAGCTTTGTTTATAATTTAGGGTCAAAGGACATCATGATTTATTTGGAAAATAGAACTGAACATGTATGTCAGCTTGCAAATGTGCCTGCCCTACTACTTGTTGCAAATAGTTTTCTGTCATAAAGCGATGTGGTTGATATATCTTACTCCCCAATTCCCACAACAGTTTCAATAGTATATTAAGGAGGGTAAACTTGTTTGTCCTCAATATTGAATATATCAGACATCTAGGATCTCAGATCTAAAATAAATTTTAATATGAGAGTGTTCATGATTGCAGGTGGGAGAATTCCTTTAGCACAGAGTGCATGGGGTGAAAATCAGACAACCTCCTCAATTACAGAGACTGAGATGAAAGTGCCTCATGTTTGCCCTTTAGATAATTGCAAGCTCAACTACAAATTGAAGGCTTTGATATCTCTAGCCTTGTGAACTGTTTCTGTTCTTTTGAACTGGCAGATATATTGGAAAGAACAGTCATCTTCTGCCAGACTGTTCATATTAGCACTCTGGCGGTCCATCCCAAGATACCGTCAACGCAATTAACCATTCTAGATGACAAAGGAAATTCTATTGAACAAATACCTATTGTGCCTGTTAAATGTAAAGTATTAACCTGACTTATTTTTCTTATTCCTAGATATTTTAGTGGCTACCAGTTATCTTGTATTCCCACATGTATACTGGTAGACATTTTTTTTTTCACTTTTAAGTCAATCAATGAAACCAATGCAATTTCAACCATGCCTACACAACAAAATATGTCAATTTGTTTTTGAAAAAATACATAATTTTTTTTTCTTTTTACACATTTTAAAATTATTATTTTAATGACATCTAGTATTTATGATGGTTGAAATATGACATGAAAACGATAAAACTGAATTAACTATAGAACAGTCATATGACCTAACCTTACCCATGGGATGTTCTTCAAGTGATTCACAGCATTTTATTTACTACTTAGGCCAAATTATTTGCCAATATACAACCTGTGTACTAATAAAAGCCAGTTAACGTGTAAATTTTGATAATTATTTGATGGGTAGGTAAGCACGCAAGCCATCATAACAGCCAAATGTGGTGGTGATAGATAGGTAGGCAAATCATCACCACAGCTTTACCTTAAAATGCTTAAAATAAAGTAGCCCAAACTAAGAAGAGAAAAATCTGCAGACTTTAACCCCTTTGCGCAGAGGCTTAATTTTACCCATTTTCGTACAGTTCTGTTTAAAGCTTTATAACTCCAGATATCAATGTAAACAAACACGAATAATGGATTAAATTAAAGAAGACCCTGGTATGATTTATTATCATGCTTTAAATTAAATTATTTTCATAACTCAGATGTAAATTATGGGCAGTGAATGCACAACCCCCGGTGAAAAACAAAATTCCACCACTCTAGTTTACAGTGAACACCTGAGAGGCAAATATGTGAATAAGGTTAAACTTTACATTTTCTGGTTTGCAAACCTCCTGTCTGCATGTGTACAAAATATGAAAGTGATATGTATTACTGCTCAAATACTATGAGGCAATTTAAAACGGTGTACCTTGGTGTCCAAAAATCTACCCAAAATGGATAATTGTGCATCACAGTAATTCAGGAGGCAATCAAAATTTTTCAACAGATAAACTCTTTTGACTTGTTGGAAGTATATTTGCATCTACATCATTAGATAATTTACAACTTTTGCAAAAGATTAGGGGAATGGTTATAGGTGTCAAAAAACACGCCCAAACCCAGATACATATGCAAAGTATCCAAGCTGTCCAAAGCTATCCATGCTATCCAAACATGAACGCAGCTTTAGTGTCCATTCGAAGCCCATTATTGGAGGCAATTAATGAGGAGAATGATTCTTAGATAATCAATTTCTTTGTCTCAGTTCAGTTTCCAGTGGCAAAAATGTCCAACACAGCCCCGTTCTCATCATGAACGGTAATTTATTACCAACCAGTCAGACTAACAATGTATGAGAACATGCACACAATTTACAGTGTCATATGAATTACTACAACTATTACTATTACAACTATGATAATTATTTCCTATATAAACATATGCCAGCCCATGGATTACTGTACGGGACAACTAGTTGCCGTGTCATCCATTTATGTCCCTATATTAGCTATGCTGTTTAACCCAACATAATGAATGGCTAGGCCACACATGAAAGCTTCTACTATAGTGTAGTATAAATTCCCAGTAAAGTTAGTCTAGCCGTAATAGATTGACAGCTAACCACCATTGTCATTACTTATGGTATACAAATCCAAGTCACCTCAGACAGGGACTTTTTTACACAGACTCCCCATAATTTATCATTGAGTCTTATGCAGGCTTAGCTTATAGCCAATACCTAATAGGTTTCTAGCTAACTAGGTATAAACTAAATTAAGACAGAAAAAGAGAGACTACAGGTCCTTTAATTCTGAATTCAGCACCACTAATGAAAACTCTGTGATATCATAAACAATAATAACACAACCTAGCTAGCCTTTATGTGGCTAGCTAGCTATACTATTATGAATACAACACCATAAAACATGCACGCACATGCACATCTTGTACACAAGGCAACACTTAGATATGGAATCCATGCTGTCTGCTTCAAATGAAGAGTCATGGATGTATCTCATCTGAATCCAGAGAACGGCTACAGTATCCAGCAGTTTCATGCACTGAAAATATTTTTGTCACTTCGACTCCGCCATTGTACAAATAAAACAATTTCTCACAAGAGTTCACTAGCGATCCGTATGCGCTCTCTTGTGCAAAACCACAGAGACTCATAGCTTAACGGCACATGTTGTTTTGAAATACATCTCTGAGAATCGCTCACAACTGTCTAATGACTAATAATTACACCACTTTGGAAAGCACATTCTTTTTGGATATTAAGGCTTTCAATCAATTACAATTAGGTCCAAGACATACTACACTCTCTGAATTGTGTAATGTTCTGCAAACAAATCTTTTAGATTTCGCCCATGTTGAAACTGACATTGTACACTACACATAGGCAGAAAGGGCAGAAAATAACTGCATAATCTTAGAAAGGACGTATCTGGCTTTAATGCAGATAAGGTTATGACTTTATTCCATACTTTATGAGAGATTGTCATAGCAGAAGGAAATTATGTTGTGATGACAGATATTCACTCTAATACGTGAGCAGGCAAAATATCAGTTTAATTTACCTATATGTTTTTTTATTGTTGCTGGGATAGTATAAACTGTAGAAGAACTGTAACCATCTCCTAAATATATTTAAATGTCAATTATCTTCAATCCAATTCGCTCTCATGTAGATCACACTGTAGAGTGGTCGATATACTTTTCTGAAATACGGGAGACAGGTGGCACGTAGGAACCCGACTTGCGCTGATGAAGACAATATGCAGGTTTCCATGGTACCTCGCTTTCTGACGTGGTACAGTAGGATATTTGTGATGTAAACCCCAGGGTCTACGCCACTAGGGTCACTGCACAGGGGTTATATATACAGTATATATATTTTTTTTTTTTTTAAATCTTGTCTCATCACATTTACCTGTTGTTTTATTGTACAGGGGTACCAGGGGTCACTGCACAGGGGTTATAATTATTATTTATTTTTTTTAAATCTTGTCTCATCACATTTACCTGTTGTTCTCTTGTACAGGGGTACCAGGCTATTCTCAATTACATTACATTATAGGCATTTAGCAGACGCTCTTATCCAGAGCGACTTACACAACTTCTTATTACATTTATCCATTTATACAGCTGGATATATACTGAAGCAATTCAGGTTAAGTACCTTGCTCAAGGGTACAACGGCAGTGTCCTACCTGGGAATCGAACCTGCAACCTTTCGGTTACAAGTCCAGTTCCTTAACCATTATACTAACACTGCCCGCCCTATGAGCGACTCAATGAGCGACTCACCACTTCTCAAAGACTAAATTTAGGGGGATGCTGATGACATTAAACATTTGGAAAGGGTTATTGCCATTCAAGCATGGTATGTGGGCGTATCATTTCTGCAGGGACTAAAAACTCTATTTACATTCAGGTCAGAAAATGCATATGCACTTCTGGGCCACAGGTATTATAATTACAAGCCTCATACCTTTCGAAGCAGCCTGCAATTTGTCACAATCACACGGCAGATGGAAGACATCAGATGAAGGAAGCCTTACTATCAGCAGTGAAACTGTGGTCAAACTCAGCAGACTTATATGTATTTTCAAGAGCCAGTAGGGAGGGAGATGGGGAGAGAGAGAGTGTGTGAGAGAAGAGAGAAAGAAAGAGAGAGAATAACCAATTATAACCTCATGGTATGTGAAAATATACAGTAATGCAATTGGCAGCTTTCAATGTATTTGGAGTTTCATGTAGTCAGTGAGAGAACATTGACATTGAGATCAAACATTTGTGATAGTGACAAACCTTTCATTACCACTATGCAGTTGCAAGAACTGACAATGGTACCTAGATATCCATACTGATTTTGCTATTATGTTGCACTTTGCTATTATGAAGGCCAAATTGGAACCAACCAGTATGAAGCTGCCCTTTCAAATTCGCCACTCTAGCTGTTGCTTAGAGATATTTTAATGGGCAGGCTGGGCCTGACCAGCAGCTTTCCGAAATTTCCACTTTCAGCACGATAGTGAGTTTTATGCTCGTGGGCTGAGGTGGCGTAGAATAGCGAGCGTCTTTCATCGGCGCGCCAGCGTACGGGCGTGTCGTTTTTGACAAACTGCACAGGGCTTTTCAGCACGTTTCTCATGCATTTCAAAGCAGGCAGCTCCAGCTTTGATATTGAGCTCCATTTGCACACCTGTGCCCCATAAAGTTTCTATGAACATTATCAGGATAAGCGTCACTTTGGCTGTCAAAAGAGGGAAGTGGAGTAAAGATCTAGTGGCTAGAAGCTGGGAGCGTAGTTCTAGGTTTGCTAAATCGCGTGGATATTACTGAGGCGCGCGTGGCTGCGTGGGTAATTGCGTCCGATGACCCCCCTACACTTCTGAGCATTGGGACAGTTGGATAGAGTTTGTTAGCTGCACCTGCCTAGCGAATGGTTGCTCCCATGGGGGCTGAGCCACAAGCTTGGTGCACCATTAAAGCCCACTGACTCATTTTCTACAGGGGATGGCAGTTAGACATGTGTATAGAGGGAAGGTAGACACATAAACACAGCGCATACCTGCGGATCTCAATGTTCCACACTATTCAGGACTCACTGTACATACTTCTTTTCCAAATTAGGAATACTGCATATATTAGAGCATGGATCCAACCGATATTTTCCCATAACTTTGACTTGCTTCGTTGTCAATGGAAAGCTATCCAATTAGATGCAATCAAATCAACAGAAACCCGGTGATAATGAGTGATCCAAGTTTAAATTGGCCAACTTAGTTCATTGTGAAAAATACTGAAAAACAGATGAAGCCAAGCTCGCTGTCTTTTCTGTTTGTTGTCCCCTGGCTGCACTGGAAGAAACTGATTCTGTGCTGTGAGCAGGACTATGATGGGCAACTGATCTGATCTGTGTGGGCAAGGAAGCCACAACTAGATGAAAAAAGAGGAAGTAATCATGAAAAACAGTCATTATTATTATTATGACATCCACATTTACAAAATATATGACAGTACTAGTTATAATACATTATTATAAATAGAAGCAGATCTTTCAGTGCCAAAAACCGTACAATATATCCTTCTACCTTTTCCCCTCTGCCAGGAAAGAACTGTCAGAAGTTATTTCTGGTCACTCTGAAACCATAAATAATTTGATTGTCATTTTTTTAAATATTTGCTGTGCTAATGCAGTTACTGCCGTGCCCTAAGTACACACATTATGCAGACCTTACTGTAAGCAGATGAACACAAGATCTACTGTATATGATATGCTGTGATCTCCAACCTTGGCCCTAGGGTGGTGTATCGCCTAAAGCACTGGTGCATGATACAATGACCCACCCCATAGTCTGGAGTCAAATTATAACCATGCAAGCACTTATTGTGGCTGGTAGAATTACAAGATGGTGCAATATTAACTATAGCACAATGTGGAGAGGAATGGTTTCTGTTAGGAGGGTATGCCCCACATTACCATGAAAGAGCTTCTCTTCTGGTAAAGTGGTCACCTGCAGTCTGCCTGTGTGACCTATGCAGTCACCTGACTCAATCACTGTGCAGTTCAGCTGGAGGTGCTAGCAAGCACTCTCTGAAACTGAGGTCACTACAGAAAATTAAATGGCCCTACAAATACAGGTCGTTCCAGAATTGTGGTCAAATAAAATAAACCTTGCAGATAAAATCAGTTAAAGATTAATCCTCTATAATAAATGTTAAAAACAAAAAACAAAAACATTCTAAAATTATTTATCTAAATCATTTTGCAGATGCTCTAGGCTTTCCTGTAATGCAAAAAAAAAACAAAAAAAAAAACAAGACTGTAGGTAATTACAAAAATAAATAAACAAATGAAATTCTAGAACAGTCCATATTAAAAACATAGGCATTTTATTAGTATTCTTGAATCTGGGGAGAAATGTCCTCAGCACTGATTTTCCAATAGATGCTCACTCTCTGGTTAACAAGCCATAACCTTCCTCACTATCATCATTATTCCCCATTCCCAGTGATTAAAATCAACATTTACAGTGAGAAATTAATGGTGACATTTCCAAATGGATGAAACATGCTTGCTGAAGGAAAATATGAGAAGTGTGTCAAAACCTCAATAGTCACATCGCCAAGTAATCTGACTTGTAGTTGTCATGGATGTATGACTCCACCCAAGCCTATTATGATTAATAACTTATTTCTGTGCCATGGAATAAGGGCAGCATCAGTATTTTCTCTGCTGCGTGCTACCGTGTTTTTTTTTTTACATGTGATTTTAATTATATTGACGATAATTCTTGGTTCTAAGGTCTACTCACAATGCTGACAAAGATTACTGGCATTCAAATGCTTCAGGTTAAATATATTGAATATGATCTGCAGAAATACAGCCAACCAATACCAATATAGTCAATGCTCACAGACTCACTCTGGAGAAATTGAACATGCCTGTCAGTAATCCAGGCTGAAGTGATGATTTTGAAGAGTGGACTGCATAATGGATGTTGACATAGTTAAGGACCATGCGAAAGATATTTTATGATCCACTCAAAAAGTCTGGGGGATAAAGAAAAATACCATAGCCTTTGAGTGATAGAAAATACAGAAGAAATCCTTTCATCAAGCCAAAAAAAGCTAAAGTGAATATTTTAAATTCACATATGCCACATCATAGACACACTTCTGAATGCAAGATTAAAGATGGGATTTTTGTTCAGCTAGTTCATAATGTACATGTAAAATACACCTGGAAATACTGTACACACTGCACAGACACACTGTATACTTGTGAACTACAACTTCCTCTTGTGATATGAATGGCACTGCGATATATCTCATATTGACATTCATAGAGGAGAGCCATAGGCCACCAGCCCACCAGGAGATGTGGACAGAGTAGCGCACCAGGGCCGGTTCTAGGCATAGGCGAGATAGGCGGTCGCCTAGGGCGACAAATTGCCGTGGGGCGCAGTGGCACGCGCAATTTTTTTATTATTTATTAAATTAATTTCATTCCCTACTGTTTCTATTGCATGCAGCCCCCCCCCCCCCCCATCATGCAATTGTTGTTTTTTAATTTTCCCATACTCTTTTCCATACTTTCCGCCTCTAGCGTGATGCCCCCAACCCCGTAATGCACCCTCTCTCTGATTTTGAACCAGGCGAACACTCCTTGAGTCGTTTCAATTACACAATCTAGCTAACGTTGTAAAAATATGAAGAGGACTAAGCCCTCGGGCGCGCAGGGGAGGAAAAGAAGAAAGGAGGAGGAGGAGAAGCGTGCACAAAACAGAGGTAGGCTATGTCATGTCCATGTATTAACATTTTCGTTTCTTATTTTGGTTAATATCAAGCTAAACAAACATTCACTAGCTAGCTAGCATCATGCCATTGCCCACCGAAACCTGACATAGCTAGCTAGCTCTGTTGACATCTGATAATTATGTTTATTTTATATTAGCTTGTCCCTGCTCGCAACATAAACAAATCATTTGCTAGTTACTACTGTATGATATTAATTTTGATAGTTTTAGCCCACTTGATAACTGCTAGCTAGCTAACTTCAGCTACATGGTGGTCGATCAACAGTCTACTCTGCAGGCTACACCACATGCTTGCTTTTAGGGGATTTAGCGATCAGGCTTAGGTTTCCTGTTTCATATAAACTGCTTTTTTTGGGGGGGGGGGGGGGGGGCACCAAATCATAATCTCGCCTAGGGCACCTAAATGCCTAGAGTCGGCCCTGTAGCGCACCATATAATATATTATTTGAGGTTACTCTTAGAGTTGCCTTCATACTATAACTTGTATAGTGTTTTATGTTCTCCTTTGCGGAACTAATTTCCTGAATCCAGATTAGTATTACAGTGACCAGGTTGTTGAAATTCAAGAAAATAAATTGGAGTCAGCTGTTTAGAGCCTGACTTTGCTTAAAAAATGAATTTTTGTTTTTTTAATTTGGAAAGCATCAAAGGATTGTCAGTCAGGGACAGGGTACTGTGCAACTGGGGGGTGAGAGGGATGACTATACCAGAAAGTAACGTGATGTTTTCATCACTGTTCAGAATGAGATACACATTAGCAGCACAGCACCACACTTTAGCATGAAACACATACCTCTTTCAGACAGACAGACAGCTGAGATATAGGACTGAAGTCGCGGTGTGAGCTACAAACCTGGAAATCTGTTCTGTCAGCACAAGATGAGAGCCTTCCACACCAACTTTCATCTTCAAAGACTTGCAGCTGATTTTGAGATCCAGTTTAAAACGCGTGTCTGTGTGAGAAATGTACCCTACAATGAATGATTTATGCATCAAATAACCACAGTGTACAGGATGGCCTGAGGGTGACTTACTGTTCTGTCTTATCCATATTCTCTGAAAATTAACAGCCTCCGTTCCCTGAAAGGAGAACACAGATCAGTTATCTGAACAAAACAAAGATTGTATCTTAAGCTATGCAGGTCTAAGGAGGATATGCAGGTCTAAGGAGGATAATGCAGGACAGATTTAATTGGGGAAACACAAGTAATTTTAACATTTGATTATTTGCTGTCATTTTAATTGGATCTTGTAATTTAAACATCCAAAATAAAAAGTGGTCATTGACATTATTACAGTTATTGCATGGTTTTCTCATTTAAGGTTTTGCATATCGTAAGAGTTGTGTTCTTTTTGAATTATCAATTGTGCCTCTAACACTATGGGATCAGGGTGGCAAATGAACTTTTTGGCCCACCAGCCACAGTGGCAGGGTGATGCCCGAATTTTACCATCCATCCAAAATTTTTAACAAACATAAATACCTAACACATAACATACTTACACATCCAATCCAGTATTTGAAATACTGCTAGCTAGCTAGCTAAGTTAGATAGTCGCTGTATTCTCTCTAACTTTGTCACTAGCTAGCTAAGTAAATGTTAGCAGCTGGTGCCGTTCAGCCAGAGTTGTGTGGAACTCCTGATATGGCAAAATATCCACCTTGCACTCTCGAGTTGATGTGCCTACACTATAATTCAGAAAAACATACCATAAAATTAAAAACTCACGCTGGACTATTAGGTTAAAGATAGGTACATGGTTGGTTTTCAGAGTTCTCAATTTCATTTGAGATTTGTTGTTCTGTTTTCCAATTTGTTAATTTGCCATTAAGTTTGCTACCCCTTTCAGTTAAATGATTAACTGAAGCAAACTAACAGCACTAGAATCACTCTTCTTTCTTTTCCTTGATTTTGCCTTAGTCTAAACAGATATGTGGCTCTCACATAAATTCTAGCAAGCCTGACTAAAAGACAAGATGAGAACTTCAAAACTCACCACATATTGATTAACAAGCATTGTTAACACACTGAAAATATCCTGGAACATTGGCTTACAAATAAAAGACTAGGGGTTGCCAAACAACAAAACAAACACACTGTGAAAAGCTACAAACCCCAATTCCAAAAAAGTTAGGAAAGTATGTCAAATGCAAATAAAAACAGAAAGCAGTGATTTGCAAATTATCTTTTACATATATTTAATTGAAAACAGTACAAAGAAAATATATTTAATGTTTTACCTTATCAACTTTATTGATTTTTGTAAATATACGCTAATTTATTTATTTATTATAAAAATTCATGCATACAGAACAAAGCAAAGAACTACAAGACAACCCATCCAACACATTTAAATCAATCAAGTACCACACAATTTCCCATTAAAGAAAGCCCATAATAACAACACACAACCTTATCCCAAATGTGTCAAAGTTGGACGTGAAGCAGCCGTCTATGGAAGCAGCGTGCACATTAACGTTAAATGTTGCCCGGCAAATACATACAGTATTATAATATACTAATAATATATTCATATAATATAGCCTACTAATATTATAGGCTATAGTATTAGTAGGCTATAATCTCGTAGCCTAACCAATGACTGTACACTGTAACTACTCAATAAATATTTGTATGAGTGTTCTGTAATGTAATGAGACACCTAGCCTACTTCATAAAACTTTATTAATTATTTATAAGTATATATTATATTTTTATTATTTTTGGGGTATGAATAATTCTTAAATAAGCCTATTCATACATCCAGCGAACACGCACCCTAACGAAAAATGATATCTACTACGTGTAGGCTATATACACATTTAATTAAAGTAGGCCTACAACTACCACCATGTTCAAAAAAACCTTCCATAGGTAAACAGGTGAATAGGTAACAGGTGATGCTATCATGACTGGGTATAAAAGGAGCATCCACGAAGGCTTGGGCGTTTACGAACAAGGATGGGTCAAAGTTTGTCACTTTGCAAAACACTGCATGAGCGAATAGTCCAATAGTTTAAGAACAATGCCCAATTGCAAGGAATTTAGGGATTTCACCATCTACAGTCCATAATATTATTAAAAGATTCAGAGAATCTGGAGAAATCTCTGTGCGTAAAGGGCAAGGCCGAAAATCAATATTGAATGCCTTCGATCCCTTCGACGGCACTGCATTAAAAACCGACATGCTTCTGTAATGAATATAACCACATGGGCTTGAGAATATTTCGGAAAACCTTTGTCAATAAACACAGTTCATCGCTGCATCTACAAATGCACGTTAAGACTCTATTACTCAAAGCGTAAGCGATATATCAACAACATCCAGAAATGCTGCTGACTTCTCTGGGCTCAAGCTCATCTGAGATGGACTGACGCAAAGTGGGAACGTGTGCTGTGGTCTGACGAGTCCACCTTTCAAATTGTTTTTGGAAATAATGGACATTGTGTTCTCCTGGCCAAGAGGAAAAGGACCGGGATTGTTACCAACGCAAGGTTCAAAAGCCAGCATCTGTCATGGTATGGGGGTGTGTTAGTGCCCATGGCATGGGTAACTTGCACATCTGTGAAGGCACCATTAACGCTACATATGCATTTTATGAGCAACTTATGCTGCCATCTAGACGACGTCTTTTTCAGGGACGTCCCTGCTTATTTCAGCAAGACAATGCCAAGCCACATTCTGCACATGTTACAACAGCGTGGCTTTGTAGTCAGAGAGTGCTGGTGCTAGACTGGCCTTTCTGAAGTCCTGACCTGTCTCCCATTGAAAACGTGCGGTGCATTATGAAGCGCAAAATACGACAATGGAGACCCCGGACTGTTGATATCAAGCAAGAATGGGAAAAAATTCTGCTTTTAAAACTATTGAAAAAAATTTGTGTCCTCAGTTCCCTAAAGATTACCGAGTGTTGTTAGGTGATGTAACAGTGGTAAACATGCCCCTGTCCCAACTTTGTTGGGACGTGTTGCAGGCATCATATTTAGAATGAGCGTATATTTACAAAAAACAATAAAGTTGATTAGTTAAAACATTAAATATCTTGTCTTTGTACTGTTTTCTATTGAATACAGGTCAAAAAGGACTTGCGAATCATTACTTTCTGTTTTTAATTACATTTTATACACAGTCCCAACTTTTTTGGAATTGGGGTTTGTATATAAAGTATATATTGCAGCGCAAAAGTGGAACACTTGTCAGTTTCAAATGCACATATGCACGCACGCACACACCCACACACAGTTGCTCTTAAACATAAAGAGTAGGTCTGTATGGTAGCCCTTAGAATGTCATAACTTTGTTTAAAAACTCCAAAGTATTGTTTCTGGTAAGTCCTGTGATGACCTACAAGATAAAAGAAAAAGACTGTTTGAGGTGCAGTTGAAGAGGAAGATATACAACAACAGCAAAAGTAACTGGCTTCTATCATTTCTTTGCCAGAACTGAAATCAGGAAAGAATTCAGAAATTATAAAAGGAACTCTGGACTGAATTCTATGGTGCCTACTGTGGTTTACTCCACTCTCCACATCTGAAGTAGTGATTGAATAAATGACAATGAGAACTATATACTATTATGCAAAATATAGTGGAACAAAAAATGTGAAAAGTGTAAAAAATGTGAATATTAGCCTATTCATCTGCCTGTTTGGTCCATGGCCCATGTGACCAGAATACATTATCTGTGATGCTTCATTTCTAGTCTAGAAAATCACATTGTTCATTTAAACAATAAAGGGAAGTACGCAGCAAAATCGAGCAAGCCTAGCTTTATGTATTGGCAAACTAAAAAGGAACAGATTGAGCTTGCAATCTATAATGCAGAGGCTTAGGAGATACAAAAGGATGCCAAAGCAAGGAGAACATTATATTCACGCAGCTATTAAAAATCCTATTTTCGCTTTCATAATTCCCTTTACCATGGTCTGTTCTTCCATTTTTTGAGTTCATATTGTACTTTCATAGGATTTGAATTTCCAAGAAAGAGTTTTTTTTTTTATTTCCTTCTGAAAACGAGCTCAGCTTCAAAGTCGATTCTGTACTGTTGGAATTTATTTCAGGCCAAGTCCTTTGTAAAATAACCCCTCCTCAGCATTCCCACAGTAAAATGACTTATACGCTCTTATATGTGAGGGGATGAAAGTCAACAGCAATGCAGTTTGGCTTTCTTTTATGTATATTCACCATACTAAAATGCTGTGCCTCCACTGTGTTAATGTCACTAGCTGTTAAGTGACCCAATTGTGTATTCCTGTACAGATTAATGTTGAAGTGCACAAGAAAACCGATATTGAAAGCTGGTTCTGCAGGGTGCAATGAATTATAAACTGTCCACAGAAACAGAATAGAATGCACGTATTGCTGTGTCTGTCCAATTAGCACAATTAATTGCAATACTTTTGCTCACTGCTTTTAAGACAAACACACGTGTGTATCACCCACCCCTTCTTCCCTTTGAAGTCATTTTGTTTGACAATGATGAGAAGAGACATGCTTGCTATTAGCTTCAATAAGTGTGGTATATTTTCAGCATGAGTGCAGATTCAGAAGCTAAATGTCGAAAGAAAATCAGCAGGCCTATATTTAATTCTCACAAGGTCTATAGTACCAATCATGCTGTTATTTCTTTTTTTTTAACTTCATGCTAGCCTTCCTGTGGTTCCTTTTGGGGGAGCAATACAATTTAAACTGCAAAGCTACCATAATCATCAGCAATACAATACATCTCATTTCAATGACAGGTTGACAACATTAGAAATGTGTTCACAATGGATATTTGCATTATGGTAAGGCAACTCAGTAGTAACCTAGCGAATCTTTAATGCATATGACCTTCTGGCTTTTCTTAGCACCTTATTACCTTATTTAATCCCTTATTTATCTATTCATTTATCTTTGCCATTTTCATAAATTCTAAGAGGGAGATAATTAATAGGCCAGAGGTATATGGGTTTTTATTTTGTGGCAGTGAAATTAACAGTGATATAATAACATTGTTTTTGTAATTTTATACTGCATTTATAGTTTGTACTTTTGCTTACATTACAGTGAATATTGAAAATTAAAAAAGCCTAAAAATATTTTTAACTTTTATTAATTTCATTACAATCTCTACTGTTCTCTATGCAGTTCAATAGTGTCCCATAGATGGCTTTGTGATGCAATCTTGCAGTCAATTTGTATTATATTATTTGTATTAATACTGTATAATATGCGCTACAATAAGGGGACATGCTCACTAAATTATTTAAGGTGATATAGCCTTTCATTACTGACTTAGTAAGCTTTCATGTCCCTTAATTTTCAAAAGTAAATTTGAAGTGAGCAATAGCCCAAAAGTTGTTGAGCCATTTACATTGCCTACACCTAAAATGTGATTAATTACTTACCAATAAATGAAAATGCACATGACAAATGAATAACCACCCAATATGCAGCCTTCTGACACAGACACATTGAATTGCTTTCTCAAAATCTGATATCTAGCTATGGTTTACAACTTTTGCTTTGAGACAAAGGTACAAGCAGGTACTTAAGGAAAAGTGTTTGTCTACAGGATATACTCTAAGTAGCTTCTCCCGAAGCCCAGGTCAAAGACCAAATCCAACTCAAATTGAATCATTTCCATCATTTCCACTACTGGGAACAAAAACCGAGGTATAGTGATGTGTATCGGGGAAAATAGACATGAAAAATGATTTCTGAGTTCGACTAGTTTTTTCATGTGCACATTTGGTGGCCTGTTCGGCCAGATAAAAACAGCCCAAAATGTATAGAGCTGCCAGGAACTATCAACCACTGACTAAAATGAACCTGTAAAAACTTTAACAGAAAAAACTCTATGATTCATGCATACCCCAGAGTTTTGATAGTGACAGTAAGTCATTGATAACACATGGTATCTGGGGTTTGTGAAGTTTCATTCTCCTCTCACTACCAAAAACATCCAGTCATTCTTTCTGAGAATTTCTAAATATCACTTTTGGGGGAACATGTCATGATTGTTGCAGAATTGAGTGACTAATGCACTTTTTACTCATTTGTTTTACTTGTCTGACATTAAAGAGAAATAGTGAGTTTTTATTTTTTTTATCAGAGATGCAATGAAGAATGTTTTATTTCTGTTTGCAGTCAGGCCAATGATTTTATCGGAAATATAACTAACCTTAAGTACTACATAAGCTGCATTAATTAAGAATGACTAAATATCATGATCAGTAAACCATGGATACAGATGAATTAATACTCAATATAAACTGCTAATTAGCAAACATAACTTTTCTCAGATTGCAGTTTAACAATTATTCGATATTTGATTAAAAAGTGTACTTTGATTGGTGTGAAACAAGTGTTAAGGTGTCTATAAAAATTGTCTATTTTTTTTCCTAATGAGATGGAGAATTTTAGTTACACTTGGTGAAATATAAATAGAGGGTCAGACTTTTTTGCATTGGGACTGGATTACACTAGTCTTATCTATGCTCTAGTTTTCTCTGCACAGTAAGAAGAAGCCAAGAGACAGTTTGCATTCTGGCAGGAAACCTGGTCAAACTTGAGACCCTGTTGATACAACTCGTGTTAAGCTGTCTAATGGATGAAGCCAAAACAGAGAAAAGTACAAATATGCGCACTGAGGAACATATTCAATAAATGCCCTAGGACTATCACCAGAATGTGTTGCATCTATCTTACATTTATATACATTAATTTCAATAGCTGTTAAGCACAAGCATTCGAGTTATGGACTGTGGAAAAAAAGAGGTTCAAATAAAGGAGACAGTGAGGCAGCTGAGTCTTCGGTGGACTGGAGAGCTGGTACAGTGTGGGTGGACTGGGCACCAGGGATGCTGGGGGGGACCAGCATAAAGATCCATTGTGAAAGCGCCACTTCACAGTGGAACATGTCAGCCTCTCTTCAACCGAAAGACATAATTAGGAGGTGTGTGGAAGGACATGTTCATTATATTCCTATATACAATTCCTGACAGAGGCCATTGTGTCACTGTGCATTGTCGGGAAGAAAATATACCCCAGGAACTAAACCAACCCACGTCACAATTAAGGTTCCTTTTATTTCCTTTCCTTTTCTATTTCATATGAACTATTCTATCTGCAGCATTGTACCCCACATATCAAGTGCTCACATAAGCCATCCAATCAAAACACCCAGCTAATACACACCGTTGCACTTAGAGATTTATTTTTGATTTTTTCCCGCCATTTCTTATTTTTTATACTACTCGCAGCCTTGTTTGTCTTTTTTTTGGCTTTGTGTAAGCTTGTGATGGTGGCTAGGTTATGCCTTCATGCTGTTCCGTGGTTTATCTGTGTGCACTATGCTTTCGGCGGATGTAATGCCGATGGGAGATTTAAGGGATGAAAAGGAAATCATGAGCAGAAGACATGACTGTGAAAAGCATGGGTCCTTACCCTTGCTCATGACTGATCTAAGCATGTCCATGAAGGGGTAGGTTTTGGAGACATTGGATCATCTGGCACATCTTTCAATCAACTGAACTTGGCTCCCAAGTGGCACAGTCAGGGTCCAAAATGAACTCCCTCCAAGCTTCAAATAAATGTTCTCTCTGGGAGGTTAATCATGCAGGCCAACCCTTATTTATTTTTAGGTAAAATCGCCCTGATTTTGGCGTAAGGAAAATCAAATCACAGAGAGACCCAATTGCTTGGTCCTGTAGAAACACCGTAGCTTGTTCATCGCTCCAGTAAATCAGAGCCTTTCTGTGTGCGAACAACCGGCTTTCTGACAGAACTATAGTACAGCAGAAATGCTGAAGCAGCTAAAACGTGCTAAAGAGTTCGATTTAATTTCAAGGTGGAGACATTTTCCCTGGCGTTGCACCGCCACAGGAAAAAGAATAGACCATCACCGAACGACGATAATGAGAACAGAATTAACATTAATTCTGACGCCTGATATTAGTTAGCTGAATTAGCCAGCCAACTCAGCCTGCCATGACATTAATGACAAAGGAAATACCCTCACTGTCGGATGCTGTTAAAATGTAGTTTTGAGTCCTCTCAGAATCAAAAAATTGCATCTCGTATCTGTCGTGTCTGATTTAGTTTAAAACGGCTGTATGAACCATGTGTAAATGCATTTAGTTTTAGCAATGTTGCTTAATATCTAAGACCATCTTTACGAATGGCTAAGCATATCCTTTTATAAATTATCTTCTCTGCATTAAATCCTTAAGTGTTCTATTTCTAATTTAATATGTTTATTGCAGTGGGGAATGGTTATTTTGTTTATTGAATTGACTGGAAATTGCATAGGCAACCACCTAACATGATATAGTGCAATTTCCTTATTTTGGCCGGTTTTTTTCATCTACCCGCCACCTTGGCTGGTTAGCCAAATGGTTAATTTTGGATACTAATTATTATTAAGGCACTTGCCACAAGCACATCCTGGACCCCATAGCGTGAGCATTGCAGAATCAAGCATTGGGGTTGTATCATCATGTCACTGATCCTTGCATGGGGTACAGGTGGCACAGCAGTGACTGCAGAAGCACTAGCAATTTGTCAGTGGGATGAAAAAAAATGACCAAAGCTGAGTGCAATTACTTCTTGAGTCGGGATAGACAATGCAGCAGCTTAGCGAATCCGGTGCAAACAAATTGCATTCTATGTGCTCTTGGAGTATCGGGAAGGGCAGTGCTGATAGAACTCACTGTCTCCCTAAATACTTTGGATGAAGAAAATAAGAAAATCTCGGCTGTGAAAAGGTCACGTGAACTATGAAATATTATCTGTCCTACTTTGCAATATGAGGGAGGAAAGTCATGCGCCTGAAACGTCCAATAAAAAGACAATGTCTCCTGCTTACGATGTAAATAAAATGGCCGTGCGGAACAACGTGTCATGCATGCACGCATCGTTCTGTTAAAAAGCATAGCTGATGACAATCGTCTTTGAAGTGAACTCGCCTCTGCATGCGCATTTGTGCAATTTACTGCATGAACAAATTTCCTTTCAAATAATTTTTTTTTTTTAAAAAGGAAGGTGCAACCTCGTTTCATTTTTGGTGTGGGAACTTCAATAATTAACACATTTATATTTCAGTGGATTAAATTAGGAAGGCTTTTCTTGGTGATTTTTCACCAGAATGTCTGCATTCATTCTGTACTGCTGTGTCTTGCCATTAGTACTTTATATATTTGAGGATAGCCTTTTGCTGTGTCCAATTAAGACTGCACTGTACACTTTATTCTTCATAACATCAGTATCTTACTGTACACTACACTCTTACGCTTTGGTAAATTTTAGGGGTCAACTGTTATGGGGTTTTTTTCAGGGGCAATGCAAAATTAGGGCCGATATTCATTATGAAAATTATAGAGTCAAAATTCACTGTAACACTGTTGTGTCTACTGAATAGAGAGAATGGTCACACTTTAAACAAAGTCTCCATATAAAGGCTTCATATAGCATATATAAAGTCTTCATAAATGTGACATAATGGCTTCATAAATCACACATAAGCAATCATGTCATGCTTCGTAAAGGGTGACATAACATGTTCTTATGCAACATGTTATGCCAAATGCATCACAGTTAGTCTAGAATCCTACGTAAGCATGTTTTATGTCACCCTGTATGTTTAGCCATTAGCCGGGTGACATTGTTGGTTATGTCACATTTGGCATAACATGTTACATAAGAAGGTGTTATGTCAACATTTAGGAAGCATGACATTTGCTTACGTATGATTTATGAAGCTATTATGTCATGTTTGTGAAGGTGTTACATACGTATGTTATACAAGTCCTTTATAAGGAGACTTTGTGTAAAGTGTGACCGAGAGAACAATACCAGGCACAAGTTTATACTATGTGACCACTAGGTGTCACTGCTGAAATTATACTTTTCCCTGTGTACCCACTGGAGAAAGAGGAGAAGGTGATTAAAAATAATTCTTCAGTTCAGTGCTATTGTGTCTGCAGTCCTTGTCTTTGCTTACTTTCATTTTACGTACTGAGTACACCACACAAACTCCAACACAAAGCTTCAACATATGTTTAATTAAATACATAGAGCATTTGAACATTATATTAAAACATAAAGTGCATGGAGCTTCCAGAAGGTACACACATTTTAACAATCCCACCAGGCAGCAGTGAAAATGAAAAATGGAACCCTTCTGTGAACCTTCTATGTGCTTCATTATTTTTTGTCTGGCACCGTCAAGAGTGGTCTGCAAAGTCATCGGTCCATTTTATCTTTGTCTGTATTTTGTGAATTAAATGCGTAGGCTATCATTCTAGAGAAATACGTTATCGAGTGACTTTCGTAACTTTTGTATGCTCTTTTTTTCCCAACTACCGAGTTATGCAACTTTAGCATGCTGTTCTTACCTGGGAAAAACAACTCAATGAAAAAAAATGCTTCTCGGACATTCTGTGACTTTCTCGCATCTCTCCCACAATCCCAGAGAAGAGTGTTGATTGGCTATTTACTCATCATTGTCCATGTTTCAACCAATCTGATAATGCTGCAGGCGTGACATTGAGCCAGAGTACAATACTGTACCTTTTAGAGAGTGGCTGCTGTATCAGAGGAGTGCATGCATCACAGTAACACAAGACCGAAAACGGCCAGAGCCAACGCCAAAAGGTGTCTGCATCCTTTTGTTCTCACTGATGGGCCATTAGTCTTCCATCCCTCATAGTGCATGAAGCGATAATGGCCGAAGCCCAGCGCCCAACAAGTTAGAATAGACCTGTTTCACATACTATCTATCTTCAGAAAAAAAAATTTCCAAAGTCGCGCTGCAGCAGTCCAAACACAATCAGGGACCTTATCCGAATAAAACCAACATGAGTGGTTCTGTTGATAAATTACATGGCTCCCTTTTGAAAATAAATAATAAATTATTATGTGGAATGTAACTTCACTACACCCAATGTTATTAGGAGTTGTACACTGCATATAGGCTGAGACCATACAATTGTCGTGAATGTCTAAAATTATTTCCCTCTTGAAAAATAAAACAACTGATTGTAATCAATTCAAACAAAATTACTTGGATAAATCACATAATTACAAAGGATGTCGCAAATCCATCAGTACTGCGGGCTTCGGCAACAGTACAGTCTCTGATGTGTGTCAGCATCTCCGTGTCGCGTAAGCAAAGAAAACTGTCGAGACGACTGGCTGTTCTTGCTTCTGCGTGATGCGTCGGGCCTGCTGTCTCCGTGAAAGTGTTGTGCGCAGGCCGCCTTCAAGCACTGTGCGCAGGTTGTTCCATCCACACGGTGCCATCTCGTGCCTTCTCCTTTCTCTCTGTGGGAATCGGTGTTGGGTCGGTGTCGGTTCGGGCCTTTTTGCGGCGAGTAGCTCAGTAGGGGGCTCCGCCACAGGCTCCGGTACTGGTGCAGTACTCCAGATCAAATTCTGTCTCAGAATCAGACGATGTATCACCGCCATCTTCGAGTTCAATCTCGATGTCTGACCCTCCATCAGACTCTGCCCAGTCCATGTTCTGTGGCATCGCCAATGATTCCTTGGCATTCGTCTTACTTGGTCTGACGCGGCTTGCCATTGTGTAGCTTTCTCAGTGCGTAGGCTACTCCAGATTGAGGCCATCTGAGGCGCAAGCTTATATAGTACCACACTGAGGTAATAAGACTGCCTTATCATTAGTTTTGATTGTTCGATTTGTTTGATTATTCTTAATATAAGTTTCAATATCACAATCATCATAATCTCAATGCGCAAATGTGCCCATTATGCAAATGTGATCAAAGCAGCTCCTGGATGAAAGGGACAATGGTTCACACTTGGGCACCAGTGTTCAATTGCGTTGTTTTTTGTGACTAGGGGGTATTTCAGGTGGGGAAAAAAACAAGAAAAACAAATCTCTGGTGTAACCTGCTTTTATAATTATATAATTTATAATTATAGGCATTTGCAGTATTGCTATGTTAAAAAAGTCATGGCAGGACAGAATTATAGCATAAACAATGATCAAAAATGTTTTCCAAAATCGCACTGACACTGTTGTTTGGAACTGTATATAGGCTAAAACTATAAAACTACCGTTAGAGTCTAAAGTATTTCCTCTAGGAAAACAAAACAAATTAAATTATTTTTTATTTATTTTGGGTATATAAAATAACAGCTTATATGTTCACTGTCTCAGGACGCTAATGCGGTCATTATGCAAATGCAGTCAATACGGCTCCTGGAGGACAGAAGCAAGGATTCACACTTAGGTACCAATGCCAAATGACGTTGAACGTGGGGTGAAAAGGGGTCTTCGAGGTAAAAAGAAATGAAGAAAAACTCATCTAACTCAGTTAAGTTGAATTTTAGAATTATAACAACGTACGCTTTTGCAGTATAACTATTTAGGAAAAGTCAGGGCTGGACAGAAACATGCTATAAACACGGATTCAATAATTCTAAATTTAAAATCACAATGCCAATTGCGGTCACCCTTGGCGGTTCTAGTATTAAAAGGGACTTTTATCGACAAGCATGTAAGTTAAAAATATGATTCCAGTCATCGGAAAAAGGATTAATATTGGAGCCGATCATCGGCCAGACAGCTAATTGGCCAACCCCTAGTAAATTTAAACAGAAACATAAGCTTGAACTTTGTCTAAGCTTTGACTCATATGGAAGAAGACTCTAAAAAAAATGTTTAAAGTTTTTTTTTAATGCCACAAGAAATGGGTCATATATTCTTGGAACAGAAATAGGCACTTCCTTTGACTTTGTGCATGCTTTTTTCCTTTCAAATATCACCCAAGCGTAGTCTATCACCCAAGCGTAGTCTACTTGTAGCTAGTTTAAGTACAGTCTCATAAAGTTCAATAGAGTATTAAAGCCTCTATGCAGGTCAGGAAACTATTCCAATCAGCCACTGTGCACACACTGTAAATATAATGGCCCTTGATTATCCAGGAGTAATTAGCAATTATAGTGCAATGCAAGCCTGGGCACACTGGATCAATAGTCACTAAATTCATTTGTCTGCTTGGGGAGAACAAAATGAAAACTCAGCTTTTGTATCCAAAACTCAGAGAAGCAGCTTTTTTGTTTTAACCTTCATGATCCTAGGGTGCCTATTAGCCATAAGCAGTATTACCTAAGTGATAAGTAATATTAGGTAAGCATTACATGTAATGGAAGTGACAAGAAGGCAAAATGGTGCAGGGGATTTTTTAATCCCTGTAGAATCTGTTTAATTGTATAATTTCATTATTTCAATCGCCTGCACTGCTCTTGTATGATCTACTGCTGCTGTCACTGCTTTAAAAAAGGTGGTTGCTGGGCATTGACATTAAAAATAGTAAGTCCTTTTCAAATAGCATGTCCTTATCAATCCCTGTGTCATCCAGTTGCAGTGCAGTGGTTAACTGTGATATCAATTAGGACTTTCAGGAAGTAGCAGGTGCTGTACACAGAGTTTACTATCACATAATGTGAGAGTGACCCATGTCTGATCCAGGATTACAACCATGTTCTGTGTCCGTGTTGGAGGGATATCAATATGGCCTTTCTGATATTCAGGACGCAGCAGGTGCTCTGCTGTATACATAGTTTACTGTCACATAATATTAGAATGGCCAATGTCTGATCCAGGATCACAACCGTGCTCTGCTACTCATAGTTCGTGTCATGTTTAGCAGGGGAGATGTGTCATGCTCCCTGTTTGATAGAAGTACCTAGAGCAGATCCATTCAAGGTCAAACCAAAGAAGTAGAGCCATTAATTTTTGCCTCAGCTCATTATTTTCAAATGTATGGCAAATCAAATCAGCAATTTTGGGAACAGATTTCAAATTTTCAAAGTACAATATCTAAAGTCCAGTGGTCCCCAACCCTGTTCCTGGAGATCTATTGTCCTGTAGGTTTTCATTTCAACCTTAATTTTGCACACCTGATTCTGCTAATTAGCAGCTCAATGAGATATCTAGCTGTTGAATGAGGTGTGCTTTATTAGGGTTGGAGTGAAAACCTACAGGATGGTAGATCTCCAGGAACAGGGTTGGGGATCACGGATCTAAACAATCAAAACACTTTCCCCGTTTGACATAGAGACTTGAAACCAACCTCAAAATTCCCCCTCCTTATCAGAAAAACTGTTCAATGTCTTTGAAAATGTATTTTATGTCTGCCCAAAAAAATGTATAGCAATCATAAGATCTTATAATATATTATACACTATATAATCATGAACATTAACATAAGCTTAAATAGACATTATAGCCAGCATGTAACAACTGATTTCATGAAATGTGCCATGCCATAACAGCCACAGGTGTCATAATTCGTATCAGTGTATCCTTCATAACCTTGTATTGTTATAAGTTATAATGTTTATGCATGCTAATGATATAGGTAATGGCCCTTATTGAGAGCTGATGAAGGCATCCTCAGTAGAAGAATCAGATCAAATAAAGGGTTACTTGAATATCTCTAAGATAACCAGTCTGCCTCAGGCCAGGAGACAGGTTGAGAGTAGTAATTTATGAGAATCAGTCTTAACTCTGGTATGCCTTCCAATGGGGTCCTGGATTGATTACCGTTACTAACACTAAGATTTGCGGTAAACACCAGAAAGGCTGTTTGTAAGTATCTGTCCTAATATTTGTAATGGAAAAACCTTTAAAACATATAAATAGGCCTTCTGTTGAAAGGCTTGTAGGGTTTTTTAATGGTGGAAAATACGTTAAAAAATACCCCTCTTTTTTGCAATTTGATATGCAGGTTTGATTTGTAATACAATTGTAATACAATTATAATTTAAATGCATATAAATAAAATTCAACTTAATACCTTTTGTACCTGTAATAGGACTCAGTTTTATATGGGTCACAGCCCACCCTACTGTATTTCAGGGCTTTCTAGTATCATCTGTTAAACTGACTTTCTTTTTTAGTTTTTGATGCCAACAAGCTTCCAGTTATCAAGAGCTTTTATTACAGTGAATTCATTTTCAAATGTTCATACATCTCAAGTAATGTAAATGTATACTCCTCTCGTAGAAAAAAATAACATATCAAAAATGTTTACCTTTTCATATGTACACTGTTCAGTTACAAAGTTAAAATCTTCACAATAAATAGCAGGCTGTTGCTTTTATTGCGTGCATGAGTGAATTATTTCCCTCCTTCGTTCCTATGAGTGGGCTGTAAACTCTCTCTGGCAGTGTTTCCATCAGCTGCTCAGGGAATTTGTTTGAAATTATTTAACTGTAAAAATGATTGCAGAAAACATGATGAAAACAGAAAACATGCACTTGATCACGGCAGCTGAAGTGAGATGACAAATTTAACTTCCATATTATACCATCAGAGAACAGGTTTAATTTCTTGAATTGATTTATTTTTTGGCAGTTGCTTAGAAGTCAGGTATTTATCACCCTTGCTTGCTAGTTGGGAAAAGCTTCCAGGCTATTTAAGAGTTCCAAACTACCTCAAGTCATTGTGTGTTTGAATCTCTCCTGGATGTATATATTTTTCCACAATATATTTTATCATAGTAATATACAGCATTACCATTATTTTTACATGGCGACTTGATTTCTTTTAATATTGAGAAAACAGATCAGACGTTAACCTCTTTATCGTTTTGCAGTCCAGCTTTCATCTTATTGAAGTCATACTACCATATATTCTATGCCATATACATATTTCTCTGTAACTGGAACGGATAATAATTAATTCTTAATATGTTGCATATATGAATGTATTGATTGATGTTGTATGGAAAGTAAAGTTCAACAGTAAAATATCACCAGAAACAAAACCTTTTCCTCACTTTTGTATGATTTCTGCCTTGGCATCAGTATCATAGAGAAATTTACACAGCAGTGATTTGAGAACACTAAAATGTTTTGTGGAGACTGCAAATAGGTAAAAGTCAGAATTTCCATAGTAAAATCTACATAGCATGCATTGGTCATTAAGGACATACAGTCGTAAGAGGAGTAACTGATCCAACTGGACAATTTATTTTTATTTGAAAGCATAATTTACTTTCAATAGTGACTTTGCTAGCATATTGACCCACTGCAATAAACAACATTTTCACTTTTGGTCTCCTTCCCTTCTCCGGGATAAAGCTTAAAAATCTTGGCTATCCTTAATGCTCTTTTTATTTATTTATCTTTTTATTTTTCCTCTACGGGATAGGCAATCTCAGCAGCACTTGAAAATAAACAGAACTCTGTGAGTGCTCAATAAATCAGTTTTAGATTGATGAAAGGTCTTAGTTTAAAAGGCACCTTCAGCCAGTGTATTAGCTCCCAGAGCATAAACCCTTGAAACAAGACCATTAATAACATGGACAAACATCAGGGCTGAAGTGTGCTGTTTAACACAGGCAGCCGTGCGCATCATGGCCCAGGCTCCTGAACACAGCAACACGTAATGGAAACGGTCCACACTCAACAAACGCTTCCACAAGGCCAAGCCCCCGGGTCAATTATTTGCACACGCCTCTCTCAACAAGTGTAACACGGCAAGTACTTCCTCCGCGAGGATCTCAAGGGGGAAACAGAGGAGCGCCATGGCAGTGACGGCCATCTCAAACTCCAAAAACTTGTGACACGCTCTAAATTCCCTGTGAATTGCAGGTGAATTTGATATTTTATTCAGAGAAAAATAATAGCCTACCCAAACATGAACCCGACCCACACCCAAGGCATAGACACTAAAACAAGCCTGACAGCATGATGGCGTGTGCGGCTGAAGTTGGGTAGCTTACCTGGGAATCAAACCTGCAACCTTTCGGTTACAAGCCCAGTTCCTTACCCATTATACTACACTTCCCAGTGAAAGTGAGGAGTTTGTGGATCTCATCAAACCAGCTGACAGGGGCTTTAGTGGCACTATTCAAACTATTTGACCCCCACCCCGACCCCCACTTGGTTCACGTTCACAAGTTTGTAAAATCGAGTGGGTTTTAAGAACAGTAGCTTCCCAAGGGCAGTGCCAGTGGCCTTCATCATGTTCAACTTCTAAGAACAGCAAGGACAAGTATAGATTACCTGCACAACGACCTACCACCCTCCAATATTTAACAAAGTGGTGCGTGTGTGACACGGGAGTGACACTGTCAAAGTGTACTATTTCTCTTTGCCAAAGAGAGGAACCAAACCGCTCTGTGAACTAGTCTTGTTTGACCTTGCTACACAGAACTGTGCATGGACTATCAGTCACAGCACAAAAACAACTAACACTGCATGTATACACTGCCTGGCCAAAAAAAAAGTTGCACACTCTAATATTTCGTTGGACCGCCTTTAGCTTTGATTTCGTCGTGGCATTGTTTCGACAACCTTATGCAACGTCACAACATTTATTTCCATCCAGAGTTGCATACATTTTTGGCCGAGATCTTGTATTGATGACGGGATATTCGAACCACTCCATAAAGTCTTCTCCAGCTTTCAGTGGGGTTAAGGTCAGGACCCTGGTGGCCAATTCATGTGTGAAAATGATTCCTCATGCTCCCTGAATCACTCTTTCACAATTTGAGCCCGATGAATCTTGGCATTGTCGTCTTGGAATATGCCCATTGATGGGATAACCTGGTCATTCAGTACATTCAGGTACTCAGCTGACTTCATTTTATTGCTATATAACGTTGCTGACCAATTGAAGCAACCCCAGATCATAACACTGCCTCCAGAGGCTTGTACAGTGGGCACTATGCATGACGAGTGCAACGGTGACTCTTTTTTTTTGGCCAGGCAGTTTAACCCTTATGAAAGGCACTACACACATTCCAAATCCACTCAAATTGAGTGTGTAAAATGTGCATGGTTCCTTAACTTGATATGAAAGGATGGATCTCAGTTTTTTGTCTTTTTATGAAAGATATAAAAGCAGAATGTGCTTAGCCCAAAAAAAACTATATGGCTGCCTCAGAGAAACAAAAGACACAAAGGTAAACTGACTTTGAATAATAATGTTGGTTTAATAATCAAACTGTAAATCAAAAATCCAGTGCACAAACATTTTGGCTCTTTCCTTCCTCAACATGTGTCATACATGTGTTCACACTGAGGTAGAGTCAACTATCCAGTCCTAGAATATGGCTTTTTGCATTCATCCATGGGAACAAATAAACCCCTTGCTCGTAGAGATAATATTACCCTGGAGAGATACTGGCTGCCGTATTGTAATTTTTATACACAGATAGGTAACTTTCTTTTCATTGGTTTCCTCATTGACACTCTCTGTATCCTCAATATGTAATAGTACTGACAAATGTTGGCAATAACATATAGAACTTGAATCAAGCTGACTTATGTTTTATATATATTTTAAAAAAACTAGAGATCCATAACCTTGGACAGGACTAAGAGCAAGGGTTTCAACTTCCCAACTGCTTTGATAAATATACTCCTACTCCTGACTGGGGGGTTGTACATCTCTCTGGTGAGTGATAGAACATTCCAGAATAGAACATAGTAACCCATAGTAGTACTGAGGAAGATTATACATTCTGGTATAGTTGGTAATGTGATGCACACGGGTCTTTGCTTGTTTTTTTTTTTTTTAAATAATCTTTTATTCAAACAAATACTGGTTTTGCATCGTCATCCATGTGTTAATTTAATGAATTTAAAGTGAATAGCACACGATGCAACAGGAAAGTAGGAATCTGTTCAGGCGGATTTTCACAAGCCACAGGGTATGACATAACGTGTAATGTCACCTTCCGCTCTGTTTCCAGCGGTGGTAATCATTTCTTCTCACCACAGAGGGTTCACACGCTTTATAGGTTTTGTGTTGAGGTAGGATTGTAAGATTTCAAGGTTCTAGACACTAGGCAAATGACAACACTTTTACTTCACCTTTAGTTTATACAGACCTCATGAAAACAGTTTTCATGTGTGTGTCACGGTCTTTCCGGTCGCCTTCCCTTTCTCCGCTTAAGGCAGGGGTGTCCAATCTTACCCGAAAAGGGCCGGTGTGGGTGCAGGTTTTTGTTTTAGCCCAGCACAAAGACACCTGATTCTACTTATCAATGTCTTGATTGAAGACCATGATTCGTTAATTCGTTGAATCAGGCGTCTTTGTGCTGGGCTAAAACAAAAACCTGCACCCACACCGGCCCTTTTCGGGTAAGATTGGACACCCCTGCCTTAAGGACTCTCGCGGCTCCGGGATGGTTCCCTTCCGTGTCTTATCTGTGGTCCGGTTATCTATTTGCTCACCCGTTTCAGGTGATTACCCCGGATATTTAAGCCTCCCTCTTCCCTCTGCTTTGTCATCATTTCACAAGTACAATAAGCCAGGTACTGTAAGTATAGGAAATAAGCGACCACTTTATTTTAAAGCAAGTGCTTTAATCTCATGTGGGACTTGCTTTTAGTTGCGTTAGAGCTTCAATATAGGTTTTTGTTTGTCTTTTTTTCACTTTTCTTTCCTCTGTCTTTTCCGTGCTGTCCTCCCCTTTGACAGTCACGTTCTTTTCTTTCTATTCCTTACCTCTCTGTTTGTGTACTCTCGTTGTTGTGAGAGCGAGAGGTTCTATATCTTTCTGTTTCCTTTTTCACCTCCTTATTTCCGCCGTTTCTTTTTCGCTCTCTCCCGTCCGCTGGCTCTATTTTATGAGTCTGGGGAGATATCTGCTGTCATACTCGTGTCTTCGAGTCTCGTCCTCTTTTGGGGTAGTATTTGGCTTTACGCCGGGAGGTTTATATTCCCGTCGTTTCCTTTTTGTTTGGCGCTAATCCCCTTTCAATGGGCCTCACTTTCGTGGGCGGCATGTTTGATGCCTTGTCCGGTCGCGTCCGGTTCTCCCTAACTCGAACCCTCACAGTGTGTGTTGCCATATTCAATATGCAAGGTATTCATAGGAACCACAGTAGTGACACACCAAGGATTCATATACAGATAAAGTTCATGCACATAAATGTATCTTCTTTCACACTGAAAAAATTACAAAAAGCAGCTTTGGCGTACCAGTGATTGACAGAGCAAACAAACTAAACTACTGTTTATATTTTTTACATCTCTCCATTTAGATCGCTACACATCAAAAGTATATGTTAACGTACAGTTTGTATTGCCTTTATTATATTTCTATCTATCTGAATGTATATGTATGTATGTGCATTTGTTACATTTTCTGTGAAGCAACCTTGGGTATGAGAAAGGCATTATTCAAAAATGGATTGCCCCCCCCAGCCCTATGAAATTCTACAATATGCTTTCTCAGCCAGTGGAACGGCCTTCACTAAAGAATGAGTTCACAGACCAGGATGAATGAAGGCCTACAGATAGCATGCAAAATTTTATGTTGAGACTGTTTGTTGGACCACACAATACGCAGAATTTCCATTAATGGACTCATACTAGTACTTACAACAGAGAGACAGAAGGAGACAGACAAATGGAGTACACACAGAGAGTGATTCATTTTTTGGTATTTTCAGCTCAACGGCTACATAAAATACCGTATATTGCATAACTAAAACACAAGACTCAGTTGTCAACCTCTCTGTTTTACAATTAATTAAATAATTCAATAGAGTATTGAAAGTGCTGTGTGCAAAAATCACATTACATTCAGTCCTCAAAGGGGGCCTGTCAATTTAAGACAGTAGTCTTAGATGCAGCGACACACTTCGCAGTCCGGATCCTGACCGTATCCGGGAGAGCCGCAGGGGAAAGCAGCACTGACCAGAGTGTTACCCAGGCAGAGAAGGCCCCAGCCTGCCCGTATTGCCTGCCTCTGTGTCCAAGAGCAGCACAATAAAAGCACAATTCTCCTGCAAAATGACTTCTCGGCCCTGCTGGTGGTCTGCAAACTGCTCATCTACTCTCTCCCAAAATAAGAGCGGATTTCCAGTAATTGGATGGGGTTTCCAGAAATTTAAAAAGAATTCTAAATTGAAAAACAAGTAAAACTAGGGGCTAAAAAGTTGTTTAAAAACACATTTCCTTCAAGGACATCCAGGTTAAAAAAAAGAAACTCCATCGCATAACTGTGAGCAGTAGGATTCTGAACTAACAGGGAACTAATTTGTGGATGTCACTCAGACAACAAATAATCCAATGTGCAGAGACCAATCTGAGAATTTCATCCCATTTATAATGGTGAATGGAGAGGGTAAAAATGTAAGGAGAATGTCAATCACACCACAGACACATAGGAAAAATGTACCGTGACAAAGATAACCTCAGAATACCCTATTTTGAGTTATATGAAGAACTGGACTGTATAGTACAGAGTACAATCTCATGGCAAAATAATGAACTGGTTGAATGTCAGTGCACATTAATACACATATGTTAAATAGAGCAACATGAAAAGCAATAGAAATCAAAATACCTTTAAAATTTCCATCATCTGTGCATCAAGACATTGCACCTGTATTTACTGTTGGCTCACAGTCCCAACAGATAATGTACAGGAAAGAAGATGGTGGTCTATAATCCATGACATATTTTAATTATTTTAACACAGTATAGCATAGAATCTGCTGATATGAACATATATTCTGAATTCCTCTATTAATGCTCATTTCAGATTTCTGTCCTTTCATTTAATGGGGTTGCATATTGTTTAGGAATACTTGCATTTTGTATTGCACCCTCTCTTATCACTTATATCCCCGGCTGCTCAAAGCTAATTGTGACATTGGCATCCCTATCCGAGAAGAAAGGATTTCTTAAGAAGCCACATCTAGCACAGACTAACACGTACAATTATCAGAGTATGAAATGCCTTTAAAGGTCTGCGCATATCATTTGTCACCAGCTTGCAAAAAAGAAAAAATGTAGATGACTAAGGCACATGACACATGTTGAGAAATCATAACGCTTGCTGTCATTTCTTAAAGAGTATTCTGAAGAAAGCTGTGCTCGATCGCTGCCAAAGTAACGTTAATTAATCTCTTTCTCTCTCTCTCTCTCTCTCTCTCTTTCTCTCTCTCTCTCAAGATGAATTGCAGCAAATCCCTACAAAACAAGTGAGTTCTCAGTGAAACTACCTGGATGGACAGATAGCATTGCGTGTAATGTTTTGGTGAACTGCCCCTTTAACTGTTGAAACATTGCATTTCCATTTTTGTTCACTAGTTTTATCATGTATGGCTTGAGTGGGCAGATATTTTTTGGCTTTTGTTATGAGCTTGAAGTTATAAAATCCAGTTTATCAGAACTCAGGAGACCTTGATTTACAGAGCCTGATGTACCTGAATCTTGCCAAACTATTTCCCTTATTTCCAATGCTTTGCAAACCACAGTCCCTCACTCCTTGTAAACATTATGTTCTGTACACCATGACCTCAAACACAATACAGATGCAACTATGCAGTCAAACAAAATCTGCGAACTTGGATTACTTTGTGCTTTTTTCTTCTACTGCTCAGTTATACATCGGCAATTAATGACATCTATTCATAATGCCAACTGCAGGACACCCAGGTAAAAAATAAAATAAAATAAAATGAAAAGTGAGTGTTTAGAGTTTTGCAAAAACAGTGGATGAGATTAGCAAATGGACTACCTGAACTTGTTTAAGGTTTGCCAAAAGAGTGATTGATTCCACAAATGGGTTTAGGCCACTGAGCATTTGGTGCAGAGAATGGGGTTTAGTGTTTTTAGCAATTCAGAAAAACCGCAAAGGAGACACTAACCGTTCTATCACTCCCTGTAATTTTCTTGACAGACTGCTCTTGATGAGACCGCCTGCTCTCACCCTAGATTGGTATGTTCGGTGAACGGAGTTGCTTGTCAGCTTTTCTACGAATCTCAAGTCAAAGCACAGACGCCAGTCAAGGAGCTGCAGTTGCTCCTAGCCGATGATGTCTTTACCTCACACTTCCGTGCCGACGTTACCTTAATCACTGTTCCCTGGCGAAGAATCAGCCAGTTCAGCAGTCTAAAGCTGTTTTTCCACTGCAGGGCCGAACGGTACCAGGACCGGTCCGTTCCGTTCTGGGCCGGTCCGGACTCGTGGGAACGGTTACAGTTTCCGTTTCCGCTGTCGGGCTGCTCAAACCAGATAGTGACGCAACCCGAACCGCTCTGCTCCGCTGAGCACGGTTGTCTGACCGTGCCGAGAAAACGGTGCTGGGCTCGGTTTTGTAACCGTTCCGGGCCAAACCGTTTCCAGGTGGAAACACAACACAACCGTTCCATTCCGTGCTCAGAACCGTTCGGCCCTGCCGTGGAAAAGCAGCTTTAGTCACTGAAGATCCTGCCTCAACAACACTCTTCTCTCACTCTTCTTCTAGCCATTAACTCAGGACCCACACCTGCTGGAATCACCTGCCTTCAATATACATTGCATCCCTCATTCATTTCTTTCAAGCATTTCCTTTATTTTGGTGCTCACCTGTATTTTACTTTTCTGTCTTCTGACTACTCCGCTTAAGTCAAAACTTTTTCTAACACCACTACCTAATCAATGCACCTGACAGCATGTCAATTTTCGTTTCATTATTCCAATCCCTTGGAAACATGTTTCTGAATCAGCGATTTTAGATGGACCCAGCAAGCAGTTATAGAGGGAGTTGCGTTTTTTTCAATGGAAAGAGTGACATATTTCCATTTAATACCCACTTTTTATATCAGTGATAACAAAGCGAGTCAATGTACTGTGTAATATGGATCTTATGTACTTTTAAGGAGTTGGTCTTTGACAGAGTAGGGGCCTCATTTGCAATTTGCACAGTGAATTTTGCACCAGAGGCCCAATGAATCCTCAATTCATTAAAACACAAGATGCCTACCCTTTTGCTTTTGGTTTACAGAATTTCAAAGGGACCTCTGAAAGTACAACACAACTTCAGAAATGCACGCGGTGGGGCTGCTAGACGGCTCATCTGGTTAAGGCACCCTTCCCGTTGTAATGCATGGATGAGTCCCGCAGTCAGGCATTGAATCCCGACAGCGGCACCACCAACTGCGGCGGGTATCCCCATGGCGACATGTAATTGCCGGTAGCGTCACCCGGGGTGAGGCAGGGATCCACGTCTCCCGCTGGTCAATTGGGAGCCTGCAAGTCCGCCTGTTAAGCTGCACAAAAAGCGTCTTCCTCTGACTCGTTTGCGCTCGCCCGACTTGCGAGCTGCGGACAGGAAGTGGGGCGCGGTATCATGCGCTTTGGAGGAGACCATGCGCTCTCTGGGGGGCTCCAGCTATAAGAGCTGATATATGATTGGACTTTCCAAATTGTGATAAAAGGGGTTAGGGTTATGGTTATGACTTACAGCCATTTCGCCAGTCATTACAAACGTATACATACAGTAAAAATAGTAATGAACATTACATCTATATGTAAAATGTTGCATGGTAAGAAAGGTTATTTTTTCCCCCCAGTCCCCTTTCTGTTGACAGAGCGATGTACTGAATCAAATGTATACAGCAAACTTTCAATTACAAAAATAAAAAGAAACAATTGAAACCTGTTCTCTTCTCTGAATGTCCTAATTATGGTGGCCACAGAGAATCGGCTCAAATTGGGTTGTACTCTTTGTCCTGCTTCCCTCATTGTCATTCCATGAACAAGAACATGGTCTAAGCAAAATATAAATGATACACATGGAAGCCATTCGGAGAAGGAGATGAAGGGTTTTTTTTCTCCAAATTTTATTAAAGCATCCACTGTAGTCAGTGAGCAACACTGCAGCAATGCTGCCCTTTATCCCTTTTGCAAATTTGCAGTTCTTCCCACATATTGCAATACCCTGCTCTAAATTTGTATATATTACTGGTAGCTACATTAGTAAAGCCAGATATTCAAAGTTCAAACATATTCCACTTTACAGTTTCACAATTGTTTACACACGTTCTCAAAACTCTAAACACAAAACCACTAACACAAATGCAAAACAAACCTCTAGCAAAAGCAAACACTGCATTCAAAACTGTTTTATCGCTTTCTAAAATATTATTTTTGCATCAAAATGACACATGCCATCATATGAATAGATACCAACCAACAACACACTGATGTGCTCAACACGAAACACTACTATGAATGTCTTATCAGTAGGTTTATGCTTTTTGCATTTTCAGTGTTACACTGTAACCGGTTGTAAAAGATTGTTACAGTAATGTATATCTACTCAAATATATATATATATATATATACTGTATATATATATATATATATATATAAATAAACACACACAGTGCAATACAGTAACAAAGACATTTATTTTTTTCCAAAATGCAGTATTTTGGAACACTTGTCTTTTGTATGTAACACTTAAATTACATACCCAACAGGAGAAAACCAGGAAAAACATTCAGTAAGATAAAGGGTTTTCTGTAAAAAAATTAAAAATGAACGTGGCTCATTTTTTCAAAACTATAAACACAAAAACAAATGCAAAATATAAGAAAAAAGAAATTAGGCCTGCCTCCTATTTTGCTCTGGCCACAGGACCTCATCTACATCACAAGCGATGTTCTCCCTGGCTAAGCAGCGGGGAAAGAATCTTCTGGCGTGACGGATCCAGCCGCCGAAAGCCCCCACATCAACTTCACCACATGCATCCTCCATTGCCTGGAGAAGAGGCATGCGTGCGAGGGGATGGCGGTCATACACCTTCCATCGCCATGCCGAAAAAAACTCTTCAATTGTGTTTAGGAATGGGGAATATGGTGGGAGGTATAGAACAATGAATTGTGGGTGGTCGATGAACCAGTTGCGGACCAGAGCAGCCCGGCGGAAACTCACATTGTCCCAGATGACAACATACCTGGGCTGCTCTGGTCCACCCCTCTGCTCGGCTGGAATGAGGATGCCATGTAGTGTGTCCAGGAATGGGATGAGACAGGCGGCGTTGTAGGGACCAAGTTTGGCATGGTGATGGAGAACGCCTTGCTGGCTAACGGCTGTGCACATGGTGATATTCCCTAATGTGTCTATACAGTGCTGGATATGATAATAAATTCACAGTATAGTACTTGCACATATTCATAGCACTGTTCTTTAACCCTCTCTGAGTTTTGCTCAAATGGCATGTAGACCTGTTGCATCCGGATTTGGTTGCGCTGTAATACACGGTCCAATGTAGACAAGCCCACCTGGTGAATGTTATTGAATATTGTGTTGTCTGTAATTATGTGGTTCTGGATGGATCTCATCTGAGGCAACTGTCCTTCCTCATCCTCGTCCTCCTCATCGTCCTCCTCTTCCTCTCACTCCTTGACCTCTAGCTCTTGCTTCACCATTGACGTCCATTTCCCTCCAAAACAGGAGAGCTCACCTGTGGCCTTTTTATAGTGCTAAAGCTCTGATTTCTAAGTGAACAATAAAGCAACTAGTATTTGCACCTGTGAGGAGTGGGTGTTGCCAATTGGAAAATAAAGCTTGGCATTTTGATTGGCGTTGCTTTCCAAAGGAACACAAGAGATTTTAAGTTTGAATGTTGTGCCTAATGTGTGTAGCGTTTTGCAAAAGTGTGATTTAGAATTGAAAACTGAGTGTAAAGCAGAAATTGTGCTTGCAATTTTGCAGACTTGGTTTAGGGATTTGGCACACGAGTTTCAGGTTTCAGTGATTGCGTTTCAAGTTCCAATTTTAGTCTGTAAGCAGTTGAGAAAAACTGTAAACCATATACATTTTGTTCAATTTGCAGAGTAAGGGAACTGTAAATGGGTATTTCATAGATTCACAACCTGTTCAAAAACTTTTTACTTTTTGGCTTTTCATTTATTTTAATTAAAGTTTCCTACCAGCATCACAGATGTACGAAAGAAGGACAAATCCATTGGACCTGTACGGCTTTTGAAAGATAATAGTAATTTCTGTTTCGCCTGCACAACCGACAGTGGCACTAATGTGAACAGTATAATTAGGAGCGAGGGAAAGAGACTGTGAGGTGACAACAATTTGACCAGGGTGACAGGATCACATACTGGTTCTTCTACTCAGCATGGCTATGTAATCAACACTCTCTCACTCTCTAATTAGACACATAACAGGCACGTCCTAATATCAAGACTTTTTTTGTTCACTGCTCTGGAAATAGAATATCCTTGAATAATTCTGAATTCAGCAGAGGAATATTTCAGAGGGTAAAAGCTCAGTTGGGGAACGTCAGAGTCTGCGAATACAAATCAGCATTGCTAATATATTTTCAAGCCCCTGTTCCAAGTAAGAGCAATGCACCATAGTTGGCAATTTGCAGATACATCATAATGTTTCCATAATGGGTCACAACCTAAAAATTCCATTTTGCAGGCATTAGAAAAGAAAAATGATTCTAAAAACAGCAGGAATAAACTTGTCATGGTTATTTGATGTGCATCGTGGGATTGTGTGTGCAATGGGATGTGATTCATGCTTTAGGAAATTAGATTTGAGTCAATCAAAACAAAAGCATTTGTCATGGGTAAACGGAAGTGGCAGGGTGTAGTTATATTGTTCCATGAAGACATTTTCAAAGAGAGCAAAAAGCACTGGAACATTTCAACCATTATTTTACAGCTTCTTGATCTCTATTTAATTATTCACTCATTTGTTTCATTCCGTTTATCCCATTACCTTATTCCATCATTTTGAAAGCCAAATCATGACTGTTAATTCGCCACTACAACATTCTCTATTATTTCCGGAGGGTGTAAACCACGACAATCATTGTCATCCCAGTCGGCAGCATTTCAGAAAGATGTTTGAAAAAGCAGGTTTTAGCAGGCATTGTTGTCTCTTATATAACCGTCTGGGGCTTGACTGCAGCTTCTGCGCTCATTGCTCTGCAGCCGAAGAGAGGAAGGGAAAAAATTATTTAATTTCATAAGCTTCTTCGTTTGCATAGCCCTGCTCTGCAAGACTGTTTTTCAAGTGGCTTCTAGTGGTCTTATAAAAACCCCCAAAAAATGTGGTTACCATCAGGTCGTTATCATTTATCGGCTGTTCGTCGCTTTGGATAAAAGCGTCTGCTAAATTAATGTAATGTAATGTAATGTTCACGCATTCACACTTTTCAGATTTTTGAAAGTTGTCTCACTGTGTGACCGTGCCTGGAATATAGACCATGAAAAGTAGTTCCTGATAACAAGATATTGTACTTGCCTGTTATACAAACCATGCTGTAGAAGCAGTGCAAGAAAAACACACAAGTGAAAAGAAAGATGCACATAGATATGTTGCCTGTGTATGTGTGCGCAAATAAAATTAAAAAAATCATTTGGCAGGCAAGATTAGTGTTTGCCTTACATAGGTTCGTACCCACTCGTGTGTATAACCTACTGCATTCTTTTAGTGTGAGGCCTCACTTTTAAACTTTCGCATGTACAGGGGCAGCTTCTATACTGTGTTTGTAATGACTCTCCCATGATGCATTGTGCTTTAGGGTTGACTGGCATCACCCTAATGAGCCAATGGCCAATGGTTTTTTTTTGGTTTGACATTTAAAGGAGCAGACACTTAAGAAAAGCATCACATCCCACCATCCTAGACTACATCTGGGACTTTATAATCCCCAGTTAAGATTCATCCTCACTGAAAAGTTGCATGTAGAAATTGAGCTGTATGCTTTCACTGAAGAAGTGGAACAAACTAAAGGGCACCTTTTCACAGTGGAAAAACTGGAGCATTAGAACAGTCAGAATTAACCCAATGCAGAAGGGGAAGGCTAGGGAGGGGGATGGCGGATGGGGCTGGGGATGGATGCGGGGCGGGTTGGCCTGGAGACATCACCATAAATTATCAATGACAACCCCCCCTTTAAATTAATTTTTAAAAATGTAGCATGAGACTGGTTTTGAGCAGCGGTTTTCATTCTGCACATAAATGTAAATAATGTTATTCAACTAAACTATTAGATTTGTCTGCGAGTTATATGAATATCAGCTTTGTGCATAACAGCTCCCTCTAGCTGTGCCAATATGTATTATGACATGACAAGGCATCCTCCATATCACTTAACATCAGTGGTTTTCAAAGTTTTTTTCAGACTTCAGAGACCCATATTTTTCATAGTTTTTTTTAACGCGACCCACATAACAACAACACATGCAATTTCACGTGCAGTCAAGTCAAGCCTCAAAAATACCTAAATAAATATCACTCACTTAATGAGAAGGGTGCGCCTGCCTATTCTCCATGATCTGGTCCCAGTCCGGTCCGCAGGACGACGGGGCAACACGCACGTCGGGTGCAGCGTCCGGCCTGTTTCTTTGTTTTGTCTACATCTTGGTTAGAATGGAAAATCCAGCTTCGCACATGTAAGTCGTTGTGAAGGGCAGTAGCGGTAAAATGCTTGCTTTGCTCAGCGGGGGATACTCAGCGGAGAGGCCAATCCAGAATGAAGATGAAACAATTTTTCAGTTTTGTGGCGAGTTTTCAGCGCGCTGTCACTGGTCAACTGCAGCATTTCTGATTCCTCATCAGGAGTTAAATTTAACTCTGCTACTGAATCTGGGGATTCAAAGTCAAAAGGACTTTTCACCCACCGCTTGTCTTTCAAATCATTAAACTTCTCCTGCGGAAAGTCAGCGAGATAAATTCCCCGTCAGTGCATCCAGATGTGACTGGATGAGGCGCGTCAGGTCAGCGACCGACTTCTTGGACACACGAGCCGGGAAAAGAAAATTGTCGCGTCGACGTCACGTGATTACGTTCCGAACAGAAGCCTTATGGGTCGATGCGTTACCAGCCATTCTGGCGACCCGTTTTTTAAATAATAATAATAATAATAATAATGCATGGCATTTATATAGCGCCTTTCTAGATACTCAAAGCGCTTTACAATGATGAGGGGGAAACTCGCCTCTACCACCACCAATGTGTAGCACCCACCTGGGTGATGCAACGGCAGCCATTTTGCGCCAGTATGCTCACCACACATCAGCTAAATCTGGCGACCCATCCGAGGGTCAGGACCCATGGTTTGAAAACCACTGTTTTACATGACTATCTCCTTTATGAGTGCAACTACAGTGATTCTATGAAACTTATTTTAAAACTTCTTTTTCATCTGACTCCCTCTTTCTTGAAAGCACAGCCACTAAACCAGAAGTTACAGTATGCGTTTCACAAGTCCCTCTCTGCAATGCTATGTAAAATGAATGTTATTCCCTCTCCACCAAAAGTCAAAAGACCCCTTCTCATTACAGCATGTATCAGACAATGAATAATAGTTTGAGCACGTCTTGCAGAGCTATGATATTAATTAGTGCTCCATAAATCTCAATAATATTAACGGGTCTACCTTTGCTCTGCCATAGTCATAAACCCAGAAAAGAATAGAAATTAACTTATTCAGTAACAAAAGCTCTGGTAATTTCTGGAGGTCATGTTGATGGGTTATTGATTAAGATTAATGTCCTGGAGTTTCAGAATGAACCCTTAAACAATAACCTATTACATAGGGTAATTGATCATCAGAAAAATCTATTAAATTCCTCCCCCATGGCTAGAATTAATGACTTATAATGGCTATCAGGGATTTGAGGGCTGCAATTTATTAACTAGAACATGGATGAGAATCCTTTTAGGGCATACATTACACTGTTATATGAACATTTCTGCTGAATTATGTATATCGCTCAAAAAGAAACTTAAAGTACATCGGGAAAAGTTTATTATTTTGTTTTTAAGTGAGGTAGGGGTAAAATAATACCTTTTTTTTACCATGTCTAAAATTCTTGTTTGCACATGACAGGATTTTTAACCTTACTGTCATACTGTGCTTACAATGAAAGTATTCTCCTCCATCCTAAACCCCGCCCACTCACCTCTGTTGAAGGCAAGAAACATGCTTGAGCACAGCAAGTAAAATGTCAAATGAAGATAAAATGAAAATAAAATTTTTAGCAACATGTATTCTATTTAAAAAAAAGAAAATATGTTCTATATGTTCTATATGAATGGTAGCAGTAATTAGGCAGTGTTATAACAATAAAATAAAGGCTATCCCGCATGCTTCAGTCAAAGCTCATAAAAAAGTGCATATAAAGAAAAATGTACCTGGCTCATCAAAGAGACTGCCCAGAGTAAACACTGGAGCACTCGTAATAGAATGAAGCACATTTATTTAATATGACTGACTCTTCAACTTAGCATCTTCTTCAAAGTCAATAGATGATTTAACGATTTTTACACTGTAAGTGCACCTTGTAGGAACATTGTTACTGAAACGGTAGCTACTCCCCAGTGCAGTTTCAGCTATCTTTTCTTTTTCCTTGTTCAGTATTGAGCTAACGTTATTCTGAACATTCATTTGTAACAGAGATGGAAAGACAAAATCGTTTGACGGAATAAGTAACATTATCAAATCATAGGTAACTAATACCATTGTAAAGTAAATTACTTTTCCATAAATGTTTACACATATGATTTATTTTGTCAAATACAATATAACATTACATCATTCATTGCATTAATTTGATTCAAAACCCACCTGACTTTGGCCATCTAGCTACCTAGCGTAGCTAGCTCGATAGCTAGAGGTAATGTTACTTACAGCTCCACCAGAAAACACTCCATGTCGCTTTTCAAACCCTTGCTAAAATTCAGCTGTCACCATTGAGGAAAAGCAAATCCTAGATGGACTCTTCTTGAACGCACTCTGCAGACTTATTGTTGGGCTTCGCTGTACCTCCGCTTCACCTCATCTCCGCTTCTTCACCTCCCCCATTGCAGTAGCTAGCTGGCACCAAACGCTCCGCTGAAAGTAACCTGAACCCATCCCACAGGCTCTGTAGCCACACACACCCCTCCACACACAGAAAAGAGCGCCACGCCCAGAAACATCTTAGAATAATAAATACGGGCACGAGCAAGGTTTTGGCAATCTTTTTTTACAGATATTGCCAGTGCATCATATGACTGAGCATGGTTATTTTATAATATTTTTTTGCATAGTGCACCTTTATATTAAATTACATAAAGCTGAAGATTATCCAACTATCTTATCTAACTTTTTCTATAACAGATTCCCATTCATAATGACTCCAAGGAAAATTTGACCATTCATCTAGCACATATCAGTGCACAGTAAATTGGAATGATTATTTTCCATGCCTTAAGTGACAAGTATAGCCCAGGAAGATACGATGCCTCAAGCCTATATTATGTACGATAACATTACAATAAAATAATATTCCACCAACAGGAAAATGCTGCCAAATGTTTTAGCTTCAATGAAAGTTGGTACATGAAACATGAAACATGACTGAGCAATGGGTGCTTATACAACAGTGTGAAATGCACTAAAAATGCCAAAAAAAAACATATCTAACATGGCCTACTGAACAAGACAGTGTGGAAAAATTAACACACATATGTAGCCAACGAGAAGAACCGCATATTACAAGCCGTCAGTGCCGCCCTTAGGAATCCCAGGGCCCGGGACAGAATCATGTGGTCCCCCCCCCCCCCCCCCCAACCACCTGCCACAGAAAAAAAGATTTAAAAAAACGCTCACCCCACCATCAACATAAACAAAATAAGCAGCCTAAATATAATTTGTACAACTTTGCCAAACAAGTGGCAAACACATTCCCAACATACAAATATAAAATGTTATTGCACATAGTCTAGGTAGGCTACAAAGTGTGCGGGAGTTTTAAAAAATAAAAAAAATTTTACTTTCTGTATAAGATACCTACGTGTGATCCATTTAACATTATACGAGAATACTTTTAATCATGCTGTATTGCTGTCACACTTAAACAAACTGTTCAAGAACTTAAAAGAAAATTGTTCCATATGAAATTCTTAAGCCTAGCCCACTTGTTGTTTATCGGAAAAGCACATTGCCTGTAGCCTATTTACAATAATAAAAAAAACTATTTATTGAACTTTAATTCATTAATTTAGTCTTGTGAATATATTTTCTGACTAGCTGGCAAACTCGAATGTGTTTTGTGTAGCTGTTTGTGGTTTGCATCATAATACATTGACTAGATGAAAGATTCTGTTACGCTGGGCTGTAATTTATAGTTCAAAGCATCCCAGCAAAAAACTGCAAACACAGTTGAAAAGGATATACAGTCCTCTATCGAATAAAACAGTTGTGAATAAAACCGGAATGAAGTGAAATACTTCAGAGTTGCAGGTAGCGTATATGGGGGTACTGCAGGCAGACGTTCCACATAGTGTTACAACATGCTAAACTGGCGTGTATTTCTCAGATTGTCCAAGACAATAAATGACCATTGAATTTTGAAAGGGATCTCTATGTGTAAAACCAATGGTAGGATTGTACATTTATTTCATATTTAGTAGCAGATATTGTTAATAGAATGACATGGTATAACGACACAATAATTTCACGTTTATTTTGCATGTGAGTGAGCGGGGCTTTTCACTGCTTTTTTGCATACGATCAGGCTATTGTTGGGCTTATCTTGTTGCTATTTTATATGATGAATAAATATATTTATGAACTCACACATAGACGCTATTTTCCACTGTGTCACACATCGGTTGCTTGTTAAATGGAAAATAGTGACACGAAACTCCGTATTCAGCAGAGTAGTCATGAATCGTGTGCCAATAAAGATAAAACACAGAGCTTGTGGTTTCCACTCATAGTTTGGCTGTGGGAGCAACAAATGTCTCAGTTTAGCAAAATCTTGCTGCCAGCGCCATGGCCACTAGGCATCTGCGCAAAGGGGTTAATGTTTGTATTTTTCCATTAGTGACCATTTGAAGGCATACCTGAATGTGTGTGTGTGTGTGTGTGTGTGCGTGTGTGTGTGTGTGTCACTTCTGCTTTTATAGCTGTTCAGTTGACCAGTCAGTCCATAACTCTCAGGTTCATATGTCTGAGGTTATACTTTATGAACAAATAAAAAAATACATAAGAGCAGATAAGGAGGCACATTTTCCTTTACAGGTGTTTCAGCTGTGAGGAATGCCCCTTGCTCTGTCAATCATTACAGCAGTCTGAGAGCTCACTATTCATCCTTTCTTTTCCATGGTACTGCTAGATCAGAGGGGATCTCACGGCATGGCTGTCAGCGCCTGAAGACAAACACTGAAGCAGTGTAAAACTGTATCTCCAGAAAACTCTGAACATCACACATATTCTCACAAAGATGACACACAGGTACGTCGGCACCCACCACACATCACAGTTTAGTCTGCAGCCTGCGACGCTTTGCAAACAGCTGGGTATCTTAGTCATGGCGTGCAGCTGATGTCACAGTGATGCATGTACATGCGGCAGGATGACGAAGCATTAATCTTATCATTGGCTGTGATGAAAGAATTGTTTGCACCATGACAATGGAAAAGTGCGAAGGACTGCTGAACTGCTCTATGACTTCAGTCTCTTGAGCATAGGCTCTTGAAATATTTTTTTTTTTTTCCAGCACCCAGTATGGTGTCAAATTAACTACATAACACATTCGGTGTGGATCACATACTGGTTGTGTTCAGCTCTTCCTAATTAGCAGGACAATCCCATGGGCTACTTTAATGCAGGAGATTATTCACTTCCTGGGACCAATTTTCATTTACAGGGTAGTTCTGGTGACTTTTGGAGGGAAACATCACCTGATCATGCATCCATTTTCCATCAATTACCAAGGCCCTCTCATACGGAACACTTTAAAACATATTGCCTAAAATTGTACTTCATTATCTGTTTTAAAAAATAGTTTTAAAAAGCCACTGTATGTAATATTATATTTCTTGCATTGTTGCAACACATTTCATGACTATTCTCATTGTTGTAATAGCATGTAGGCTATACATATTCATACATATCTATGTTTGTTTGTTTTTTCTCATTCTACCTCCGTAACGATTTCTTTTTAACTACGTTTGTCCTTTTGTCATGTTCATTTTATTTTATTTAAACTCAAGTAGGCTACATTTCATTCATGCCGTGCATGGTTTCTCTCACCTGAACATTCTGTTTGTATGTATTTGTAAGCTATTTAAATAATTTTTTACCTGAAAATAAATAAATGAAATAAAATTGAGCATTGTCACCACTCCACAAGGGATAGCATTGTTAAAACTACAAGACATGAAAATACATGTATGCTAGTGATATCACAATGCAATCATCATGTATTTGACAACATAAACGCACTTAAACACTACACAGTGCACCCAAAGCAAATAAAATACGACGACAGTCTATCGGGGTTATTTTGAGTGTTTATACGATAATTTTTTAAGTCAAACTATCATTGAATCCTTTACTTTGTACTGACCTATCTGTGGAAGTACGGCGGCAGAGCGATACTTTACATTACCTACGAATGTAGTGCCGGCACTGGTCAACTACAACAACAAAGAAGAGCAACAAGTTGCAATGGCCACGTTCGCTCCGCCGCCGTACTTCCACAGAGAATATAGGTCAGCACAAAGTAAAGGATTCAATGATAGTTTGACTTCAAAAATGATGGTATAAACGCTCAAAATAACCCCGATAGACTGTCGTCGTATTTTATTTGCTTTGTGTGCACTGTGGAGTGTTTAAGTGCGTTTGGTAGTGGATGCTATCGGTTACCATAGAGTTGCATTAGCTAGCATTAGCAAAGTGTGTATGTCCAAAAGAAGGGACAGTATGGAATTAGCTGAAAATGGTTTCCATCAATCAACTACATCATGGGTAAGTCGTAATTGAGACATTATGTCCAAAATTCCGAACTATCCCTTTAAGAAAATTAAATGGTGGGTTCTCTGTACTGCCTGGTACTATAGTTAACTGCAGCATAGCGTTAGGACATTTTGGGTAGTCCTGTAGTAAAACAGCATGCACCGTCAAGAAACACCACATGCAGATTCGTGGGAATGATGGAGATTTTAAACATTTCTTCCATTCCCAGGGAAATCAATCTGCCCTTGAATACTCCTCATTGTCAGAATGAAGCTTAGGATGATGTCGTGATCAGAGTTTAGACCCTTCCTTTTAAATTACACCATTTCTGCAGGGGGAAATAATGATGGAAGTTATATTTAAAAACAATTAGCTCATAAAAGAACAATGCCATTTTTTAACTCTCTGTGGCGTAATTACGACTGAAACAGGACAGTTATGTTTTTCAATTGTGATGACAGGCTTTCCAGTAGTCCCTGTCAGGTGTCCGGCAATCTTAAAATAAACACAGGACAAGTTGGTTGCTGTCAATTTCCATAATTTAAAAGTCTGGGAAACTAATTAAAAATGAAGTCTTAAGAAACAAAATGTAGAAAGGCCTGTTCTGAGATTGGCATTAATTGATAGTTTCCACATAAGCACCTTAGTGGAGAAAGATATACACAAGTTACAGTGCAGAACTCAACAGGTAAAATAGGCCACAAATCAGACATTGCGTTACAGTCGTTAAATGAAAATGCTGACACGCTCACAGTAGTTTTACATGTCGACCGACCTGTGTTAGCTAGATTGTAGCACGTTCATCATTCTGAAACCTGTTGGATTCAGTACATCCTGTGAATCATCATCGGGCTCTTCAAAGTCAGGTTCCTACCATTCATATCAGTGGTGGAGCCAGGAATTTATGTTCAGGTGGGCCTGAGCAAAAGTGGATGGGCAGTTTTTCCTTATCAAATACGCACTCCAACAGACAGCCTATAACAAACCATAACGCAATGGTTTGCATGGGAGCACCCCTCCAACAATGTTGTCCCCATATGGAATAATCAAAAACTAAATTGGAGATGCAAGAAAAATGAACGGAATAGCTCAATCTGATTAGCACGCACACACCCCTACGAGATTATAGCCTATAACTTTCAACACCTGACGTTGAACGCATGACTATGGTGGGCACAAATAGAATAAAAAAAACATTATTAACACAGTATTCGTACTTAGGTCTACCTTTGATGGGTTTGAATTGGTGTGAGGTATTCAGGACAAGACACAGACGGCGGGGCTTGGTGCCGAATACGGTTATTTATATGTCATCATTGTCCAAAGAGAATATTTCTGAATATTTCTAGAAAGTTCCCTCTGTTAAGCGCCTCTTTGTTAAGTGCCCACAAAGTGGAATATCCTGCACTTCACACATCATTACGGTGTCTCATACACGTGCTGCACTCCCTAGTGAGTGAAATGTTCATAGCATCACCATGCAGGTGATTTAGCGCCATCCCAGGAAGACTGCACACTGACTTGACAAGTGCTACATTGCTTTTCTCATGTTTTGAACAAGTCTTGCTAAGATACTTCCTTTTAACTCCTTCTCTAATGAACACAAACTCTGTATGCACCTCTGGAAAATGTCTACAGACTTTACAGTAGGCAATGCTGCATCTCTAGCTTTACTGTACACTTTACTTCCCCTGGTAATATCATGCTCGGCTTCCTTGGTTTCGCAAAGTTCAGCCCTTGTCTGATCCAAGCTGCTTGTCACAATCTCCTCCAAACATGGCTTTTAAAAAAAAATGAAGTGATTGATAGGCAATTTGTTTAGCCATGTTAGCTAAGCCGATGAAAACTGGGAGGTATTCCACAAACAGGATAAGCAAGTTATAAGCAATCTTTTTCTCCTCTCCCTTCCCGCTTTGGCAACTGCTGGGAGCGGTAGCTATAGATCAACGAGCATCGTTCTCCAGAAGCAGCTGGTCAGCTCCAGCTCCACGCCTGTCCCCAGCTGATGATACCACCTGCTGGCCTTCAAATCCGTCTCCCGTCACCGGCTCATTATATATCGACATTTCCATTTATGTTCTGTCTTGTCATTTTACTATTCTGTAATCAGCTATTCAGTTAACCGGTGCCAGTCAACGGCGGATGGACTCCCCCCTCAGAGTCAGGTTCTGCCCAAGGTTTCTTCCTGCTAACAGCAGGGAGTTTTTCCTTGCCATTGTCACCCTAGGCATGCTCTACGGGGGTTTCAGCCCGGTTCCTTGTAAATTGTGTGTGATAATGACACTTAAAAGTGCCATATATATATATACATATATATATATATATAACTGATTGAAAGGAATCTGTTAAAAACCATGCACAGTGTTGCCGGATCTGTTCTAAGTGTAACCCTGTTGAGGGGTTGTTGCTGCTGCTCTCACTGCCATATCCATGCATATCAATAAAGCATTTTTACTTGAACAACAGTGGTCCTGACTGAAATCTCACCAATGTGACGATACAACCTTATCGCTCTCAGAGTTATCGGGATAAATTGATGATCCTGTTTTGTGGAATACCCCCGAGCTGGTAAAATAGCAGCTATCTTACTTGAAAATAACATTAGCTAACATTAGACTTGATGGTGTATAAACCTCTGGTATCGTTTTAGGTACATTTTAAGAGTTTCTGACAGCAATATGATAACCAATTGCATCACATTCACCTCCCCATTGCATTCATGAAACATTCATATTGGTCAGATATTCAGTAGGATTTAAATAACTTAAAACGGTAAGAACAGTGACAGCTTTGGAGACTGTTGGAACTAAGACAGTGAGTGTACATTATTTCAATAGCTGGTGAGCGGCAATTTATATATATATTTTTTTTTAACATGGTGATTATTTTAAAAACGTAAAGGCATCTTATGTAGATACAGTGGGGTCCAAAAATGTGGGCACCCCTGGTCAATATGCCTTTTACAACTAATATCTAAGTGAACAGAAGCTAATCTGACCTCTAAATGGTACAAAGTTATGACAGATGACACATTTCTTCAAATTTTAAAGCAAGATTACCTTTTATTTTAATTTTTTACATTTTCAAAATAATAAAAAAAGGAAAATGGCCCTGTGCAAAAGTTTGGGAACCCTGTCAGTTAGTACTTTGTAAATCCTCCTTGGGCAACTATAACAGCTTGCAAACGCTTCCTGTAACCAGCTAACAGTATTTCAATTCTTGCTTTTGGAATTTTTCCCCATTCTTCCTGGCAGAACACCTCTAGCTCACAAATTTATTTCGGCCTTCTTTCTGTTTACCTTACCTATCTGTTTGAGATCTCTCCACAGATTTTCAATAATATTCAAGTCTGGGGACCATGGTGGCCATTCCAAAACCTTCATCCGTCTTTCCTGGAAGTACTCCATGGTTGATTTCGAGGTATGCTTTGGATCATTGTCTTGCTGGAATGCCCAACCTCTCTTCAACTTCAACTGTCTGGACTGACCTTCGAACATTAGCCGCCTCTAGGTTGTGGCAGGTTTGGTTGTGGCAAAAAGTTAAATTTTGGCTTTGTCAGTCCAAAGCACATTGTTCCAAAATGCTTCAGGCTTCACAAGGTTTTCTTTTGTATACTTCAGACGCTTTAAGGCTTCTTTCTGGCCATGTAGGTCTTTGTTGTTTAAAGTATGTTGTATTGTTGTCCTGTGAACAACTAGAACTGTGTCTGCTACTCTTTTTTTCACCTCTTTTGCAGTGATGTGTGGGTTCTTCTGAACATTTCTTACCAGGTCTCAGGCCATTCTATCTGAAATTATTCTGTCTTCCAGATTATATTATAAAGTCTTCCAGATCTTGCCTTGACTTCAACTGTTCCATTTATCTTACATTTTCTGATAATGTTTCTGATAGGTAGTTTGAAATGTTGAGGTTTTTTTTGCCTTCTCTTTGTTGGTGGAAGTGAACTATCTTGATTCTGACATCCTTGGACAACTGTTTAGAGGAACCCATAGTCGTTAACACCAGAACAGCTACCACAGTCGGATGCGTTAGAAGAAGGCATGGAGTCACTTCAGAATAAATAGTCAACCCAGGAATTATATTCACCTGACCCACTGAAGCCCTAACGAGTAAATCACCTGGGCCTGGGCCTTAGTAATCATCTTTTTAAAAAGTAACAAAGAATAATCCAAAAGGGTTCCCAAACATTTGCACAGGGCCTTTTTCCTTTTTTTATTATTTTGAAACTGTAAAAAATTTAAATAAAAAGTAATCTTGCTTGCTTGCTTTGTACCATTTAGAGGTCAGGTTAGCTTCTGTTCACTTAGATATTAATTGTAAAAGGCATTTTGACCAGCGATGCCCAAGATGTTGCACCCCACTGTAATATAGATTGCCACTACATTCACAATTGGATGTGGTGGTTCAAGATAAATGGGTGGGCAAGGATATTAATTAGGTGGCCGTGGCCCACCCAGGCCAACCCGTGGCTACACCAATGGTTCATATGAGTAAGGCTGTATAATGCTGATATTTCCACTGTAAGCCATTCTTGTAAGGGTCGGCAACCTGCTCTAACCTAGCAACACCAGTGTCTATGCCACTAGGGGTCTGAGTGAATAGGTTAATTAACATTGAGACATTTGTCTGGCATCTTATTTAAACTAGCCTTATATGAGATCACACCAATCTAAAATTGGGGAAAGAAAAATAAAATTAGAGATCATTAGGGTCGCACTAGTTTGATCTGGCATGCTAGTTGTGCAAAAATATAAATAAGTAGGTCCCAATAGCAGCTATTCCTCCCAGGATAAGTAAACATTTGCTGAGTACAAACTAAAGTAATTGTGCATACTTTCATTACAAACGTTGTACATCTCCACCATTGCAGCAGGAAGGGAGAGGTGACAGGCCACTCCTCCTAATGGGCACATCCTCCATTTTGTTTCCCCTTTGGGTCTGTTTGTGTAACTGCCTCCTAAAAAGGACCATTTATCTTTATCACTCTCTCTCTCTCTCTCTCTCTCTCTCTCTCAGACTCAAGTGAACCCCCAAATCTACTGAAACTTTGGGTGCTACAAAAATGCATCCTCCTTTCCTCCACTACCACCTCTTCTCCTCCGTTCCCCTGAAACTGATCTTTGTGTTGTGTTTTAATCTAATGTTGCTGATTACATATTAACGGTTACATATGAATTAATATCTCGACGCAAACCACAATACGGTACGGTACATTGTACGGGTACGGTACATTGTATACTGCACATGCAAACACTTGTACTTGAAATGTACAGGCTGTTTTGCATACTTCCGGGTAGGAGACGAGTGGAGGAAAGAGAGTGAAGAATATTGGGATGCAGCCCATGTGGGCCATTAGCAAAGAGGAAGTAGGCGAGCATGAAGAAATGGGACTACCTGTGTTTAGTATTAGGCCCCAAATCCCTTTGAGATAAATTCTTACAGCTTCCCTTAAATTTAGATTGCTTTCTCTGTCTCCGCCAACAAGGTTGTTAAAAACCTTGGTGTAATTATTGATTTAGATCTCTCCTTTCAGCCCCATATTAACAATATCACAAGAATGGCCTTCTTCCACCTGAGGAATATATCTAAATTAAGGAAGGTGTTGTCCCTGGAGGATGCTGAAAAAATGGTTCATGCCTTTGTAACCGGCCCGTCCCCCTCTCACCCTGAGTTTGCAGACTGCTTCGGACCTGTCCCTCCTTTGGTTTATCCTCCCGACTTCACGCAACCGGAGTCCCAGATGCATCACCCCGCCCCCTTTGAACTGATGATTGAACTGATTATTGAATTGACTATTACCATTCAGTCCACCTTTAGTCTAAACCGGGCCGGCCAGCGAAGGATGGGCACCCCCTCTCTAGCCAGGTTCCTTCCGAGATTTCTTCCCACTGGGGAGTTTTTTCTCGCCACTGTTCAGTGTTTTTTCTCCCCTACCGGGGAGTTTTTTACCTCATTTTGCTGGTTGTGGGCTAAGGCCTGGTATTTTTGCTCAATTTTCCTTCTGTTTCCCTGTGCAGCGTCTTTGTGACAGTTCTCTGTAAAAAGCGCTATACAAATAAAATTGAATTGAATTGAATAAATATAGTATGAGACAATGCAGGCTGCCATTTCAGAATTCACTATTCAGCGAACAAAAGGGAATCAGACATGAAGTGTTTTGAAATCAATATTGTGCCTAAGTGAATAAAAATTTGTAGGACTTATACTTCAGATGCCTCAGATACAAACTCGGCCTAATGATTACATTACCCAGATAAATTGACCTTTTACAAAATCTGTTTAGGCCACTACCTTACCTTTCCTATCTTTACTCTTTTTTTGGGAGAACATCAATGGATACGATTAGACATAAGCTTGTACATTTACCTGGCATTGTGAGGATTAGTACAAAACTGATTAATGGCCTTCCATAGTGTCATTTCTTTGTCTCCCCTCCGGCTTGGGGGGTACTCAGGGACGGATACGGCCATTTGGCCCATCTGTCCTGTCTGTTCTCCAGTAGAATGTAAATCAGTTCTGGCTTGTCAGAAGCCATCGGCCTTCTTTGCCCGGGCCTTCAGACCTGCATAGAAAATTACAATTCTCACTTTCTTACTTGCCACTTCCCCTCAAAATTATGCGGAATGCTTATGCGAATTATGTGAATGTAATGTAATGTAATGTAATGTGAATGCCTTCTCGAAGTAGCCTACTGTAGCAAAACTAATAAGGAAAAGAAATTCTAGCAAGCTCACAATAGCAGTTAGACAAACTAGACAATATGATTTTAAACTTGCCATCTGGCGGTGAGATTTGTGCATTTTACTACACTAAACAGGTAGTAAACTGACTTCATTTGTGAGTAAGGTTAGGCTACATGTCGATTAATTAAATGATTCCAAATGGAGAAGGAAATTTACTTCCTGTGAATTTATTACCATCCCTCTCTCTGTACTATCCCCAATATAATTTCTTTCTAGTTTTCTGGTTTCATTGATTTTTTGTAAGGATAAAATATGTGAACACATGAACAAAATATACAAAAATGACATTTACAGCGTATCCTTAAAGGATCAACCTTTGAACTGCAAAGAGTGAACATGTATTAATTTAATTAAAAGGTGCATGAGAAAGATGGCTTATGGAGGTCAAAAAACATATGTTGCCCCTGCTGTTTACATGGACAGTTTTGGGTTGTTGTGAGTAAAGGCACTGGAGTATTTTCCCAAACCACAAGCTCTACCCCACCTTGCTCTTAGGGAGTTTCCATCCCTGGTCCTGGACAGCCTCCAAGTCACCATGACCCACCATAACATCATTGACCAATTAAACTGAGATATGAAATTTAAAAGTAAACCAAGTAGCCCTTGTGACTCTCCAGGGCCAGGGATGACCACACCTGCTCTGGGGAATGATTAATGAACAATGGAGTGGTATTGAACATAGCTGTGGGTCGCCAGATGCAGTGTTGATAAGAATTCATATTGCAATGTAAAAAAAGCAACTGGAGAAACAGGAAGTTCCCCAGGATCATCCAGGTCTTAAAGTGGGGTTTTACATTCCGGTAGGAAGTAGTCACTAGAGCATATGCAGACCATGTTCTATCAGTTATTGAACTGATGAGGATCAAACCCTCTCTCTCCACAGGTTGTACAAAGAACATAGTGAAGGCTACTTCCATTCTGAGGTGCTATATCCTGAGGGGGTTCATTATGCTTCATGCTTCATAAGGAGAACTTCCCAAAATCATGAAGACATTTGGAACAGTGGCACATTGTACTTATGGACTGACAGACCATAAGTACAAAATGGCCTCTACTTTGAACTTGATTATCCAGAATCTAGTACCACAGTGGGTTTTCTTTTTTCTTTCTTTATAGCCTTTCTGTGCTTAGTTTAGAGCTTCAAAATCTTGATCAAAGAAACATGTGCTTTGTAAAATAATAAAAAAGAAAGTGGAGAT